>CM024721.1:39317878-39667392 GCA_014182545.1 Eucalyptus globulus | reverse complement strand
TGTCGACTAAGCAGAACTTTCTTGCTTTGGTGAATAGATGGTGTGCCATGTTGGTAAAGGATGCTTACAAAGTTCTGTTTACTGATATGTCAACTGATCATTCCATGTTGGGAAGAGTATGAACTGTGAAGTATATCCATCTGCTGGTCATATTAAATTTACTTAGTTTGATGAAGCTGGAAACCAAAAGGAACAAAAAGGAAAAGCTCGATCTATTTTACATCATGTATCTATTTATGGTTAACTCTTTGGGATTTACTTCCTAAAACCCTCTTTCTGGTGGAACTTTTGTGCGTAAAATTAAAAGCTGAAGAAGTAACTTGAGCTAAAGATAAATTTACAATGATCAAGAACTTCTTTCCTCTTCTATCGTCGGAAAATTATGGCAATTACTATTAAGAAATTCTGGTTAAAAGGAAAAATGAAGGTAATTAGTCCAACATGATTTTTGATGATACGCTACACTCATTCTGGTTAATGTCTCCTATTCTAGAATTTATTTGGTAACAGTCATACTGCACTGTTATTTGATCTTAACTGCTTCTATCTGTTCCACTATCCTGACTTCTCAATCCTCTTTGCTGTTTAAGCCAGACACCCATTTATTTTTGTCTCTATGCCTCTACTCCGAGTACATTTTCTGCATAAAAATTTTCCTTGGATGTTGCATATATCTAACGGGATAACAGGTTCATGATCGCTTGAGTGACATCTTGAAATATTGGTTTTCCTCGTCTTAATTTACTGCAGTCTCTGAGAAATATGTTACTGCTCCAATATCTCATCAATTTTCTTGAACGAGATTTTTCATCTCGCAGCAATTTTTATGAAGGTAAGCCATTGCGTCTCATCCTAATGCCATTAATTTTTGCATTTGTGCCCCTTAATCAAGGCTCAAGAAACTACAATGTATCGCAGAAACCGAGGATTGGACCATCATAAGGGAGTCTTTGCTGAGCATGCTTTTGGTATTCTCTTTATCTGCTAAATTACTAGTTCTTCTGGCAATAGCAATGTCTACATTTGTGCATATTCTAATTTGTTATAGAGAGAACACCCAACCAAAAAAAGAAAAAAAAGAAAAAGAAAAAACTCTGTCCAACAATGCAGTATCGGTAGGGGAAGGGATGTTATCTTGTAAAATCTTGTACAAGGATGGTCAAAGTTATTATACATCGTTATTTGTGTAGTGCTCAAGAAAATTCAGCTACAAGAACTTGATGAAGGATTGCCCATCTGTTTTGTGTGGATTGCGGCAACTCTGCACTGGATTTGGAAATGATCTTACACTTCCCGAGTTTTCAGAGGCCAAGTCATCCAAAGTTTGTGACACTTCGTTGGTTATTGCTTCACTTGAAGTTGTGGACAATACTTGCATGAGTATGCAGAAACTTATGACAATGGTAAATTTGTCTTTACTATATGGTTACTTAGAGCAATGCTTTCTACTTGAGATGCTGACTTGCATTCTTTTAGATTATGGAGCTTGATGTGTTAAAAAACCAAGCAGATAAGCAAGGCTGTACTACAAGAGCTGACGGTTTTAGGTACATGTTTCCCAGTTTTTGTCACCTTATAAACCCACTTGGTTAGTGATTCCCTCTACCTGTTGAATATGCACTAATCATTGGATTCAGTGCAGAACTCCATTGCTGGAGATAATACTAGATGAACTGACATACAATTATGAGATCCTGTCTCCATATCTTCAGGTATCAAGTATAGGACTGTCTCTACCTCTCACGAGGGGATGGACATATTTTTATTTATTTATTTATATATATATATATATATATATATATATATATATATATATATATATAATTTTTTTTTTTGGGGGGGTGCTGCTCTCAAACTTTCTGAAGAAGGATTTTGTTAAAAGGTGTACTTGTTAAGCAACCAAATATAGATGTATTGCACTTTGCAATGCAGGGCTATCCTTGTGATATGCACAATCAATGTTTTGAAAAATCGAATATTTCCTTAATAAACATGTTTAATTAGTGTTCGGGGGCACTTGTTAGCAAGACCCTATGAAAATAAAATAAAAAAATCCTGAACTTTCTCATTTCCTAGTAAAAGGAAAAGTCATAAATCTTGCAGCGAGACAAACATCGTTCTTTTTCTTCCTTATTGGCTGTATATTGACTCACATTCATGATAAATTCTAGGGACAATTGAAAACACATTTATTTACTTTCTAATTTTAATTTTAAATCTTCATGTTGCACCCTCCGTTTCAAAATTTACTCTTTGCATACTAGAGTTTTGAAAGAGCCTAGTACTTGGCACCTTGGATTCTAGCACCATAAGCAAACGTGAGGTGTAGAGTAGTTTTGTTTGAAACTTTTGAAATGCAGAGGGGAGGGTCTTAAAAGTAAGGTGCAGATATTGATCTTGAAACTAGAGGATGCAAAGTATGGTTACAAGAAACTTGAGGATGGTTTATCTAAATTTCCCAGTAATTTATGTTCTGATACTACTAAGATTCATGTATCTATACAGTGGCATTTTAAATTTAGTGGTTGTTAGAAGATTGAGTTTAATTTCATGAATTGATTTCAGGTTTTTAATCAACCAAAATGGAAGCTGGAGCTTATCTTGCAGTATCTCTCCAAGTACACTGCCAAGGTTTAATTTAGACCATAGGATTGCTGCGAATTGTTTGATGAAGTGTTTCTATCTTTCCTTAATGGAAGTTTTCATTTAGACATGCTTTATACATGGACATATTAAGGAATGAATTACTCACGTAATCCCTGATAGCTGCATGCCCTTTTTCTTTCCCCTGAACAGCAGCCTTCCGTTCGCACTCGAAGATCAAGTGATTCTACTGATGATCCAACATTTGGTGGAGTTTTGAAGTGCCTCTTAAATGGGAGTAGCTTGAGAAGCCTTATGAAGAAGATTGGTGCAGAAACAGTCCAATTACTCCTAGCTCATGCTTTTGAGGTGAAGGATATGATTTAAATATGCACTACAGATGTCTTGAGGTCTGCATTAACATTGTTTATTTTTCTTTCTTTTCATGGATAACCTTCAGGCCCACTTGGCTCTTTCTTGCAAATCTCATTCCGCTGAAGGTGCTTTGAAGTCCAGCGGAGACGTCGTAGACCACTCCTTGATGGAAATATGCAAGCATATGATCTCTGCTTTTGATGGTTTAAAAAAAGTGGATGAGTAAGCATCTCAGGTTTAGTCGTATAAATCCCAATATGCATGCTTTATTGAATTTGAGTATTATTATTTTCTATGGTACTTTAAAGTGTACTGAAACCACTGTTTCTCCAAAATTCACCGAGTGCTGTTTGCCATAGGGTTATGCTTCTGGGGTTCACTAACGGAGCTAAGATAGTTTCCATTTCAATTTTCATCTGCATTCATCTCATGATAAATGAACAGAGCAAAGTCAGAGACAATAGCACCACAGTTTTCGCTCTCTAAATGCTACAGTCATCCTCATTATCAACTACACAACTTTCATGGACAGGAAGATGGACATCTTACCAGTTGGGAAAGAAGCCTTGTTTGTAGCCACAACCATCCTGTCAATCAAGTCGTAGCAATGAACAGAATTGCCCTGTGTCACGCCTCGGACTTTTTGAAGAATTCCTTCTGCAGGTGATTTTGCCTTTTTTACTGTGTTTTCGACTCGTTACCTCTCATGTTGGAATGTTGCCTTCTAATCATGCTTGAACAGTCTCTTTTCCTTTGATTTCTTTTGTTAGTCTAGATTATGATTACCATATACAGCTATATCTATTGCATGTGCAGGTTACGAAGAGACCGATCCATATTTTTCCATTTGAATTGCCCCTTTGTTTCAGTTAAGAATAATCTGATGGTTCTCGCGTCAGATGCTAAATACATTTTTTCAGTGTTAACGGGTTTAAGGATACAATAACAAATTGGTCTCTTAACTAGCAAGAATCGGAATATGGTCCTCAAACTAAAATTTCGTACCCTCACTCAAGCTTATTAATTTTTCTTTTTTTCCCCCTAATTTGGTCCTTCCATCACATGTTCTAAAAATCTAAAAATCCTGAAATGGTGTACAAAATTGAAACACAATCTCGGTGATACTGCCTTGTTTCCATATAATTGCTTTCCTATGAAAAACATACTCATCGAATAAATTTCTTACGGAAAATAAGTCACAACATGAGTCCATTCACTGGCATATATAGCTGAGAAACCTCACGGTATGTTTTTAAAAGGGGATCAGCCTCAGGTTTGCAGGTCCAGAGGCAAGTCCCCGGTCCGGCAACTAGTGATGAAGGTCCAGCCTAGAGTCACTGCGGTCTAGCAGCCAAGACCCGGTCTGGCCATGGCGGACCCATGGTCACACAACCAGGACGGCAGATACTGTACCTCGTTATGATTTATGAGTGGTGCACGTCCTACCAACTATAAAACTTGTAAGTCCTGTTTCAAGAAATGAAAAGTATCACTTTGATGCCTGGGCCTCTGTACCTTCTTGAACCTTTAGAGTCGACAAACAAGTATACTACACGAAATATAAATTGCATATTGAGGGGTACGCAATCGCAATTGGGTACCGCGGCACCTGGGTCCACCAGCCAGGACCCCGAGCACCGATGAACCGAATCCCTTCATGCCCTACATAGCATACATCTTTAGTCCTTTTCCAAAACCAAAAGGCGTCACTTTAATGCCTGGCGAGCATCTTAAACTTTTGAATCGAGAAAACTACAGAGTATAGAATTTTACCCGGCACGGCAATTGCCAAGGATGAAGCTTATTCTATTATCGAGTGCTATTCAACCAGATAATACAGTGTTCACGTAATTGAAGACAAAACCCCAGTAACTTAAATGGGGTCATATTTTTCGCGCGCCAGTCAATCATATCGTTGCCAATCAATGTGTCAGTATCGTGCGATGTAACTACTTTCCTGGCTCTTCTGCTGCAGTCTCTGCATTTCTGAAAAAGATCGACAATTTCTTGTCAGCTTTTAACAGCTGATGATACTTTAAAGGAGAATGTACTTAACGTCGCTTAGATCACCAATGATTACAGCGCATTCACCTGGTTGATTGTAATGAGTCGAGCTGCATGGTGACCGGTCCATCGTTAACTAGATTGACCTTCAAACCATCAGGAGAAACAATACTTAAGAAGAGGCATAGTCAAAACATAAACAACTATTGGAATGAGAAACCAAAGAAGAAAGAGGAATGCCTGCAAAGGTACCTTCATCATTGCCCCAAATATGCCGTCTGTTCAAGTCAATGGGACATGGTGAAGATAAATCAGCACGTGAAGGGGAAAAAGATATGGCTGAATATGTACGATATCCAGCAGCAAGTGAATAGACAAAGCATCCAGAGGGAACGAGAACAAGAACAACAGTTACATTATAGCCCTCGATAATGTGTCCTATTACGACATGTAGCAAAGGTCCACTGAAATATTGATAAACTATCTTTGATCTTAAATATGAGCAGATTTGACAAGCCAAAAGGTACAACAGCCAAAAAATTAGCCAGCAAATGTCTCCTTTAATATCTGTGATTGCAACTTAAATGAAAACACCCTGAAAGTTCTCTGGAGCAGATACAATAGCTAAATGGGGCTGCTCCAGTCGGGCCATATAAATGTAAGAAGAGCCTCAAATTATCCTTCATACATCTGATGGTGATACCATAGTCCAAGAAAAGATACAAGAAAACTAGAGCAACGACCATGAATCACTTCCACGGTGAAACATTGCCGGTAGACTCATAGGCATACAAATTTGCTATCTAATACAGAGGATATTAACATTGACAACTGCTAGCTCTAAATGTTTTCCTGAAGACACCGAGAGATACATTTACTGGTTTCTATCTACTTTCATGTTTTTCATTGATCCAAATTATGAAATCGTACATCCAAGCTAAGCAAGACAACTAAAGAATCGAAAAGGATTTACCTTTAATGGCATCGGGGCTGTAAGCCTTCCGAAATCTCTCGACCAGAGACTCGTAGAAGGGCTTTGCCTTCTGAGGGGGCATTGCGACATGAAAGTCTGGCTTGTTACCCTTCAAGATTCCATACAATGTAAATTGACTAACTGTACCATCCAGTTACCCAACATGAGATTACTTGCTAATTCTACCTCAGTTGCAGAAAACCCCTAAAACCTCAGAATTTATCTGCAACGAGATACGATATCGGTTAAGCAGAAAACCATAAAATCCGCAAATTGCTCACCTAAAGAACCCCATAATTCTTCTGCATCACCTGCAATGCAACAGCAGATGAAGCACGAAAATTAGAAGCAAGCACAGCCACATTCATTCCTCTATAGCGCACGCAAGAGCAAGATGAGTGAAGAAACTACGTTTTGGTCCCACCCTCTCCCCGTACTCTCGTTCGTGAACAATCTCATGTTCAAGACCTTCCGGCATCTGCAAAACCCATTTCGGAAAACACGAAAAAGACCTCAATTTGTCGTCTCTCGAACTCAACCACCAGCAGGGCAAAGAGAAATGACGATCAGCGAAGTAAAAAAGGAGATTGGTTTTGAATGAAGGAGACGGGTGTTCCGTACGTACATGTAATCGGCATCGGAGTCGGTGTCGGAGTCGTGGATTCCGACGAGAACGAGGAGGCCAGGACCAATCTCCGACACCGTGCGGCCTTCCACCTGCGACGAAGCAGCTCACGTGAGCCCATGAAGCGTTTAGAGAGAGAGAGAGAGAGAGAGAGAGAGAGAGAGAGAGAGAGAGAGGGACCTCGACGCTGGCGGAGGCGACCCTCTGGACGACGGCTCTCATGGCTCTGATCTGGAGGCGCCGCCGTTTCGTGGCTGCGGAGCGCGGCGGCGGAGCGAAGCGGACGCAACCAGAGCAGAGGCCGAGGGTGGGGAGAGAGTACATTGCTGATTGCTCCACTTTTACGGTTTACTTTTTTTTTTTTTTTCTTTTGAATTTTCTATATGACAATATTGGTTATTTGCAGTTCTAAATTTTCTATTTCTTTCAATATATTATTATCCCATTTTCTGGCAAATATTGATTTTTTGCAATTAAATCTTTCCATCACTTGTTATCAACGACCGGATCGCTGTAATAATTTCACTTTATAGTCTTTTATAGATTAAATATTTCTACGCATTAGTTACCAAATTATTCCTTTAATGTGCTAGAAAATCCTAATTAATTTAATCATTTAACATTAGTAGACTCATTCTCGTTTTTCAAGTTTTTTGGATTCTCTCCTATTTTTCAACACCCTTTATCCTATACAAAGCATATATAGAAATATGCAGTCGATTTTTAAAGATTAAATATTTAACACATTAGTCGTCAAATTATGCCTAGAATGTGCTAGAAAATCCTAATTATTTAACAGTAGTCTACTCAATCTTGTTTTTTTTAGGTGTTTTGGATTCTATCCTAATTTTCAACATCTTATATAGAGTGTATATAAAGATATATTGTCGTTTTTTTTTCATCACATTTACTGAATTAATTCTATCCATAATGTATTTTTATTATAAATAGAAATTAGGCTAAAATTCACCTAAATGAAAAGTGAATGTCGATATTAAATTCGTATAGTCTGAAGTCCAAAATTGAATAATGCGAGGAAATTAACAATTGAATTATCTTAAATGAAGTGAATCCCAATTAGTTGCATGAACAAATTCAAAGTCAACAATCAACGAGTGAATGTGCCCAAAAGAATGCACGAACTCTCCTAATTTCTTGACAGCTCTCATCCATTCACAAGGCCTCACCTACAAACTCTACAACACCACCAAGCAATCAAACTCAACAAATCCAAACCCCAAATCCAATGGAAAAAAAAAAAAAAAACAATATGAAATTTGAAAACAAAGGAAGAAAAAGCATGAACATTCACCCATGGAAGCTACAATCCCTCCTCCTCTCCCCATGCTTCCTCCCCCTCTTGACCCCAATCATCCCCATCTTCTCCATTGCAGCCCCAAAAGCTTGGAAGAACTTCTGCTTATCCTTCGCCATATCCTGCACCACCGGCCTCGTCCTCGGGTCCAAGAACAAGGCCTGGTCCGAGGCCAGCAGTCCCAACTTGGCCTCGAGGTTCGCGTAATACGTGTGGTCGAACAAAAATGGCGTGGTCACGTCGAACGGCACGACAATGTCTTTGTTCCCCCCGAATTGCGGGCACGACATCCTCAGGGCCTTCAGGAGCCTCGGGTCGATCACCGGGTCGGGCTGCTTCGTGCCCTTGTAGTTGTAGAGGCGGCTCGAGAACTGCTCGCAGTGCGTGAACCCGATCGTGTGCCCGCCGGAGAGGACCACCATGTCCGCTAGGGTTAGGCCCTTGGAGTTGAAGAGCTTGAGGAGCTGATCGACGGTCGAGTTTGCCCGAGGGATGTTAGGTGGCACGCTCGTGGCCTTTGAGATCCTGCCGTCCCACCTCCCTTTCTTCACTTGGTAATACGGACCGCCGGACTGCAATCCAAGCAACATCAAAAATCATCTTCTATGCGTGCACATTATACTAAATGCTCATCGTCTCTAACTATTAATCTTCTATATCAAAGTTGAATGGGCAATTCTATTTTTCTATTTCTAAAAGCTTAAATTATTATAAACAAGAAATCGGAAAAAAAGAAGATTCTGATGGGTCTTGTCAAAAAAGCCATTAAGTTGATTGTGTCTTGTCCTTATGTTGCTTTTAAAAAAATTAAAAAGTAATAAAAAAACCTTTTGTCTTTATAATGATGCCTTGCTGCCAAGCTTTTGGATCCCCCAACTTGGCCAGAAAAGCCAAGTTAATAAGACGACAACCTAGTACCAAAGTCTTGGCTGTTAAAGCTAATTTTACGTTAATAACGACAAAAGTTAGGTTCATATTACTCAAATATCACTTTGACTACGTTCTATTATGAACCTTGAGCTTTGCGTTATCAACAAACATTGCCAACTATATTTTTCTCAAATCCTAAGTTATGTCTAATATAATAAATCAATATTTAAAAATAAAATTATTATGGGGAAGTTGATTGTCCTTTTAGATTGGACAATGTCTAATATAATAAATTAATATTTAAAAATAAAATTATTATTGAAAAGTTGATTGTCCTTTTAGATTGGACAAAATCATCACATTTTCACACCGTTAATCCCTCTATTAAACGAATAAATAAATAAATAAGGACGAGAGGTTGATGGAAGTACCAAGTGGACAAAGTCTCTGGCAGCGATGGCAAGAATGTCAGCACAAGAAACGACGCCGGGGCATTTATTTTCCACCAAGGACTTGGCTTTCGCGATTGTCTCGAATCCCTCCGCCCTCAAATCTTTGTTGTCAATCGCGTCCTTCTCGGCCAGCTCCTTGCTTCCGGGCTTGCTCGATATCAATATCGACCCGTCACATCCCTTCCACATCAGTCATAACTCATGCAAAATCAGTAGTTTCTACACTAAGATTATTGTCCTACTAGATTGATTAACAAATGAGCCGCGTTTGCCGGCAGTAATTTTCTCGCTAGTTGATGATTCTCCGTGTTTTTCGTGGTAATTTCTCTCGCTTGCTATGAAAATGAAGAGAATTATCGACTCAGGACCCATGCCTGGCCGACTTTGATTGACAGTTGTGGCGGGCTCGGGGAATGCAATGATAACAAAACACGAAACACTCACCCGAGGGTTGAATTGAATTTTCGGTAAGATTAGCTGATGAAAACTGTAATTTCTTATTAGTGATGTTGTAGACGGACTCATTTGTGTAGAAACAAGAATATGCAAGGATGCGGTCACCGTAGATAACAAAAGATGCTCAAAATGTGGGGAGTTGCTCAACTGTTAGTAGCATCTGCCTGAATATTGACTTCCTCTGTTGCTATTGCATGCATGTGAAAGTAGAGAGAGAGAGAGAGAGAGAGAGAGAGAGAGAGAGAGAGAGAGAGAGAGAGATTTTACCTCAACGAAGCAGTCATGGAAGAAGAGGCGGATGGTGGCCGGCCCAGAGACCGGCGCTTCCTTGAACTGCTGGCTTGTGACGGATCCGATGAGTTGCTCGACCTGGGGGCACGACTTGGCGTAGTAGTCGAACGACATCTGGCGGTGGCGGCCCGTGGCATTGGCGGCAGCAGCTGCGGTGGATCGGTTCGGCTGGCTGCATATGAGGATGAGCGCGATGAAAAGGGTCGATGAGCAAGTTAGAGGGGAAGAATGAGAAGTGAGATGGGGCATGTTTGTTGCCGAGCGCAGCTTGAGGACAAATCAGTGAGAAAAGTGTCGGAAGGACATTGAAGTTGTTGACAAAGGTGGAGTGTGAAGGGTTGTTGTCTCGTGGGACAGAATACCCACGAGAGAGAGTGAGAGAGAGAATGAAGACCCGTGAAGCACAGACATAAAGTAAAAGGGCTTGTACACAAATCAATAATGTAAATGAAAATCATGAGGGATGGATGACAGCAAGAGGAAAGAGTCTATGATGTAATGCTCAATGCTTGATCATATAGCACATGGTGATGCTGACACGTTGTCAATTTGTTTCTTGGATTGTGTATATGGCATTCGGAACGCTCAAGGGCAAAGAATGCAAATTCATTCGATTCAAGTGCATCGGGTTCCGTATAAAAAGGCACCTCATGTTGCATCTAAAGTTTTTTTTAGGAGGAAGACATAATTATGCAGCATATCTAATCATTAAGCCAATTATTGTACCATCATGATTGAGGATTCACAACATTCTTTGCTGTATTTATAACTTCGCCGCATTTGTAATCTCGTGCAATTAATAAAGGAGAGCATTCTTCTTCCAAGTGATAGGATGTTCAAGACTCCTTTCGTATAAATCTCCCTATCTTACACATTACTAAAGCCTGAAGGTCCATTCTCATAAAACCTGAGAGGATGACCTCAAAATATAGCACATTGATTCATACTCAGGCCTCGGTGAAGAAGAAAATCACCGAAGGGAATTTTTTAATGAACAAGAACATACTATACACGATTGTCGTTCAGCAATGAGATTTGTGGACTAGTCGATTTTATTTTTGTTTGTCGAGCAGTGTCATCCAACGATTGAGAGCTAACCATGTACAGTGCAAAGTTGTATAAGACGGGGGTTTTGACAATTTGGTTGGCTATCTGGAAAATGTTTGTTAGTGTTTCTAAAATAGAAGGCTGCAAAAGCTGATCGGTGGGCGCAATTGAATACCAGAAAGACACCATACAAGCGTGAAGCTTTTTAAATGCAGGGCATGTGCAAAGGGAAGGACATCACACTCATGGGGAGATTCTCTTCACTTAGTCTTGAAAGGGTTCTGGCCATTTGACTCCATTGCCTTCCCCCACTGCGCTTCTCTGGTCTGTCTTCAGCGTAAAGTGAGCCTTTCTGATGTGTGGAGTGCAGTTAAAAGCTGAGGAGGAGAACCACCCTTCATATCATATGATAACATTTGTTCTCTTATGTATGAAAAAAAATTGAATTTCTTTAGAAAGTTAGGTACTCAGAGAAGTGGAATTCTACTTACGTACATTTATATCAGCAACCATTAAGCTCAAAGAAAAGTTGTAAATTCACGTTGAGTTTGGCTGTTCGAATTTGAATTGAGATATGATAAAATAATGTGAGATTTACAAATCTTTTTAAAATTGTGAAAATCCCATCTTTTATCTTCTACTTCTAAGATAAGACTGAAAATCCCATCAAAATGGAAATGGAATCAGTGGGGAAGCTTACTGACGAAGGCCTTCATATCGAGAGTGAGTCGATCTACTAAATTGAATCTAAGTGATTGTCCATGCCTGCATATTCCTTTAGACTACCAATTGTTTGCATAGTCCTACTTGATGATAAGAGACATGCCTTAATGTATGCACAACGTGTATGATGTTTCTTTTGCAGGTATCGTGATATTCAATGTCTATAACATTTTACTTCATAAATTTAATTTTGGTTTTGGCCTTTTTTTAGGGGGAAAATATGACGAACATATGGTGCAAATCATTTTATTTTTCCCACAGCCTTCCGTATAGTAAAAGTCCAAAATTCAAATTGTCACTGGAGCTGGGAAAAGTAGAATATAAGATCCCCTAAAATCATATCGATGCAATAAAAAAAACCCTTAGGTTTAACTTGGTCTTATAAAATAGTTTAATAGAAAATTAGAAACGGACATGTTTCACGATCTCGTAATGCACATGATCTTTAACACAACCATACTAGACGATCCTCTTCTTTTGTCACATTCATTGCCTTGTTTTCTCGTGAATCATTACAGCAAAAGAGTAGGAAGGAATACTTTTCATAGGTTTTATCGGAAAAACAGCATCCAGTCACATGGCTTAGATAATCTATTTACGTGTATTTGTCATTTTTGGACAATACAAAACCCTAGAAACTACAAAATGCTGGTTTGGCCATTTCACATGCCTGCTTTGTCGATCAACGGAAAATGGATTTGTACGTCTCTTGAAGACACAGCTTAGAAAGTCAAAGTGAGGGGTTGTCGACTCGAAATGATAAAATATTATTGTTTTGATCATTACACCCCGGGAAAAGAACAAACTACGGCAGAAAACAAAGCCACTCATCTTATGTAACAATAATAAAGACAATTATCTTATGAAGGTAGCAGAGAGAAGCTTTAAAATGACTTTGATCCGTTCTTTTCATAGCACCAATTTTGCACAAAATACAACAATAGTTGAAATGAGCCCATACATGTGATTCATTAAAAGCCTCGAAGTGAAGAAGGTCAACAAAATAATGGGGTCTGAAAGAAAAGAAAAGGTTATCAACATGAAAATTCAAAACTAATATACATGTGATAAATTTGCCATAAACTAATCTTTTGAGTAATAAGAATCATAAATTGATACAATTATGACCAATTTATCCTCATTTAGCTTAAGTTAAATTTTACCGTTAAATTTATAAGTCGGATGATATGAGCTAATTGACGAGTGTACCGGTTTCAGATTTTACTTTTTATTTGTCACACGTGTACTTGTTTGTGATTTTTCATAATATTAATCTAATGTAACAGAAATTAAAAGATGTTGGGATCTTTGGTTATAAAGCTGTGAGAATATATGGCTAGTATGGGAAGAAGTATGAATATACATACATAACCAGTCTACCTCACGATCAGTTAGCGCCGTCTCCCTTTAATCCCAAAGTGTCGAGTGAAAAGCCAGTGAGAATCCACATATAGGACTAGGAGAAGTATAAATATGCATGATCAATCGACCTCGCGCCACATGGCCAATTTGGATCTTCCGAGGGAGAAAGAGTGTAGCGGAAAGCGAGCAATAAAAAAGATAAAACGGAGAAAATAGATCAGATATCAATTTACATGGTTATATTTTAGTAAATTATGTCTATGGGAGAATAGCAACGAATTATATTACAATCACACATACTCTATATTTAACCTGAATTATTTCGTAAAATAATCTCTCAATCTTATGAAAATATTCACAAATCTTATCATAAGGTTTCATGGTTACAAAGATGGTCCCAGTCCCAAGCGTTCAACAAACGGTGCTTCAAGATCTGTTCTTTACGTCAACAATCGAGAGGAGACCACGCTGCCTAACCACGCCATCTGACAAAACCGGAACATTTATGTGTGAACCATGCAAAAGATCTTGGTCAGAGTCAGATCACACTTTCCTTGTTTGAGTCTTCTCCTCACGTTGAAAAGTCCAACGCCAATTCGGACTCCAATAGGAAATATATCCAAGAAAGAAGACAAAAACAAATCATTCAGAATTTTTTTACTCCTCCAAAAGACATTCAACCGAGTGCAAATATCCAATGTGATAAATATTGACAAAAATATTTAAAAGTCGAATTTTGTTCGTCGACACAAACTTAAGACATATTTTTAACAAAAAGGATATCGGAAGTTGATTCTGTTGTGAAAAAAGAAAAATTAAGACACTACCAAGCAAGTGTAGGCCCTGATTACTAGTGAGATGTTTGATACCCTGATGTGAAAGATGGACGACACCATCGACACAAATCAGGCGGAAGAGAAGTATCATGTTATGAAACTATGATCAAATCGCTCCTCTTGATCTTAGAATGCCTCCTATTGAATCATATGATGGGACACTACATTAGAGGGTCACGTAGAGACCTTTAAGGTTATGGCGATGATATATCGTCAATAAATAACTCCGATGATAATTAAAAATCTAATGTTATGTGATACTTTAATTGGAGAAATTTGGTGAGTCATGCTTGCTTAGGATGGGATTGTTAAACAAGGCAAATAAGAATTGTACCAATAGAAAAATGTTTATTTAAAATGGAAATTTAATCTAACGATAGTTAGTAGGGAAAATTGTCCAAAAAGTCCTAAACCTATTGCACTTTTGTCAATTCAATCCTAAACCTTTTAACTTTAGCAATTGAGTTCTAAGCATTTTCACTTCTTGCCGATTTAGTCCATCCGGCCAATTTTGGCCGGAAAATGCTGATGTGGACGTCGGTAGTGCCACATAGGGCTGTTGGTGTTGACATAGATAATTTTTAATGATATTTTAATAATTTTTTTGATTTTTTTGAATTATTTTTTCTGTTTTTTCCCTTATTATTTTTTATTTTTTTATTTTTGGCATTTTCCTTGGCCTTTTCGGTGGCGACCATCGGCCACAGCCGACCGGGCTGGCCTTGCTCGCTACGAGGGCGAGGCTCGCTCGAGCGAGGAGAAGCCCCAATGAGGGGAGCCCTCGCCTAGGCACGGCCTGGCAAGGGTTGCTTGGGCGAGGCTGACCCTCCCCTAGGCTAGGGTGGCCTTGCCGAGCGTCGGGCGATGTCGGGTGAGGCTGCCCGCCTCGGCGATGGTTGGCCTCGCCAGATCTGGCGAGGAGAGCCCTCGCCGGGGCTCACCCTCGCCCCTGGTTGGGCGAGTGACGGCTGGCCACCGGCCACAGGGCAACGCTCGCCCGGCCAGGGGCGATGGCCGGCCTCGCTTAGATCTGGTCTAGGCGAGGCTGACGTTTGCCTGGGCGAGGGCGAGCCTTGGTGAGGGCTCCCCTTGCTAGATCTGGTAGGGTCGGCCCTTGTCGGGGCTAGGGCGGCCTCACTCCGGCAAGGCTACCCTAGCCTGGGGGAGGGTCGGCCTTGCCCAAGCAACCTTTGTCGGGCCATGCTAGCGAGGGCTCCTCTCACCGGGGCTCCTCCTCACTTAGCCGAGCCTTGCTTGTGGCGGGCGAGGCTAGCCGGCTATTGCCTATGGCCGGTGGCGGCCACCTAAAAGGCCAAGGCCAAAAAGAAAAAAAAAAAAGGGGGAAACAGAAAAAATAATAAAATTCAAAATAAAAATCAAAAGAATTATAAAAATAATAAAATATTAGTAAATATTGTCCACGTTAGTGCCGGCAATCCTACATGGCACCGCCGACGTCCACGTTAGCATTTTCCAGCCAAAATTGACTGGATGGATTGAATCGACAAAAAGGGAAAATGATTAGGATTCAATTGGCAAAGTTAAAATGTTTAGCACTGAATTGACAAAAGTGCAATAGGTTTAGGACTTTTTGGATAATTTTCCCATAGTTAGTAAATCACTCTAATTAAGATTGGCAAATTCACCTTGATGAATTTGAACTATTGAAAAGTTAAACAAATAAAAAATTGAGGTGAGGACACCCGAGTGCCATAACTTGGCACGGCAAGGACACTTAAGTGCCATAACTTTAAAATGGTACACTTAAGTGCCATCATCGGAGCAAAATGGGACACTTAAGTGCCACTCCGGCGAAAATCCGGCCAAATGGCTGACGTGGCAATTTTCCGGCGAGTTTAGTCCAAAACGGCGTCGTTTTGCATGCTGACGTGGCGGAGAAAACGCAAAAACGACGCCGTTTCGTGTCTACGTGTAATTAATAATATAAAAATTAATTAAATTATAAAGTATTCAAAAATTAAAAAAATTAAAAAAATTTTAAAAAATTAAGAAAAATTTAAAAATTAAGAAAATTTTAAAATTTTTAAAAAATTAAGAAAATAATAAAGGGCGGTCGAAGGCGGCTGAGGGCCGAGCCCTCGTCGCCGCCGCCGCCCCGTCGTCGCCGGGAAGGGCCGGCGACGGAGGGGGAGGGGCGGGGGTCGCCGGCCCCGGCCGACCGACGGCGAGGGCTCGCAGCCCTCGCCGGATCGCGGTGAGGGCCGTGACCCTCGCCCCGGATCTGGGCGAGGGCTCGCGGCCCTCGCCGGCCGGCCGGCCTCGCCCTCCCTCGGCCGGGCCCTGCGACCCCGCCGACCCTCCCCACTCCGTCGCCGGCCCTTCCCGGCGGCGGCGGGGAGGAGGCCGACCGGCGGCGAGGCCCGCGAGCCCTCGCCGAGATCCGGGCGAGGGTCGCGGCCCTCGCCGCGATCCGGTGAGGGCTGCGAGCCCTCGCCGTCGGGCCGGCCGGGGCCGGCGACCCCGGCCGACCCTCCCCCCATCGCCGGCCCTTCCCGGCGACGGCGGGCGGCGGCGGCGAGGGCTCGGCTCCCCCCCCCCGACCCCTTTTTTTTAAATTTTCTTATTTTTTTTAAATTAAAATTTTTAAAATTTTCTTATTTTTTAAATTTTTAAAATTTTTAAAATTTTTAAAATTTTTTAAAATTAAAATTTTTACATTTTTATTATTTTTTTTTTTTTTTATGCGATTTGGAGCTCCGGCGAGCCACGTAGGCAAAAAATAATAATAAAAAATTGCCACGTAGATTTCCGGCAAGGGTCGCCGGAGGTGGCACTTAAGTGTCCCACTCGAAAAAAAAAAAGTGGCACTTAAGTGTACCGTTTGAAAGTTATGGCACTTAAGTGTCCCGGCGTGCCAAGTTATGGCACTTGCGCTGTACTTCTGCCAATAAAAATTTGTAGTTTGCTAATTTTTACACCAACTAAAAAAGTTAGCAAAATCTTATAAAACTGTTCATAAGTTACCAACAAATTGCTTAGAAAAAAAATCTCTATTCATTCTTTTATCAATAGCTTCTTGACACTCACCAACGCCAATTAAAACTTACCGGCACGATAAAAAAAGGTCTGCATCTGTGGGCACAAAACATTAGAAATATGCTATTTTAAAACTCTCTAATCGTGCCAAGTCCTATGAATACCTAAATATATCGAATTTCTATCAGCTTACAATGTTATGAAGTTTTTTGACGATCATCTGGTTGTTTATTTTGGAGTCTTATCTTTGATTGCTTATGCAGTAGAGCCTAAAGAATCAAAAGTCTAATCAGAACATGATTTTTTGTTCTATGTTCAGTAACTTAAGCCTGAAAGCGAGGACCAAGAGCGCTCGTTTGCGTAAATTTCACCCTTAGCTGCTGTAATCGATCATACATTTCCCACACACAGTATAGTTTTTGAAAGAGAACGAACATAGTTCAAAGCCAAACCACGAAGAATGAGCAATTGGCAGATTTACAGAAACTTTTTTCTTCTTCAAACATGTGTTTCCTAGTTTTCACGTGCAAGAAGATGTTGAAACCAAAACAATGATCATAAACTTTGCAAACTTGGAATAAGAACACTAGAAATTGGAGGGAGAATTTTTTTATTGAGAATGCTTTCTCCTCTTTATGTCTCGTGGACTATGATTTATGGCTTGATTTACAACTCACGACATCATCCCTTTCTACTAGAATTGAAGTTTACAAATGCCAATGATTACATTTAAGACATAGCAACCCACAAATGTCAATGATGGGAGTTTAATGAAGAAAACAAAATAAGCCCATACACAGTCATCATAAGCACAATCAAAACGGACAATAAAGTAACAGAACTCTCCAATAACTTTCATTTTGGAAGTCCATGCAGCCAACTGTAAAGCTTTTATGGCTCTTCCTCAATGCTCGCAGGTTTTTCATCCAGCAACCATCGTTCAATAATCAATTTTATTTTATTTCTACAGAAGATTCAGCTTTCGAATCGACCAAGATTCAAGAATATCCACGAGCTTAAAACTAGGCCACTGTATATCGATTTACACTACAAAATACTCATCTCCGTCACGCTCATTTCATCGCCAGTGCTTCCTTGTTCACGATCCTGACGGTTCCTTCTCGTGCAGAGGCACGCAAAAAGGAAACAACCCGTGGAAGTGGCGATGGTGAGAACGAAGAGAGCCCAGAAGCTGTCAAGGCCCAACCTCGGCGTGTCGCTGGTGAAGTTCCTCATGGTACACTGAGGAAGGAACCACTCGTTCTCCAATCTTTTCATCTCACCGCTCTCTGAAATCTCCAAAATGGCCTCAGAGAAGTTTGCAGCGTGTGGAGAGTCTTTTGGGAACACCTGCACATGAATGGGAAAGGAGATTTTAAGTAACCAGGAAGAGCAACTCCACAACCACTAATATCTAATTAATGTTTCCATAATTCCCTTCTTTCTTCTCTTTCTGGCTATACTAACCCCAAGAGAAGTAGTGATATTCGAGTGCTAAGTGGGTTTTTGTTTATTTATCAGTCCACACCCTATGTCACTCTTTTGGGATTTGGTGTGGTATTTTAGTTATCAAGCCCCCCCTTTTTCCTTTTGAACTAGCCTTAAGAGATACAACACCCAAACTCAGGATCATACTTACAAAGCCAAAACCGCCAAATCTGTAGTTTTCACGAATGGCAACATATCCATAGCAATACTCGGTGAAGAAAGCTCTCTCATATGGGTACTCCAGAAAAAGAGCGGAGATGTTGCCACTTCTGAATTCGTCTCCATAGCTGGTAGTATTGCGTATGGGGACGATGACACCCATCGAGAAGTTCAGCGTGTCAGTCAGATATTTACAAATGAAAGCGTCAGGGTCACAACCCACTTTTGCTTTAGAAATTCTCAGCCATTCCATGGTGGTCACAGTTGGTTTGAGCTTCTGGAGAGTGAGCATAGAGGTGAGGCCGGCCGTATAACTCTGCGTTAAGATCAATGCTACAAAGAACCAAATCACCAGCACGATCCGAGTGAAGTTGCGGTGGACTCTCTCCCCTGCAAAAGTCGGCAATAAATGTGTTTTTCGTTGAAGGTTTGGGCCCGAAAGCTTGTACACGGACTATAATCAACAGAGAGAAGCTACTTACTTTGAGCAAAGAAGAGAGAGGAGAAAGTGAACCAAAGAGCAGTTGAGAGCTGATTAGTCCAAGGGCCTCTAAATTCGGGATTGATCGGATGCTCCAAGAACCAAACTACCAACATTGTGTATATAAGGATTCCTCCAGAGGCAATCCACATCGTTGGAGTGAAAGGCTCCATGAAGATCAATGCCCTGTCCGTGTCCAGTTTTGCTGGGACTATCATTGAAAGTTCTGATGCCATAAACGGTTGTGTGAACTCAACATACTGTGAGCGATTGGCCAGAATGGTTATGTCACCGACTGCAGCGTCGTAGGTCTTCCATTAATTTTATGCCATGAAACAACATCGAAGCGAGCCACTTTAGGAATTGATACCAAAATTGCACTATCAAATCAGAACATTGGTATTAACAGGATGTGGGGCTTTGACGGTCTATTAATGCAAAGTGATCCAATCTTGTGAGTGAAAATTGATATCTGTGCGAAATGAACTTGTTGTTTGGGTTAATTTATTCAGGCTGTGACGGTTTGTTCATGAGAGAAAATAACAGTTGATATTCTACAGTAAGATCATGCAACAATCATGCAAGAACAGAAATGATGCGGTACCATACCTTATCACGAACTTTGTTAACCAACTCCTCGTATGTTCCATCATGACGAGAAAACTCATAATCTACATGATCAGGAAAAAAATCAAAAACAGCCTTCTCAAAAACATCTATGCAAAAGCCAATGTACTTTGCTTTCCCGGTTGTGTCGTCCCTTTCCTCCTTCACAAACTTATCAAAGGGAGTTTTACCGGGAACTCCGATCACCATGGGCTTGTTCTCAACAGAAGTCTCTTCTTCTTGGGTCTTGGATATGTCTGCAATTGCATATGCATTCCTTCTTGAACCTTTTTTTGCCACAAAACTCCTCGAGAAACCGGAATTGGGAGACCAAAGCTTAAGCTCTCTATATTCTTTTCCATTAACACTCACAAGTTGAAGTTTGGGTCGATATGCCAACTGACCATTCTCAAATTGTATTGGCCCGCTCAAACCCATGAGTCTGGTGTGCGATATTCTATTAAGCAAAATCTCAGGCATTATATCATGGCTCGGCCCTGCATCTATGGCATTTTTAACTGTCATAATGCAATCGTATGCTCGAACAGCATCGATTGCTGGCTCAAAATTGAACTTCTCTCCATACTTGCGACGAAACATATTCAAGAATTTAGATCTGAATCCTCTATAGGCCTGGTTTTTGGGACGGTAGGTGATTATTCCTATCGCATCTTCAACAGGGGAGGAGATTGCTGAATGATCTACTGAAGTTAGGAGATTGGTGAATGGTTTTTCAGCAAATATCCAAATTGAATCTCCGTAGAAGAGTCCCATCTTCTTTGCTTCTTTGAGAAAATGTGTGCTTCTGGGTGACGACAATCCTAGAACAATAAAGATTGGAGATGCCTTTCCCTTCAGCTTCATTAAATTTTCTTCCAAAGACACTTCTGCTCCGGTTGGAGTTGAGAATGGTTGAAGAATCAGCTGTTCCTCTATTGTTGAGCCGATTTTTCCAAGCTCCTCTGACAAAGAATTTAACAGCTTGGAGTACATAGTATCGTACGCCCCGGCCTCATATATTATTGATACTCTTTGCCTGTTATAAGAACCAACTACATCTACGATGCATTTAATTTGGTCGGATTCATCGGTACTCATTCGAAACAGTGAAGGCCATAGAGTTTGTGCCATCAATGTCGGTGCTACATGGTCTCTGGCAAGGGATATGACTGGTATCTGAGATTGATTAGCAATTTCGGCTACTAAAGTTGCTCCCTCCCATGTCTCCAAGCCAATAAGAACTTGCACATTCTTCCTTTTGATCAGCTTTTCAGCTGTTAAAACGGAAAAAAAAAAAAAAATCATTACACTTAATTTTCGGATTCAAGGCATTTTTCTTTGCCAATTTCTTCTGTTCATATCACTTATTTAAGCCCTACTAATTGGGTTCTTGGAAGAGATTATTTCGTCTCAACGGACATTACATGAGATAATGTCTACGAGGAAGAATATTAATTTACTGTAGTTATAACAAATCGTGCAAAAGCTTATAGATCCTTGTGTATATCAAGTACAATTTGTCAATAAAGAAATGCTTACTAGCTTTTCTGCAATAAATGGTAAAAGAATCAAGAAGTTCATCCATAACTTTTTTGGTGAATGATTTGACATAATCATGGGGTGTCTTAAATATACAACTTTATTCTGTAAGGGTCTCATTGTGTAGCAATATTACTAAACTGAACAACTTACTAAACTGAACAACTTATAGTAAACATTCAGCACATGCAGTGGAGAAAAAGTAACAACAGGTACATTATCTCAAAGCAGACATGGGGTGGTTTTTTCCTGTCACTGCTCGTGGCAACTGACATGTTTCCAACAAACAAAGTAATTGCAGGCTGCAGTTAGCAAACTGAGGAAGGGCAAGGATTGACTAACCGGCTGAAATTGCATGAAGGGACTTCGCGTGGGAGTTTATGTAATGCGGCTTTATGTAATGAATTCCTGATGACGAGATGCTGTTCACGTCTTGGCATGCTATCTCGATCGCCATACGCATTTGGTTGCCGAGATGTGAGTCCAAATCAAGGATCACGCCCACTTTGAACACGTTCCTCTCGTCTACGGCTTTAGTGGCTACACCAGAGTAGCTCGGGACGAGGAGCAGCGAAAGCAAGAGGAACAACCTCGAAATGGACGGAACGTGTCTCCTACTTCTGATACCCGAGCTTTGAAGAAAACCCATGACGAAAACCTGAATAACTCCTCCTCATAAACTAGAGCAAGTGTCGAACTGTATTGCTTTGCAAATAATTGTTGTGTGTTTGTCATAAAAGGGGCGACCCATTTCACAATTCCTCCATTAAGGGAGAGAGTGGTACACGTTGGTGCAAAGGAAGTGATTTCCCAGGAAGGTTGGGCTAGGAAAATGATTGCATGCAAATGTTTTGGCAGCGTGTGGGGCATGTACCGAAAAGTCAGTGTTGAATTGGTCTTTCCAGGACTAAAGTGGTATTTTTAATTTCTTCCCGCAATGTGTTTCTTGGACTGAAGGGAAGAGTCAATGGTCAGTTCTCATGGGGAGCCTACCCTGATCCTTCTGAGATTCGAACTTTCGTGGACTTTGACAATGGAGACCAAGTGATTGCCTGTTTTAATGGCATTGGGATTCCAATGTAGCCAAACTTTGAAAGGATATCAGTCTTCTCATCCCTGAGCCCTCATTCACATTCAGGATGCTGTGGAATGGGTCCGACTTTGCGGCGATGCGGAATTTCCATCTATACTAGAAGATAATTATGCTCTGTCACTATCTATTAAATTCATCAGTCCCGTCAATTTAAATTGGTAGTATCTTGAAGCAGGCACATAGGGGTGTCCATCAAGCGCCGAATTTAAAGATACCCCCTCTTCTTCCTTTTGTCTTTCTCCTCGTCCCAGCTAGGCAGTCTAAACCTGACCTCGATATGCACAGGGAGCTCCGGCCACCATTGCCGTGCTTGTTCCGCCATCTCCAATCATCGTACCGCTGCTCCTCCATCCACCGAGCTGGGCTGTGTATATCAGCCAAAGGGAGAGACGAGAGTGAAGGGAAAATCGGAAGATGGAATGAATGGTGGGATAGTCTGCATACTCACTAGCACTTCTTCCGTATTGTAGAAATAAAATGCGTGTAGGGGAGAGAGTAGCAAGGTGAAAAGAATTTGCAGCTTTGCTAATAATTTTAAAATAGAAAACATGCAAGATAAAGCATTTGAACTAGAACTTTCGGTTATATCAGTCTTAAAATGATAATCATGAAACTTTATCTGACAGGGAATCAATAATAATATATATAAATCAAACTATTATTAATTAATTGTTTGAAGGTCTGGCGAACTATTATTAATCAATTGTTTGAAGGTCTGGCGCAACAAAACTAGCAATGAATCACGTGGCTGAGAGAGAGAGAGAGAGTTTAATAAGGGCACGCATGACAACCATTCTATTCTAGAAATAATTTCTGAATCAAAATAGATTTTTCTACTTCTATTTCTAGAAAAGTTTCTAAGCAAAAATAACAGTTTGATAATGATACAAAATTTATACTTTAAAAATATAAATTTGTTTGATAACGACACAAAGTTTCTTCCTTTCGGACGATCGATGGATGAATGGCGGGCGTAGGTAACCGATGGACGGTGGTTGGCAGGCAACGGATGAAGGACCCAAGTTGATCGAACAATGAGAAATTTTTTTATTTCTCATTTCTGTTCTCGAAATCGAAAAGTATAAAATTTTAGCTTCTGATTTCTGAATAGAAATCTATTCCATAAATAAATAAAAACATAATAAGTTTATCAAATGAATTTCTATTTCAAACAGGTCTAGAATAGAAAAATTGTTTATGAAATAGAAATTATGGTTTGTCATGTACCCCTAAATTGGTGGCATAAAGTGATTTCCAAGAAATAGGATGCGAAAATGGCTGCAGGCGAGGTGGCCTGTGCAAAAAGCCAAGTCGATTTGGTCTTTCATGGGCTGTGGGCTGAGATGAAGACGAAATGACTGGTCCCGAGCACCGTCAGCATGGTCCCGGACCAATCATGGAGCGCCATGTGGACTGACGTGGCGCTGTGGGACCGGCTTGCCAGGATGGAGTTTCTACACCTAAAATAGTCATATTTCTCTCTCATGCAGCCTGCATGGTGGCCTGCGCTCTCTCCCACTTTCCTTTGCAGAGTCTGCACGCCTTGCTTATATTCTCTCCCCTCTTCTTCGTTCTTTCCTTCTGAGAAGGAAAGTCATTCCTCTCTCTCAAGCGGCGAACGAAGGCTTTCAAATTTTGAATCTCTGCTTTCGCTCTCATTTGCTACTCTACGCTTGTCGTTGCTGCTCCGGCATTCGTCAAGTGGCTGCTCCCCGCCGTCGCCCGACACTCGCTCGCTCTCTGCTCTGTCACTACCTCGGTCTTTGCTCTGTCGCTTGCTCCGTCAGATCTGGGGATCCCATTTCTACAACCACCTGCAGAGCAACGTCGACACCCTCCGGTGATCCATCGGTTTCCGTCCCATCTCTCTTGGTCCTCTCTCTCTCTCTCTCTCCTTTTCAGATTCTCGTTCCATCCACGTAATTTTTATCGATCCTGCAACAATTTTCTTCTTTCGTGGCATTATAGGCTTTGCGCTTCAATATTTTTCCAAAAATAAATGACCGCCAGAACAGTTTTTTCTTTTTTCTTTTTTCTTTTAAGAGAGCAGTCTAAGCCAATGAAAAACCCAGCTAATCTCATTTTAAATTTGGTGAAATAAATTTTGAACGCACACGATGTATGAGAAAGAATTAAATTTTAACTTTCCATTTTGTGTGTATTGAACAATTGATCATTATTGTGACGTGGCGTCTTTAAGAATCTCTTGAATATCAAAGTCCTAGATTGACTCACCATTTGACTTCACTAAAAAGGAGTATTATTCTTTGAAACGTGTTATCAAAAGGAGACTTTTGTTTTCCTATTGTTTTCAAGCTTTTCGAATTTTGATAAGAGGAGCACTTGCTAGGCACGTCAGTAAAAAAAGTTGTCAACTTTAATGCATTATTTTCTCATATTATAAATAGTGTTGAATTGAAAATGAAAATATTTCTTTATTAGGTACAGTTAATTAGTGCCTCAAGCGCACTTATTAACAGGACCATTTTCGTTTTAATGTAATCAATTAATATTTAAAAATAAAAGTATTATGGAGAAGTTGATTGTCCTTTTAGATTGGACATAATCATCACATTTTCACACCGTTAATCCCTATATTTAACGAATAAGTAAATAAATAAATAAAACTAAGGACGATAGGTTGATGGAAGTACCAGTTGGACAAAGTCTCTGGCAGCGATGGCGAGAATGTCAGCACAAGAAACGACGCCGGGGCATTTAGGGTGCGAATGGTAACGTTTCTTGGCTGGAGAAGAGTTTTTTTTTTTTTTTTTTTTTTTTTTTTTTTCAGAAATAGTTATTTTCTATTTCTATTTTGGGGAACAATTTCTAAGTAAAAGAATCCGTTTGGTAACTACAAAAATTTCTACTATTGGAATAAAAAAGAATAGAAATGCGTTTGCTAATGCAATAATTTCTCTTTTTGTATTTATTCGTTTTTTATTCTTGTTCACGGATTGCCGCCTCGTCGCTCGGTGATTGAGACCGGTGGCGGCGGCTGATGACGACGACAGCAGAACTGGCGACGACCCGGCGGCGGCGGGCGGCAACCGGCGCGGTCGGCGGTGGCTTCAGGCAATCGGAGGTGGCCGCGGCAAGAGAGAGGAATAAAATAAAAATAAAAAAGAAAAGTAGCTTATTTCTAGAAATTGTTCCCAGAACAAGAATTTTTTTTTGCTTATCATTTCTTCTTTCAAATCTATTCCTGGGCTAACTTTTATTCCGGAGAATAGAAAACAACTCTGGCGTTACTAAACGGTTTTTTTACTTTTTTTGTTCTAACCAAAGAACAAAAATTGTGAGAATGAGAAATGTTCTCATGCAGCACCTTATTTTCCACGAAGGACTTGGTTTTTGCAATTGTCTCGAATCCCTCCGCCTCAAATCTTTGTTGTCAATCGCGTCCTTCTCGGCCAGCTCCTTGCTTCCGGGCTTGCTCGATATCAATATCGACCCGTCACATCCCTTCCACATCGGTCATAACTCATGCAGAGTCAGTAGTTTCTACGCCAGGATTATCGCCCTACTCGATTGATTAACAAATGAACGGCGTTTACCGATAGTAATCTCGCTAGTTGATGATTCTCCATGTTTTTCATGGTAGATTCTCTCGCTTGCTATAAAAATGAAGAGAATTATCGACTCGGGACCCATGCGTGGCCGACTTTGATTGACAGTAATGGCGGGTTCGGGGAATGCAATAACAAAACACGAAACACTCACCGGAGGGTTGAATTGAATTTTTGGTAAGATTAGCCGATGAAAATTGTAATTTCTTTTAGTGATGTTGTATACGGACTCATTCGTGTAGAAACAAGAATATGCAAGGATTCGGTCACCATAGATAACAAAAGATGCTCAAAATGTGGGCAGTTGCTCAACTGCTAGTAGCATCTGCCTGAATATCGACTTCCTCTGCTGCTATTGCATGCACGTGAGAGAGAGAGAGAGAGAGAGAGAGAGAGAGAGAGAGAGAGATTTTACCTCAACGAAGCAGTCATGGAAGAAGAGCCGGATGGTGGCCGGCCCAGAGACCGGCGCTTCCTTGAACTGCTGGCTCGTGACCGACCCAATGAGTTGCTCGACCTGGGGGCACGACTTGGCGTAGTAGTCGAACGACGTCTGGCGGTGGCGGCCTGTGGCATTGGCGGCAGCAGCTGTGGTGGATCGGTTCGGTTGGCTGCATAAGAGGATGAGCGCGATGAAAAGGGGCGATGAGCAAGTTAGAGGGGAAGAATGAGAAGTGAGATGGGGCATGTTTGTTGCCGAGCGCAGCTTGAGGACAAATCAGTGAGAAAAGTGTCGGAAGGACATTGAAGTTGTTGACAAAGGTGGAGTGTGAAGGTTTGTTGCCTCGTGGGACAGAATACCCATGGGAGAGAGAGAGTGAGAGAGAGAGAGAGAGGAGAATCAAGACCCGTGAAGCACAGACATAAAGTAAAAGAGCTTGTACACAAATCAATAATGTAAATGAAAATCATGAGGGATGGATGACAGCAAGAGGAAAAAGTCTATGATGTAATGCTTAATGCTTGATCATATAGCACATGGTGATGCTAACGCGTTGTCAATTTGTTTTTTGGATTGTGTATATGGCATTCGGAACGCTCAAGGGCAAAGAATGCAAATTCATTCGATTCAAGTGCATCGGGTTCTGTATAAAAAGGCACCTGCATTTAAAGTTTTTTTTAAGAGACAGGCATAATTCTAACAAGAAAATAACTATTGCATTTGCATGAAGCGTGTCTAATCATTCAGCCAATTATCATACCATCATGATTGAGGATTCACAAGATTCTTTGCTGGCATTTGTAATCTCGTGCAATTAATAAAGGAGAGTATTCTTCTTCCAAGTGATAGACTCCTTTCGTATAAATCTCCCTATCTTACACATTGCTAAAGCCTGAAGGTCCATTCTCATAAAACCTGAGAGGATGACCTCAAAAGATAGCACATTGATTCGTACTCAGGCCTCGGTGAAGAAGAAAATCACCGAAGGGAATTTTTAAATGAACAAGAGCATACTATACACGATTGTCGTTCAGCAATTGAGATTCATGGAATAGTTGATTTTTTTTTTTGTCCAGCAGTGTCATCCAACGATTGAGAGCTAACCATGTACGGTGCAAAGTTGTGTGGTTTTGACAATTTGGTTGGCTATCTGGAAAATGTTCGGTAGTGTTTCTAAAATAGAAGGCTGCAAAAGCTGATTGGTGGGCGCAATTGAATACCAGAAAGACGCCATACAAGCGTGAAGCTTCTTAAATGCAGGGCATGTACAAAGGGAAGGACATCACACACATGGCGAGATTCTCTTCACTTAGTCTTGAAAGGGTTCAGGCCATTTGACTCCATTGCCTTCCCCCACTGCGCTTCTCTGGTCTGTCTTCAGTGTAAAGCTGAGGAGGAGGACCACCCTTCATATCTTATGATAACATTCGTTCTCTTATATATGAAAAATTGAATTTCTTTAGAAAGTTAGGTACTCAGAGAAGTGGAATTCCACTTACATATATTTATATCAGCAACCATTAAGCTCAAATAAAAGTTGTAAATTCACGTTGAGTTTGGCTGTCCGAATTTGGATTGAGATATGATAAAATAATGTGAGATTTACCAATCTTTTTAAAATTGTGAAAATCCCATCTTTTTATCTGCTACATCTAAGATAAGATTGAAAATCCCATCAAAATGGAAATGGAATTAGTGGGGAAGCTTGTTGACGAAGGCCTTCATATCGAGAGTGAGTCGATCTACTAAATTGAATCTAAGTGATTGTCCATGCCTGCATATTCCTTTTGACTACCAATTATTTTCATAGTCCTACTTATGGACGTAGCAGAGAGAAGCTGTAAAATGACTTTGATCTGTTCTTTTCATAGCACCAATTTTGCACAAAATACAACAATAGTTGAAATGAGCCCATACATGTGATTCATTAAAAGCCTCGAAGTGAAGAAGGTCAACAAAATAATGGGGTTTGAAAGAAAAGAAAAAGTTATCAACATGAAAACTCAAAACTAATATACATGTGATAAATTTGTCATAAACTAATCTTTTGAGTAATAAAAATCATAAACTGATACAGTTATGACCAATTTATCCTCATTTAGCTTTTGTTAAATTTTACTGTTAAATTTATAAGTCGGATGATACGAGCTAATTGATGAGTGTACCGGTTTCGGATTTTACTTTTTATTTGACACACGTATACTAGTTTGTGATTTTTCATAATATTAATCTAATTTAACTGAAACTAAAGGATGTTGGGATCTTTGGTTGTAAAAAATTAATTTGGGATAAATTTATTATAAGTATATTGGTTTGGGATTTTTTGTGATATTAATCCATAAAAATATGAGGAGGAGAATCCTAAAGGGGTGAAGTGGAGTCCAGATTCATGCTCGGGAAATATCGTCCCACAATATCACATTTCCGATAATACGGAAGCCCCGGGCTATCTAAGTATAAATATACCCAGAATTAACCATTTGAGGTAAGAGACTTTTGTCCCACATTACTCGTTACCGTCCCAATAACATTCGCTAAACCTCATATTGACTTGAGCGTCAGAAGATCCCGAAAATCCATCCCTAAAGGGATTTTCTTATCCGTGATGTGTAGAGTGTATGGAGCCACGAGCTGGTCAAACTAGAAATTCACTTGAGGAAGGTTGAGTTGCAGCTCAATCCGAATTCAATGCGTAGGAACGTTCGAAAAGCCAAAGAACGTCTCTTTAATCTCAAAGTGATGAGTGAAAAGCTCGTGAGAATATATGGCTAGTACGGGAAGAAGTACGAATATACATGACCAGTCTAGCTCGCAATCAGTTAGCGTTGTCTCCCTTTAATCCCAGAGTGTCAAGTGAAAAGCTAGTGAGAATCCACATATAGGACTAGGAGAAGTATGAATATGCGTGATCAATCGACCTCACACCACATGGCCAATTTGGATCTTCCAAGGGAGAAAGAGTGTAGCGGAAAGCAAGCAATAAAAAAGATAAAACGGAGAAAATAGATCAGATATCAATTTACATGGTTTTATTATAGTAAATTATGTCTATGGGAGAATAGCAACGGATTATATTACAACCACACCCGAGTCATTTAAATACTCTATATTTAACCTGAATTATTTCGTAAAATAATCTCTCAATTTTATTGAAAATATTCACAAATCTTGTCATAAGGTTTCATGGTTACAAAGATGGTCCCGGTCCCAGTCCCAAGCGTTCAACAAACGGTGCTTCAAGATCTGTTCTTTACGTCAACAATCGCGAGGAGACCACGCTGCCTAACCACGCCATCTGACAAAACCGGAATATTTATATGTGAACCATGCAAAAGATCTTGGTCACAGTCAGATCACACTTTCCTTGTTTGAGTCTTCTTCTCACGTTGAAAAGTCCAACGCCAATCCGGACTCCAATAGGAAATATAACCAAGAAGGAATATAAAAACAAATCATTCAGAATTTTATCCCTCCTCCAAAAGACCTTCAACCGAGAGAAAATATCCAACGTGATAAATAATTGCCAAAAATATTTAAAAGTCGAATTTCATTCGTGAGCTCAATTCAAGATATATTTTAACAAAGAAAATATCGGAAGCTGATTCCGATGATGAGAACAGAGAAATGAAGCAATTGCCGAGCAAGTGTAAGCCCTAATAACCGGTGAGATGTTTAATGCCCCGATGTGAAAGATGAACAACCCCGTTGTCATGAATTAGAAAGTTCTCCACATGGCGGATGAGGAAAAGTCTCGTGCTCATGAAATTATGACCAAACCGCTCCTCTTGATCTTGAATGTCTCCTTGAATCATATGATAGGACACTAGATCGGAGGGTCACATAGAGACCTTTAAGGTCATGGCGATGATATAGTATTGATATGTAACTCTGATGATAATTTTGAATCTAATGTTATGTGATACTTTAATTAGAGAAAATTTGGTAAGTCATACTTGCTTAGGTTGGGATTGTTAAACAAGGCAAAAAAACAATTGTACCAATAGAAAAATTGGTACATTTAAAAAGATTAAATACTAAAAAGTAATTCAAATGAGAGTTGTTTATTAAAAATGGAAATTTAATCCTACGATAGTTAGTAAATCACTCTAATTTAGATTGGCAAATTCACCTTCATAAATTCGAACCTTTGAAAAATTAAACAAATAAAAATTTGTAGTTTGTACAAATGTTGCTAATTTTCGTACTAACTAAAAAGTTATCAAAATCTTATAAAATTGTTGATAAGTTACCGATAAATTACATAGAAAAAAAAACCTATTTTCATTCTTTTTTATCAATAGCCTCTTGACATTCACCAATGCTAAATTAAACTTTACCGGCACGAGGAAAAAAAAGTCCACGTCTGTGGGCACAAAACATTAGAATTATGCTTTTTTAAAACTCTAATCGTGCCAAGTACTGTAAGTACCTTACTTATTTCGAATTTGTATCAGCTTACAATGTTATGAAGTTTTTGTCGATCTTCTGGTGGGTTATTTTTGAGTCTTATCTTTGATTGCTTATGCAGTATATAGCCTAAAGAATCAAAAGCCTAATCTGAAAATGATTTTTTGTTCTATGTTCAATAACTTAAGCCTGAAAGCAAGGACCAACAACGCTCGTTTGCGTCAATTTCACACTTAGCTGCTGTAATCAATCCCGCATTTCTCACACAATATGGTTTTTGAAGGAGAACGAACAGAGTTCAAAGCCAAACCGCGAAGAATGAGCAAGTGGCAGATTTACAGAAACCCTTTTCTTCTTCAAACGGGCGTTTGCTAGTTTTCATGTGCAAGAAGATGTTGGAACCACAAGAATAATAATAAACTTTGGAAACTTGGAATAAGAATACTAGAAATTGGAGGGAGAACTTTTTATTGAGAATGCTTTCTCTTCTTTGTGTCTTCATAGACTATGGCATGTGGCTTGATTTACAACTCACAACATTGTCCCTTTATATAGGAATTGAAGTTTACAAACGCCAATGATCACATTTAAGACATAGCGACCCGCAATTGTCAATGATGGGAATTTAATGAGGAAAACAAAACAACCCCATACATGGTAATCATAAACACAATCAAAACACACAATAAAGTAATATAAGTCTTCAATAACTTTCATTTTTGAAGTCCATGCAGCCAACGGCAAAGTTTTTATGGCTCTTCTTCAATGCTCGCAGGCTTCTCATCCCACAACCATCGTCCAATAATCAATTCTATTTTATTTCAACAGAAGATTCAGCTTTCGAATTGACCAATATTCAAGAACATCCACGAGCTTAAAACTAGGCCACGGTACATCGATTTACACTACAAAATACTCATCTCCGTCACGCTCATTTCATCGCCAGTGCTTCCTTGTTCACGATCCTGACGGTTCCTTCTCGTACAGAGGCACGCAAAAAGGAAACAACCCGTGGAAGTGGCGATGGTGAGAACGTAGAGAGCCCAGAAGCTGTTGAGGCCCAACCTCGGTGTGTCGCTGGTGAAGTTCCTCATGGTACACTGAGGACGGAACCACTTGTCCTCCAATCTTTTCATCTCACCGCTCTCTGAAAGCTTCAAAATGGCCTTAGAGAAGTTTGCAGCTAATGGAGAGCCTTTTTGGAACACCTGCACATGAGCGGGAAAGGAGATTTTAAGTAACAAGGAAGAGCAACTCCATAACCACTAATATCTAATTAATGTTTCCACAATTCCCTTCTTTCTTCTCTTTTTGGCTAACTAATCCCAAGAGTAGTGATATTCGAGTGCTAAGTGGGTTTTTGTTTATATATCAGTCCACGCCCTATGTCACTCTGTTGGGATTTGGTGTGGTATTTTAGTTATCAAGCCCCCTCTTTTTCCTTTTGACCTAGCCTTAAGAGATACAACACGCAAACTCAGGATCATACTTACAAAGCCAAAACCGCCAAATCTGTAGTTTTGACGAATGGCTACATATCCAGAGCAATACTCGGTGAAGAAAGCTCTCTCATATGGGTACTCCAGAAAAAGAGCGGAGATGTGGCCACTTCTGAATTCGTCTCCATAGCTGGTAGTATTTCTTACGTGGACGATGACACCCTTCGAGAAGTTCAGCGTGTCAGTCAGATAATTACAAATGAAAGCGTCAGGGTCACAACCCACTTTTTCTTTAGAAATTCTCAGCGATTCCATGGTGGTCACAGTTGGTTTGAGCTTCTGGAGAGTGAGCATAGAGGTGAGGCTGGCCGTATAACTCTGCGTCAAGATCAATGCTACAAAGAACCAAATCACCAGCACGATCCGAGTGAAGTTGCGGTGGACTCTCTCCCCTGCAAAAGTCGGCAATAAATGTGTTTTTCGTTGAAGGTTTGGGCCCGAAAGCTTGTACACGGACTATAATCAACAGAGAGAAGCTACTTACTTTGAGCAAAGAAGAGAGAGGAGAAAGTGAACCAAAGAGCAGTTGAGAGCTGATTAGTCCAAGGGCCTCTAAATTCCGGATTGATCGGATGCTCCAAGAACCAAACTACCAACATTGTGTATATAAGGATGCCTCCAGAGGCAATCCACATCGTTGGAGTGAAAGGCTTCATGAAGATCAATGCCCTGTCCGTGTCCAGTTTTGCTGGGACTATCATTGAAAGTTCTGATGCCATAAACGGTTGTGTGAACTCAACAAACTGTGAGCGATTGGCCAGAATGGTTATGTCACCGACTGCAGCGTCGTAGGTCTTCCATTAATTTTATGTCATGAAACAAAATCAAAGCGATCCACTTTAGGAATTGATACCAAAATTGCACTATCAAATCAGAACATTGGTATTAACAGGATGTGGGGCTTTGACGGTCTATTAATGCAAGGTGATCCAATCTTGTGAGTGAAAATTGATATCTGTGCGAAATGAACTTGTTGCTTGGGTTAATATTCAGGCTGTGACGGTTTGTTCATGAGAGAAAGTAACAGTTGATATTCTACAATAAGATCATGCAACAATCATGCAAGAACAGAAATGATGCGGTACCATACCTTATTACGAACTTTGTTAACCAAGTCCTCGTATGTTCCATTATGACGAGAAAACTTATAACCTAAATGATCAGGAAAAAAATCAAAAACAGCCTTCTCAAAAACATCTATGCAAAAGCCAATGTACTTTGCTTTCCCGGTTGTGTCGTCCCTTTCCTCCTTCACAAACTTATCAAAGGGAGTTTTACCGGGAACTCCGATCACCATGGGCTTGTTCTCAACAGAAGTCTCTTCTTCTTGGGTCTTGGATATGTCTGCAATTGCATATGCATTCCTTCTTGAACCTTGTTTTGCCACAAAACTCCTCGAGAAACCGAAATTGGGAGACCAAAGCTTAAGCTCTCTATATTCTTTTCCATTAACACTCACAAGTTGAAGTTTGGGTCGATATGCCAACTGACCATTCTCAAATTGTATTGGCCCGCTCAAACCCCTGAGTCTGGTGTGCGATATTCTATTAAGCAAAATCTCAGGCATTATATCATGGCTCGGCCCTGCATCTATGGCATTTTTAACTGTCATAATGCAATCGTATGCCCGAACAGCATCGATTGCTGGCTCAAAATTGAACTTCTGTCCATACTGGCGACGAAACATATTCAAGAATTTAGATCTGAATCCTCTATATGCCTGGTTTTTGGCACGGTAGGTGATTATTCCTATCGCATCTTTGACAGTGGAGGAGATTGCTGAATCATCTACTGAAGTCAGGAGATTGGTGAATGGTTTTTCAGCAAATATCCAAATTGAATCTCCGTAGAAGAGTCCCATCTTCTTTGCTTCTTTGAGAAAGCGAGCGCTTCCAGATGACGACAATCCTAGAACAATAAAGATTGGAGATGCCTTTCCCTTCAGCTTCATTAAATTTTCTTCAAAAGATACTTCTGCTTCGGTTGGAGATGAGAATGCTTGAAGAATCAGCTGGTCCTCTATTGTTGAGCCGATTTTTCCAAGCTCCTCTGACAAAGAATTTAAAAGCTTGGAGTACATAGTACCGTACGCCCCGGCCTCATATATTATTGATACTCTTTGCCTGTTATAAGAACCAACTACATCCACGATGCATTTAATTTGGTCGGATTCATCAGTATTCATTCGAAACAGTGAAGGCCATAGAGTTTGTGCCATCAATGTTGGTGCTACATGGTCTCTGGCAAGGGATATGACTGGTATCTGAGATTGATTAGCGATTTCGGCTACTAAAGTTGCTCCCTCCCACGTCTCCAAGCCAATAATAACTTGTACATTCTTCCTTTTGATAAGCTTTTCAGCTGTTAAAACGGGAAAAAAAAAGGGGAAATCATTATACTAAATTTCGGGATTCAAGGCAATTTTCTTTGCCAATTTCTTCTGTTCATATAACTTATTTACCCCTATTAATTGGGTTCTTGGAAGAGATTATTTCATCTCAATGGACATTACGTGAGATACATGTCTACGAGGAAGAATATCAATTTACAATTGTTATAACAAATCGTGCAAAAGCTTATAAATCCTTGTGTATATCAAGTACAATTTGGTCAATAAAGAAATGGTTACTAGCTTTTCTGCAATAAATGGTAAAAGAATCAGGAAGTTCATCCATAACTTTTTTGGTGAATGGTTTGACATAATCATGGGGTGTCTTAAATACACAACTCATTCTGTAAGGGTCTCATTGTATAGCAATATTACTAAACTGAACAACTTATAGTAAACAACAGGTAGATAATCTCAAAGCAGACTTGGGGTGGTTTTTTCCTGTCACTGCTCGGGGCAACTGACATGTGTCCAACAAACAAAGTCAAAATTATTGCAGGCTGCAGTTACCAAACTGAGGAAGGGCAAGGATTGACTAACCGGCTGAAATTGCATGAAGGGACTTCGCGTGGGAGTTTATGTAATGCGGCTTTATGTAATGAATTCCTGATGACGAGATGCTGTTCACGTCTTGGCATGCTATCTCGATTGCCGTACGCATTTGGTTGCCGAGATGTGAGTCCAAATCAAGAATCACGCCCACTTTGAACACGTTCCTCTCGTCTACGGCTTTGGTGGCTACACCAGAGTAGCTCGGGACGAGGAGCAGCGAAAGCAAGAGGAACAACCTCGAAATGGACGGAACGTGTCTCCTACTTCTGTTACCCGAGCTTTGAAGAAAACCCATGATGAAAACCTGAATAACTCCTCATAAACTAGAACAAGCGTCGAACTGTATTGCTTTGCAAATAATTGTTGTGTGTTTGTCATAAAAGGGGCGACCCATTTCACAATTCCTCCATTAAGGGAGAGAGTGGTACACGTAGGTGCAAAGGAAGTGATTTTCCAGGAAGATAGGGCTACGAAAATGATTGCATGCAAATGTTTTGGCAGCGTGTGGGGGCATGTACCGAAAAGTCAGTGTTGAATTGGTCTTTCCAGGAGTAAAGTGGTATTTTTAATTTCTTCCCGCAAAGTGTTTCTTGGACTGAAGCGAAGAGTCAATGGTCAGTTCTCATGGGAGGAGCCTACCCTGATCCTTCTGAGATTCGAACTCTTGTGGATTGTGAGAATGGAGACCAAGTCATTACCTGTTTTAATGGCATTAGGATTCCAATGTAGCCAAACTTTGAAAGGATATCAGTCCTCTCATCCCTGAGCCATAAATATCGCGATCAGGATGCTGTGGAATGGGTCCAACTTTGCAGCGATGCGGAATTTCCTTCTATACTAGAAGATAATTATGCTCGTCACTATCTATTAAATTCATCAGTCCCGTCAATTTAAATTGGTAGAATCTTGAAGCAAGCACACAGGGGTGTCCATCAAGCAAGCACCTCTTCTTCCTTCTGTCTTTCTCCTCATATCAACTAGGCAATCTAAACCCGACCTCGATATGCACAAGGAGCTCTGGCCACCATTGCCGTGCTTGTTCCGCCATCTCCAATCATCGTACCGCTGCTCCTCCATCCACCGAGCTGGGCCGTGTATATCAGCCAAAGGGAGAGACAAGAGTGAAGGGGAAATCGGAAGATGGAATGAGTGGTGGGATAGTCTCCATACTCACTAGCACTTCTTCCGTATTGTAGAAATAAAATGCGTGTAGAGGAGAGAGTAGCAATGTGAAAAAGAATTTGCAGCTGTTCTAATAATTTTAGAATAGAAAACATGCAAGATAAAACATTTGAACCAAACTTTTGGTTATATCAATCTTAAAATGATGACCATGAAACTTTATCTGACAGGGAATTAATAATAATATATAAAAATCGAACTATTATTAATTAATGTTTGAAGGTCAGGCGAACTATTATTAATCAATTGTTTGAAGGTCTGGCGAAACAAAACTAGCAATGAATCACGTGGCTAAGAGAGAGAGAGAGAGTTTAATAAGTTGGTGACATAAAAGTGACTTTCCAAGAAATAGGAAGCGAAAATGGCTGCAGGCGAGGTGGCCTGTGCAAAAAGCCAAGTCGATTTGGTCTTTCGTGGGGCTGTGGGCTGAGATGAAGACGAAATGACTGGTCCCGGAGCAACCGTCAGCATGGTCCCGGACCAATCATGGAATCATGGAGCGCCACGTGGACCAACGTGGTGTGGTGGGGTCGTCTCGCCAGGATGGAGTTTCTGCACCTAAAATAGTCATATTTCTCTCTCATGCAGTCTGCATGGTGGCCTGCGCTCTCTCTCTCTCTTTCCTTTGCAGAGTCTGCACGCAATGGTTATATTCTCTCCCCTCTTCTTCGTTCTTTCCTTCTAAGAAGAAAAGTCATTCCTCTCTCAAGCGGCGAGCGAAGGCTCTCCGTCCTTCCTCTGTCTCTGCTCCAGCGCACCTTTCCTTCGCGCATTAATTTGCCGTGGCGGCCGAGATTTGGGACCCCATTTCTGCAACCACGTGCAGAGCAGCGTCGACGCCCTCCGGCAATCCATCGGTTGCCGTCCCATCCCTCTCGGTCCTCTCTCTCTCTCTCTCTCTCTCTCTCTCTCTCTCAGATTCTCGTTCCATCCACGTAATTTTTATTGATCCCGTAACAATTTTCTTCTTCGTGGCATGATAAGCTTTGCGCTTCAATATTTTTCCAAAAATAAATGACTGGCAGAACAGTTTTTTCTTTTTCTTTTAAGAGAGCAGTCTAAGCCAATGAAAAACCCAGCTAATCTCATTTTAAAGTTGGTGAAATAAATTTTGAACTCATACGATGTATGAGAAAGAATTAAATTTTAACTTTCCATTTTGTGTGTATTGAACAATTGATCATTATTGTGACATGGCGTCTTTAAGAATCTCTTGAATATCAAAGTCGTAGATTCACTCACCATTTGACTTCACTAAAAAGGGAGTATTATTCTTTGAAACGTGTTCTCAAAGGAGACTTTTGTTTTCCTTTTGTTTTCAAGCATTTCAAATTTTGCTAAGAGGAGCACTTGCTAGACACGACAGTAAAAAAAAGTTGTCAACTTTAATGCATTATTTTTCTCATATTATAAATAGTGGTGAATTGAAAATGAAAACATTTCTTTATTAGGTACGGTTAATTAGTGCCTCAAGCGCACTTATTAACAGGACAATTTTCGTTTTAATGTAATAAATTAATATTTAAAAATAAAAGTATTATGGAGAAGTTGATTGTCCTTTAGATTGGACATAATCATCACATTTTTACACCGTTAATCCCTATATTTAACGAATAAGTAAATAAATAAAAAAAAAAAACTAAGGACAATAGGTTGATGGAAGTACCGGTTGGACAAAGTCTTTGGCAGCGATGGTGAGAATGTCAGCACAAGAAATGACGCTGGGGCATTTAGTGTGCGAATGGTAACGCTTCTTGGTGGGGAAGAGTTTTTTTTTTTTTTTTTTTTTCAGAAATAGTTCTTTTCTATTTCTATTTTGGGGAACAATTTATAAGTAAAAGAACCCGTTTGGTAACTACACAAAAAATTTCTACTATTAGAATAGAAAAATAATAGAAATGCGTTTGGTAACGCAACAATTTCTCTTTTTGTATTTATTCATTTTTTTATTCTTGCTCACGGATCGCCGCCATCGCCCAGCGACGGCGACCAGCGGCGGTGGCCGATGACGGTGACGACCCAGCGGTGGCAGCGACCGCGGCGGTCGGCGGTGGCTCGAGCGGTCGGAGGTGGCAGCGGCAAGAGAGAGGAATAAAAGAAAAAGAAAAAAGAAAAGTAGCTTATTTCTAGAAATTATTTTCGGGAACAGAGCAATTTTTTTTGCTTATCGTTTCTGCTTCAAATCTATTCCCGGGCTAACTTTCTATTCCAGGGAATAGAAAAACAACTTGGCGTTACCAAATGGGTTTTTGTTCTTTTTTTGTTCCAGAAGAACCAAAGAACAAAAATTGTGAGAATGAGAAATGTTGTCATGCAGCACCTTATTTTTCACGAAGGACTTGGTTTTCGCGATTGTCTCGAATCCCTCCGCTCTCAAATCTTTGTTGTCAATTGCGTCCTTCTCGGCTAGCTCCTTGCTTCCGGGCTTGCTCGATATCAATATCGACCCGTCACATCCCTTCCACATTAGTCATAACTCATGCAAAATCAGTAGTTTCTACACTAAGATTATTGTCCTACTAGATTGATTAACAAATGAGCCGTGTTTGCCAACAGTAATTTTCTCGTTAGTTGATGATTCTCCGTGTTTTTCGTGGTAATTTCTCTCGCTTGCTATGAAAATGAAGAGAATTATTGACTCAGGACCCATGCTTGGCCGACTTTGATTGTCAGTTGTGGCGGGCTCGGGGAATGCAATAATAACAAAACACGAAACACTCACCCGAGGGTTGAATTGAATTTTCAGTAAGATTAACTGGTGAAAACTGTAATTTCTTATTAGTGATGTTGTATACGGACTCATTTGTGTAGAAACAAGAATATGCAAGGATGCGGTCACCGTAGATAACAAAAGATGCTCAAAATGTGGGGAGTTGCTCAACCGCTAGTAGCATCTGCCTGAATATTGACTTCCTCTGCTGCTATTGCATGCACGTGAAAGTGTTGTTACTGATCAAAACAGTAAACTAGAAACATAAAATCAGAAGCTATAGTTTTGAATGAGGAAGAAAAGCACAGAGAAAACAGAGCACAAACTTGCGTACGTCGGTTTTCTAAAAAGAAACCAGTCAAGTACAGCCACTAAACACAAAACAAAAACTGCTCACGTATGTGAAACACATAACTGCACACAAACGTGCTATTAACTTCCTAGAAAATAACAAAAACACTAAATGCATAACTAAATGAACTTGGCTGTTTTTTAATAAAAAAAAACAGAGTAAAACAGAGGAAAATATTACAGAAAACAGCAGCTGAACAATTCCAACAAACTCCTCCTTGGATCGGTTGCTGCTGTAAATTCCTATTTTCTCTCTTAACAGCTAAAATCTTCCAAAGCTGAAGTGGTTTTGTGAACATATCTAAGCTGATCCTCAGATTTGCAATAGACCAACAACCGCCACTTTGTTGCACCTCACGCAGAAAAGAAAAATTTGACTTTGAAATGCTTGGTTTTTCCATGGAAAACTGGATTCGAGATATTGCTAAAGCAGCCTGATTATCCACATTAACTTCAATGCAATCACTAGAATTCAACCACAAATCCTTCATTATCTTTTCAGCCACAAAGCTTGATTTGCAGCTGCAGTAGCTGCTATAAACTCAGCCTCTGTAGTAGGCGAGTTACAATCTCTTGCTTTTTAGAACACCGGGAGAAACAAGCAGAACCAAAATTGAAACAATATCCAAACGTACTCTTCATGTCATTTATGGAACCAGCCCAGTTACTATTAGAAAATCCTTGCAAATTAAACTTCTGACATTTCTTAAACTTCACACCAAAGAATAATGTTCCTTTGAGATATCTTAAGACCCTTTTTGCTGCAACCAAATGGCCGATTAGGACTACTCATAAACACGGATAAAACACTCACATCAAATAGAATATCTGGTCTGTTCTTTGTAAGATACATGAGACACCCAATCGAGACTTCTATACATAGAAGCATCTCTTTTGCATCTGTTCCATCATTCTTCTGCAGCTTCTCTTTAGCAGCCATAGGAGTGCTTACACTTTGACAATCTTCCATCTGAAACTTCTTTAGAATTTCCTTCATGTATTTTTTTGACGAGATGAAGATCTCATATGAAGCTGTTTGACTTCCAGGACCCAAAAAATAAGACATCTTTCCCAGGTCGACATCTCAAAAACTGCAAATAGATCTTGCTTCACCTTCTCTATCAATTCCATATCATTCCCGTCACTAATAGATCATCTACATAAAGTGACAGAATTACAACACTGTGATTCACATTCTTGACATAAAGAGTGAACTCACTTAAGCTTTTTACAAAGCCAAAATCCTGCAAATATCGATCTATGTTCCCATACCAAGCTCTTGGAGCATGCTTCAGTCCATATAGAGCTTTCTTCAACTTTGTATACACTATCTTCTTGCCCTTTGATCTTTGAAGCCTTCAGGTTGTTCAACAAAAATCTCCTCCTCAAGCTCTCCATTCAAAAATGCAGACTTGACATCTAAGCTGAAATATAGGCCACCCCTTCTCTGTGCAACAGCTAACGGTAACCTTATTGTATCAAGTCGTGCAACGGGAGCAAATGTTTCAGAATAGTCTACTCCCCATATTTGTGCATAGCCTTTCACCACCAGTCTAGCTTTGTGTTTATTGACAGAACCATCAGGATTACGTTTTGTTCTAAACACCCACTTAACCCCAATCACATTCTTATAAGATGGTCTGTCAACAAGCTTCCATGTGTGGTTTTTCTGGATCATTGCAATCTCCTCCTGCATTGCTGCAATCCACCTTTGATCCTCCTTAGCTTCCACAAAGTTAGAAGGCTTGAGCATTGCCACATTGCTTCTTTCATAGATTTCAGCAAGTGACCTTATGCCTCTCACTTTGGTAAATCATCCACAACTTTGTCTTCCAATCCATCTATAACTTCATCAACCTCTACATCATTGCAGGTTGTTTTTCGAACTATTGTTGTTACTTTGCACTCTTTCCTTCCATCCAATTCCACTTATCTTCCTCTAGAAAAATAACATCTCTGCTTACTGTCACCTTCCTTGTCATAGGGTGAAAAATTCTGTAAGCTTTTGATTGGAGACTGTACCCAATGAAGATTCCAAGCTCTGCTTTCTTATCCAGCTTGTCCCTCTTGACCTCAGGAACATGAGTGTAACACAAACACCCAAAAACCTTCAAATTTTTCACATAAGGTTTAACACCATACCAGACTTCCAAAGGTGTTGACCTCTCTGAGGCCTTTGTGGGCAATCTATTCAACAAGAATACTGCAGTATTAGTTGCTTCAGCCCAGAACTTCTTAGGCAACATCTTCTCCCGCATCATACATCTAGCCATCTCCATAATACTTCTGTTTTTCCTCTCACTAACCCCATTCTGTTGAGGTGAATAGGGAGTAGTGAACTGCTGCAATTCTTGCTTGCTCACAATTCAACTTAAACTTGTGAAGCGGTATACTGAAACCATTATCAGATATGAGCATTTTAATTTTCTTTCCACTTTGATTCTCAACTAAGGCTTTAAACTTCATAAACACATAAGCAACTTCAGACTTGGCTCACAGAAAATAAATCCAACTCATCCTAGTCATATTATCAGTGAAGGTAATGAAATACTTGCTACCATTGAGAGAAGACTCCGACATAGGTCCACATAGATCTGTGTGGACTAATTGCAGCTTCTCACATGCTCTCCCTCCTCCTTTGAAAGGAAATCTGACTTGCTTGCCAAGAAGACAAGTTTTTACCTTGTGGAAATTCCTCCTCCAAACTTGGCAAGTCATACGCCAAGCTATTTCTCTGCATAAACGACATGCTCTTCACATGAACATGCCCAAGTCTTTTATGCCATATCTCTGCATTTTCTTCTTTGCACTTTAAAGCCATTTGTTGCATCTCTTGTGGCTTGAACATGAAACTCTTGTCCTCCATTGGAATTCTTAGCACTCCTTTGCTATCTGCATTATTAATAAGACATTCCTTCCCTTCGAACTTCACTTTATAGCCTTTCTTAACTAATTGACCAACACTTAACAGATTATGGTCAATATTTGGCACAAAGAGAACATCAGCGATCGGCTTCACCTCCTGATTTCCTTCAATAGCCCTTTGTACCCTTCCTTGCACTTCGATATCTGTCCGTTGCTAATTCGACTCTGGGCTGGCCGATCGACTGTCTAGACTCCTAAACAACTTCGAATTGCCGGTCATATGATTGAGTACAGCCACTATCCACCAGCCATGCATCATTCCCAACGAAGATTCAAAAAAAGCTACAAACAAGTGCTCTTCCTCGGTTTCATTCAATGATACTGTGCTTTTTCTGCTTGCTAGTAATTTTTTTCTTTGCAGATGGCTTCCATGTGACCCAACTTGTGACATCTTCTGCATCTAGCATCGGGCTTTCTCCAACATCTAAAAAACTGATGATTAGTTCCACCACAGTATTGACAAGGCTTTTTGTTCATCTTCCATTTGCTAGACCCACGAGTTTCCTTCTTTTTGCTACAAACTTGGAGTCACCGACATTTTCTCTAGATGAATCCATTTCTTCCCTTTGCCTCCATCATTTGACTTCACTCTAGCTTGCGGCGCACTTCCTCTACAAACTCTTCTCTTCTCATCGAGTCTTACGTGCTCACTTTGTGCACTAAAAGCATTTAACAATTCTGCAAGCTTTATATCGGGTAAGTCTATTGTATTTTCCGAGACGCTATGGTGGCTTCGAACTTCTGGAAGAGACACCGGGATCTTACGAACAAGCCTTTCATCCTTCAAGTCGAGTCCCTAAAACTCTGATTTTATCAACTATCCCCACTAGCCTATTAGAGTATTCCTTCACCGACTCGAGACTCTTTCATCTGCCGTCTCTCAAATTCTCTCAAGAGATTCAGCACCTTCATACCTCTTATCTTCTCATCTCCTTCATATTCTTCCTTCAAGAAGTCCCATATGGCCTTTGCGGAGTCACACTTCATAATTACTGGTAAAGATGGTAGGCGAGACAGCATCATACGGGCAAGATTTTCCCATGGCTTTTCTTGTGGTTCTCTCTTTATGAAGTTTGATTTGATACATGGTCGGATTATCTGGAAGTGGAGCAACTTCATAATCATCCTCCATAGCTTCCCACAGACCATGACCCTCCAAAAATGTTGTTATCTTAACAGCCCATGCTTGATAATTCTCTCAGAAAATACTGGAGAAGCCATCGCGAAGAAACCACTCGACCCTGTCTCCATCACCCTTTAACTTCTTTACACTTCGATACTTGCTTCACTTCACAGTCCCTCAAGATCATTCACGCTCTGATACCACTATTGTTACTGATCAAAACAGTAAACTAGAAACATAAAACCAAAAGCTATAGTTTTTGAATGAGGAAGAGAAGCACAGAGAAAACAGAGCACACATTTGCGTACGTCAGTTTTCTAAAGAAACTGTCAAGTACATCCACTAAACACAAAACAAAAACTGCTCACGTACGTGAAACACATAACTGCACACAAACGTGCTATTAACTTCCTAGAAAATAACAAAAACACTAAATGCATAACTAAATGAACTTGGCAGTTTTTAATAAAAAAAAAAAAACAAAAGTAAAATAGAGGAAAATATTACAGAAAACATCAGCTGAACAATTCCAACAGAAAGTAAGTGCACAGAAGAGAGAGAGAGAGAGAGAGAGAGAGAGAGAGATATATATATATATATATATATATATATTTTACCTCAACGAAGCAGTCATGGAAGAAGAGCCGGATGGTGGCCGGCCCGGAGACCGGTGCTTCCTTGAACTGCTGGCTCGTGACCGACCCGATGAGTTGCTTGATCTGGGGGCATGACTTGGCGTAGTAGTCAAATGACATCTGGCGGTGGCGGCCCGTGGCATTGGCATCAGCAGCTGTGGTGGATCGGTTCGGCTGGCTGCATATGAGGATGAGGGCGATGAAAAGGGTCGATGAGCAAGTTAAGAGGGGAAGAATGAGAAGTGAGATGGGGCATGTTTGTTGCCGAGCACAGCTTGAAGACAAATCAGTGAGAAAAGTGTCGGAAGGACATTGAAGTTGTTGACAAAGGTGGAGTGTGAAGGGTTGTTGCCTCGTGGGACAGAATACCCATGAGAGAGAGAGAGAGAGAGAGAGAGAGAGAGAGAGAGAGGAGAATCAAGACCCGTGAAGCAGAGTCAAAAAGTAAAAGAGCTTGTACACAAATCAATAATATAAATGAAAATCATGAGGATGGATGACAGCAAGAGGAAAATGTCTATGATGTAATGCTTAATGCTTGATCCTACAGCACATGGTGATGCTAACACGTTGTCAATTTGTTTTTTGGATTGCGTATATGGCATTCGGAACGCTTAAGGGCGAAGAATGCAAAATCACTTGATTCAAGTGCATTGGGTTCCGAATAAAAAGGTACCTTACATTACATCTAATTTTTTTTTAGGAGGAAGACATAATTCCAACAAGAATATAAGTATCGCATTTGCATGAAGCGTGTCTAATCATTCAACCAATTATCGTACAGTCATAGTTGAGGATTCAGAACATTCTTTGCTGTATTTATAATTTCGCCGCATTTATAATCTCGCGCAATTAAAAAGGGGAACATTCTTCTTCCAAGTGATAGGATGTTCAAGACTCCTTTCATATAAGTCTCCTATCCCACACATTGCTAAAGCCTGAAGGTCTCGTAAAACCTGAGAGAATGACCCCAAAAGATAGCACATTGATTCGTACTCAGGCCTCGGTGAAGAAGAAAATCACCGAAGGGAATTTTTAAATGAACAAGAAGATACTATACACGATTGTCGTTCAGGAATTGAGATTTGTGGACTAGTCGATTTTTTTTTGTGTGTGTGTGTGTGTGTGTGTCGAGCAGTGTCATCCAACAATTGAGAGCTAACCATGTACAGTGCAAAGTTGTATAAGATGGTGGTTTTGACAATTTGGTTGGCTATCTGGAAAATGTTTGGTAGTGTTTCTAAAATAGAAGGCTGCAAAAGCTGATTGGGGGGCGCAATTGAATACCAGAAAGACGCCATACAAGCGTGAAGCTTCTTAAATGCAGGGCGTGTGCAAAGGGAAGGACATCACACACATGGCGAGATTCTCTTCACTTAGTCTTGAAAGGGTTCAGGCCATTTGACTCCATTGCCTTCCCCCACTGCGCTTCTCTGGTCTGTCTTCAGTGTAAAGTGAGCCTTTCTGATGTGTGGAGTGCAGTTAAAAGCTGAGGAGGAGGACCACCCTTCATATCTTATGATAACATTTGTTCTCTTATGTATGAAAAAAAATTGAATTTCTTTAGAAAGTTAGGTACTCAGAGAAGTGGAATTCCACTTACATTTATATCAGCAACCATTAAGCTCAAAGAAAAGTTGTAAATTCAGGTTGAGTTTGGCTGTCCGAATTTGGATTGAGATATGATAAAATAATGTGAGATTTACAAATCTTTTAAAATTGTGAAAATTCCATCTTTTATCTTCTACATCTAAGTTAAGATTGAAAATCCCATCAAAATGGAAATGGAATCAGTGGGGAAGCTTACTGACAAAGGCCTTCATATCGAGAGTGAGTCGATCTACTAAATTGAATCTAAGTGATTGTCCATGCCTTCATATTCCTTTCGACTACCAATTGTTTTCATAGTCCTACTTGATGATAAGAGACATGCCTTAATGTATGCACAACGTGAATGATGTTTCTTTCATAAGTATCGTGATATTTAATGTCTATAACATTTTACTTCACAAATTTAATTTTGGTTTTGGCATTTTTTTAGGGGGAAAATATGACGAACATATGGTGCAAATGATTTTTTTTTCCCACAGCCTTCTGTATAGTAAAAGTCCAAAATTCAAATTGTCAGTGGAGCTGGGAAAAGTAGAATATAAGATCCACTAAAATCATATCGATGCAATAAAAAAACCCTTAGGTTTCACTTGGTCTTAGAAAATAGTTTAATAGAAAATTAGAAACGGACATGTGTCACGATCTCGTAATGCACATGATCTTTAACACAACCATACAAGATGATCCTCTTCTTTTTGTCACATTCATTGTCTTGTTTTCTCGTGAATCATTACAGCAAAAGAGTCGGAAGGAATACTTTTCATAGGTTATATCGGAAGAACAGCATCCAGTCACATGGCTTAGATGATCTATTTAGTATTTGTCATTTTTGGACAATACAAAACCCTAGAAACTACAAAATGCTAGTTTGGCCATTTCACATACCTGCTTTGTCGATCAACGGAAAATGGATTTGTACGTCTCTTGAAGACACTGTTACGAAATCGCACGTCGATTCCAGAAAAATAATGCTCGCAAACAATTCACCAGACTATATATAGTAATAAAAGAGCAGAATCAGATGAACACGCCAGAAAATTTGTTATCGAAGTTCACCCAAACTTGGGCTATGTCTCCGCGCAGAGGCACTCTGCGAATCCACTAAACTTCGGAAAAAGTTGGAATACAACGCGATATTCTCTCAAGATCAGGGCACAAAGAGATTGAGAACTCTCATCAAGAAAAAACTCACTTTTTTCTTCTCTCTTTTTCTTGCCTCTCTATTTCATTTTTCAGCGTCTTGACGGCTAGGGTTTTTCCATCGCTAATATATAGGTACCACTTTTAACCTAAATCTAATAGAAAAGACAAAAAAAGCCCCTAAAAACAAATATTTGGCTTTATCTATAACAATCTCCCACTTGAAGACAAATATACCAAAGCACCAATCAACTTTGCATCCATCTTCTTCAAAAAATAGTAGTTGAAAAACTTGTGCCTCTGCGATACTCCTCATCAATCAACATGGAGTAATACCAATAGTAGTAGTACAGAAAATATGCTTCACTCTGTCTACTACCTTGGTCAACATGTCACGGCTAGTTCTTTGAGCCATCAATCTTTTGTAGCTTTAATTCATTATCTTTCAATGCTAACCGATAAAGTGATAACGCTTCTTGATATGTCTAGTTCTTGAGTGATAAGCTGCATTCTTTGCTAAGTGCACTTGCACTTTGACTATCACTCCACGGTGTATTGACTGTGTTTTTCGATGTAACTCCTCCATATAATCTTGTAACCACATGATTTCCTTGGAGCTTCTATAATCGCTACATATTCTGCCTCTATCGTCGATAAAGCCACTATCTTTTGTAGTTGAGATACCCAACTCACTCTGTACACTCAATGTAAAGACATATCCGGTGGTACTCTTACCACTATCTCGATCACTGAATGATACGCATCTACATAACCACTGCAACTCTAGAGGTGTACCACCATAACAAAGTGAGTAATTGGAAGTACCTGCTAGATATCTCAATATCCATTTAACTGCATTCCAATGCTCTTTGCCTGGGTTCTACATATATCGACTCACAACTCCCACTATTTGTGCAATGTCTGGTCTCGTGCTCACCATGACATACATCAAACTCCCCACTGCTGATGCATATGGAACTATCGCCATCTCATCTTTCAAAAGTTGAGTGTTTGGACACATATCCTTGGAAAGTTTGAAGTGACTCGCTAGAGGATTTGCAACCAGTTTTGCCTTGTCCATGTTAAATCTCTTTAACACCTTGTTCACATAGTCTTCCTGCGACAACCATAATTTATTATTTTCCCTGTCTCTGATGATTTTCATGCCTAAAATATTCTTGGCATCTCCCAAGTCTTTCATAGCAAACTGTGATGATAACATCTTCTTCACTTCTACGATTCTCTTCATATTGGAACTAGCCACAAGCATGTCATCCACATATAAATATAGATACACAATGTCACCATCATCATATTTGCGAAAATAAACATAGTGATCAGACTCACAGTGTGCAAATCCTTTTTCTAGCATGAAACCATCAAATTTTAAGTACCATTGCCGCGGAGCTTGTCAAGCCATACAAGCTTTTTTTCAAGCGACATACCATGTGCTCCTTACCTTTGACTTCAAAACCCTTAGGTTGTGCCATGTATAATTCTTCATCTAAGTCACCATGTAAAAATGTTGTTTTTACGTCAAGCTCTCAAGATGAAGATCCTCCACTTTACAACTATACTTAGCAGAATTCTAATTGATGTCATTTTCACTACGGTGAAAATATCTCGGAATAGTCGATCCCTTCTTTTTGAGAAAAGCCCTTGACTACAAGTCTTGCCTTGTATCTAATACTACCATCTGCTTCATTCTTAACCCTGTACACCCATTTGTTTAATAAAGCTTTTTTTTACCTGTGGGCAACTTGGTCAACTCCCAAGTTTTTGTTAAAAATAACGAGCTCATCTCGTCTTTCATAGCACACTCCCACTGCAAGTGAGACGTGTCCGCCTTTGCCTCATCGTAAGTCTCCGGTTCCCCCGAATCCGTATATAAGACATGGCTCAGAACAGTATTAGCTGATGGATCAAAAATTACCTTTGGCTTTCTCACACGTGTAGACCTTCTTAAGACAGGTACTTCAGGGTCATTCGTTTGCTCCGAATCACTGCATTCTTCTTGAACTACCTCTTCAGCGATAATAGGCTCATCTTGAACCTCTCTTTCAGGTGAACTTTGATCTACTTTGGAAACATCTTCACGGGCATTATGTCTAATTCAACATACTTCTGGTTGTACTACCTTCTCATGCTATGTCTACGTCGGCGATCCGTGTACATCTTTTCTTCATGGAATACCACATTGCGACTGCGGATGACTTTGTTATTCTCATAATCCCAAAGCCTATAGCCATACTCGTCACACCGTATCCGATAAAGACGCACTTAAGGACTTAGCATCAAGCTTTTTCTATCCTCCTGTCAATTAAAGCATATGCAATACAACCAAACACCTTTAGATGTGAATAATTAATCTTCTTACTTGACCACCGCTCTTGTGGTATTTCTCCATCCAACGCACTAGATGAACTTCTGTTGATAAGATAAACAGCTGCATCAACTGTAGCGGCCCATAAGTGTAGCGGGAGATCCGCGTGTAGTCTCATGCATCTCGCACATTCTAGAATAGTTCTGTTCATTCTTTCAGCTACACCGTTCTCTTGAGGAGTTCTAGGAATAGTTTTTAGCCCGTGTATGCCTTCTCGGCTCAAATAATTTGCAAATTCTTTACTTGTGTATTCACCACCATTATCGATTTCAAAGCTTTAATCGATAACTTGTTTCTTTTTCTACCATGGTCTTCCACATTCTGAACATCCCGAATACTTCTGATTTTTCTTTAAGAGCATAGACCCAAGTCTTTCTTGTTGCATCATCAATGAATGTGACAAAATATCTCTTACCACCATAAGAGAGTTCTTGAGCAGGTCCCCATACATCGGTATGAACCAACTCTAGCTTCGGCCTTTATTTTGTCGCCAATTCAATTGAAAACTAACAGCCTTCTATTTTCCATAAATGCAACTCTCACAAAAATCTAACTCAACTTTTTGTAAACCCGGAAGTAATTTCCTCGAGTGTAACTGCTTTACACCTTTTTCACCAAGATGTCCTAAACGATAATGCCAAAGAGTAGATAAATTACCTATAGCCATTGTAGTTGCAACCATATCACTGATATTGTCTCCTTGGAGAAGGTAAAGTGTACCCGTACGCTTTCCTTTGCTACTACTCTTACCCTGAGTTATCTTCCACTCTCCAACCAAAGGTTATTACCAAATCTTCTTTGTCAAGTTTACTAGTTGAAATTAGATTTTTCTTTAATTCTAGAATATGTCTATTTTCATGCAAAACTAGACGTCCTCACCTGAGATGTTCACGGTCACGGTTCATTTCCCAACAATTGGACACATGCGGCTGTTTCCCACAACCACTTGTCCGAAATCTCCATTGACATAATCATCAAATATGTCTCTTTGCAAGGTGCAATGAAAAGAAGCGCCAGAATCAATAAACCATTTATCTTTGTCAAGTCAAACCCTGAGACAAACACAAGTTATCTAGCAAAGATTTATCGCTAACTACATTAGCACCTTGATTCTCATCTTGCTGCTTTTTTTTTTTTTTTTTTTTTAGGCTTCACACTTTGAAACCTCCGGTGTATGGTTTTGTGACAAAACCAACACTCATCTTTTGCAACCTGTCTCTTACCCCTTGATTATGATCTGCCACGACCGCTGAAATTTCATCTACTTTTACTTCTTCCACGGTTCTCCACTGCAAGTGCCGTTGAAGATGTAGATGCAGAAAAATTATCTCCACCTGAGACTTTCCTTCGCATCTCTTCATCCATGATACTACTCACAGCATCATCAAGAGTTAAATCATCCTTCATGGTACTTGAAATTCCTGCACTGCTTGCGGTATTGTAGCTTTTTGGAAGAGAACATAAAAATAATAAAGCTTGAAGCTTCATATCTAAATTTATGCCTGCGGATTCCAATTGACCCGTGACCTGCGTGAAACTATTAATATGCTTTGCCACAGAACCTCTATCAGATAACTTCATATTAACTAGTTTCTTCAGCAAAAACACCTGATTTGATGTGGATGGCTTCTCAAAAATATTCGTTAGAATATCCATAGCTTCTTTTGCAGTTTTTGCTTTCGCGATGTGATACCCTGTCTTTTCGTCAACCCTAGACGAATCGCACCTAACGCCTTTCGATCAAGAATTTTCCATCCGGCTTCTTTGTCGGATGGACTTCCGCCATCTCGGGTTTCCAACCCTCAAGTGGTGCATAGAGATCTTTTTGATAAAGATAATCCTCTATTTGTAGTTTCCACCATCTGAAATCCTCTCCATTGAACTTATCGATTTTGATTTTATCTTTTGCCATCATGTTTGCTTTCAATCGAACGTCACCGAAAACCCTCGATGTTCTCGATTAGCCAACCCCGAGCTCGATACCGGTTATTCTGAAATCGCACGTCGATTCCAGAAAAATAATGCTTGCAAACAATTCACCAGACAGAATATAGTAATAAAATAGCATAATCAGATGAACACGCTAGAAAATTTGTTATCGAAGTTCACCCAAACTTGGGCTACGTCTCCGCGCAGAGGCACTCTGCGAATCCACTAAACTTGGGAAAAAAAGTTGGAATACAACGCGATATTCTCTCAAGATCAGGGCACAAAGAGATTGAGAACTCTCATGAAAAAAACTCACTTTTTTTCTTCTCTCTTTCTTGCCTCTCTATTTCCTTTTCGTCTTGTAGTAGGGTTTTCCATCATTAATATATAGGTAAAACTTTTTAACTTTAAAAGGAAATCTAATAGAAAAGACAAAAAAGCCCCTAAAAACAAATATTTGGCTTTATCTATGACAGACACAGCTTGGAAAGTCAAAGTGAGGGGTTGTCGACTCGAAATGATAAAATATTATTGTTTTGATCTTTACACCCCGGGAAAAGAACAAACTACGGCAGAAAACAAATCCCCTCATCTTATGTAACAATAATAAAGACAAGTATCTTATGGAGGTAGCAGAGATAAGCTTTAAAATGACTTTGATCCGTTCTTTTCAAAGCACCAATTTTGCACAAAATACAACAATAGTTGAAAATGAGCCCATACATGTGATTCATTAAAAGCCTCGAAGTGAAGAAGGTCAACAAAATAATGGGGTCTGAAAGAAAAGAAAAGGTTATAAACTTGAAAACTCAAAACTAAAATATATGTGATAAATTTTCCATAAACTAATCTTTTGAGTAATAAAAATCATAAACCGATACAGTTATGACTAATTTATCCTCATTTAGCTTTCGTTAAATTTTACCATTAAATTTATAAGTCGGATGATACGAGCTAATTGACCAGTGTACCAGTTTCAAATTTTACTTTTTATTTGTCACACGTGTACTTATTTGTGATTTTTCATAATATTAATCTAATTTAACAGAAACTAAAAGATATTGGGATCTTTGGTTGTAAAATATTAATTTGAGATAAATTTATTATAAGTGTATTGCTTTGGGATTTTTCGTGATATTAACTCATAAAAAAATAAGGAGAATCCTAAAGGAGTGAGAGTGGAGTCTAGACCCATGCTTGGAAAACAATATCACATTTCCGATAATACGGAAGCCCCGGCTATCTAAGTATAAATATGCCCAAAATCAACCATTTGAGGTAAGAGACTTTTGCCCCACATTACTCGTTACCGTCCCAATAACATTCTCTAAACCTCATATTGACTTGAGCGTCGGAAGATCCCGAAAATCCATCCCTTAAGGGATTTTCTTATCCGTTATGTGTAGAGCGTATGGAGCCACGAGCTAGTCAAACGAGGAATTCACTTGAGGAAGGTTGAGTTGCGGCTCAATCCGAATTCGATGCATAGGAACGTTCGAAAAGCCAAAGAACGTCTCTTTAATCTCAAAGTGATGAGTGAAAAGCTCGTGAGAATATATGGCTAGTATAGGGAGAAGTATGAATATATGTGATCAGTCTACCTCGCGATCAGTTGGCACCATCTCCCTTTAATCCCAGAGTGTCGAGTGAAAAGCCAGTGAGAATCTATAGATAGGCTAGGAGAAGTATGAATATGCGTGATCAATCAACCTCGCACCACATGGCCAATTTGGATCTTCCAAGAGAGAAAGAGTGTAGCGGAAAGCGAGCAAAAAAAAGACAGAATGGAAAGAATAGATCGGATATCAAATTTACATAGTTTTATTATAGTAAATTATGTCTACAGGAGAACACCAACAAATTTTATTACAATCACATCCGAATCACTAAAATACTCTGTGTTTAACTTGAATTTTTTCGTAAAATAATCTGTCGATTTCATGAAAATATTCACCAATCTTGTCATAAGGTTTCACGGTTACAAAGACGGTCCCACTCTCAAGCACTCAACAAACGGTGCTTCAAGATCTGTTCTTTACGTCAACAACGGCGAGGAGACCACGCTGCTTAACCACGCCTTCTAACAAAACCGGAATATTTACATGTGAACCATGCAAAAGATCTTGGTCAAAGTCAGATCACACTTTCCTTGTTTGAGTCTTCTTCTCACGTTGAAAAGTCCAACGCCAAATCGAACTCCAATACGAAATATAACCAATAAATAATATAAAAACAAATCATTCAGGACTTTATCCCTCCTCCAAAAGACCTTCAACCGAGTGAAAATATCCAACGTGATAAATATTGCCGAAAATATTTGAAAGTCAAATTTCGTTCATGGGCACAAATTTAAGACATATTTTAACAAAGAGGATATCGGAAGTCGATTCAGCAGTGAAAAGAGAGAAATGAAGACACTACCAAGCAAGTGTAGGCCCTAATAACTAGTGAGATGCTTGATGTCCTGATGCGAAAGATGGACGCACCATCAACACAAATTAGGTGGAAGAGGAAAAGTCTCATGTAAATGAAATTATGATCAAATTGCTCCTCTCGATCTTAGAATGTCTCCTATTGAATCAAATGATGGGACACTAGATCGGGGTCGCATATAAGACCTTTAAGGTCATGGCAATGATATATCGTCGATAAATAACTCCAATGATAATTAAAAATATAATGTTATGTGATACTTTAATTGGAGAAAATTTGGTGAGTCATGCTTGCTTAGGATGGGCTTGTTAAACAAGACAAATAAGAATTGTACCAATAGAAAAATGTTTATTTAAAATGGAAATTTAATTTGACAATAGTTAGTAAATCACTCTAATTAAGATTGGCAAATTCACCTTGGTAAATTCGAACTATTGAAAAGTTAAACAAATAAAAATTCGTAGTTTGCTAATTTTTACACCAACTAAAAAAAGTTATCCAAATCTTATAAAACTGTTGATAAGTTACCAACAAATTACTTAGAAAAAAAAAATCTCTATTCATTCTTTTATCAATAGCTCTTGACACTCACCAATGCTAATTAAAATTTACCGGCACGATAAAAAAAAAGGTCTGCATCTATGGGCACAAAACATTAGAAATATGCTATTTTAAAACTCTCTAATCGTGCCAAGTACTATGAGTACCTTACTTATTTCAATTGCTATCAGCTTACAATGTTATGAAGTTTTTGTTGATCTTCTGGTGGGTTATTTTGGAGTCTTATCTTTAATTGCTTATGCAGTATAGCCTAAAGAATCGAAAGCCTAATCTGAACATGATTTTTTGTTCTATGTTCAGTAACTTAAGCCTGAAAGCGAGGACCAACAGCGCTCGTTTGCGTCAATTTCACCCTTAGCTGCTGTAATCGATCCTACATTTCCCACACACAGTATAGTTTTTGAAAGAGAACGAACAGAGTTCAAAGCCAAACGGCGAAGAATAAGCAATTGGCAGATTTACAAAAACCCTTTTCTTCTTCAAACATGTGTTTACTAGTTTTACTGTGCAAGAAGATGTTGGAACCAAAACAAATATAATAAACTTTGCAAACTTGGAATAAGAACACTAGGAATTGGAGGGAGAACTTTTTTATTGAGAATGTTTTCTCTTCTTTGTGTCTCGTGGACTATGATTCGTGACTTGATTTACAACTCACAACATCATTCCTTTATATAGGAATTGAAGTTTACAAATGCCAATGATTACATTTAAGACATAGCAACCCACAAATGTCAATGATGGGAGTTTAATGAAGAAAACAAAATAAGTCCATACACGGTAATCATAAGCACAGTCAAAACGTATAAATAAAGTAATATAAGTCTCCAATAACTTTCATTTTTGAAGTCCATGCTGCCAATTGTAAAGCTTTTATGGCTCTTCTTCAATGCTTGCAGGTTTCTCATCCAGCAACCATCGTCCAATAATCAATTTTATTTTATCTCAATAGGAGATTCAGCTTTCGAATTGACCAAGATTCAAGAATATCGACGAGCTTAAAACTAGGCCACTGTACATCGATTTAAACTACAAAATACTCATCTCCGTCACGCTCATTTCATCGCCAGTGCTTACTTGTTCAAGATCCTGACGGTTCCTTTTCGTGCAGAGGCACGCAAAAAGGAAACAAACCGTGGAAATGGCGATGGTGAAAACGAAGAGAGCCCAGAAGCTGTCGAGGCCCAACCTCGGTGTGTCGCTGGTGAAGTTCCTCATGGTACACTCAGGAAGGAACCACTTGTTCTCCAATCTTTTCATCTCACCGCTCTCTGAAAGCTCCAAAATGGCCTCAGAGAAGTTTGCAGCTAGTGGAGAGTCTTTTGGGAACACCTGCACATGAACGGGAAAGGAGATTTTAAGTAACAAGGAAGAGCAACTCCACAACCACTAATATCTAATTAATGTTTCCATAATTCCCTTCTTTCTTCTCTTTTTGGCTATACTAACCCCAAGAGAAGTACTGATATTCGAATGCTAAGTGGGTTTTTGTTTATATATCAGTCCACACCCTACGTCAACACACAAACTCAGGATCATACTTACAAAGCCAAAACCACCAAATCTGTAGTTTTCACGAATGGCAACATATCCATAGCAATACTCGGTGAAGAAAGCTCTCTCATATGGGTACTCCAGAAAAAGAGCGGAGATGTTGCCACTTCCGAATTCGTCTCCATAGCTGGTAGTATTGCTTATGGGGACGATGACATCCGTCGAGAAGTTCAGCGCGTCAGTCAGATGTTTACAAACGAAAGCATGAGGGTCACAACCCACTTTTGCTTTAGAAATTCTCAGCCATTCCATGGTGGTCACAGTTGGTTTGAGCTTCTGGATAGTGAGCATAGAGGTGAGGCCGGCCGTATAACTCTGCGTTAAGATCAATGCTACAAAGAACCAAATCACCAGCACGATACGAGTGAAGTTGCGGTAGACTCTCTCCCCTGCAAAAGTCGGCAATAAATGTGTTTTTCGTTCAAGGTTTGGGCCCGAAAGCTTGTACACGGACTATAATCAACAGAGAGAAGCTACTTACTATGAGCAAAGAAGAGAGAGGAGAAAGTGAACCAAATAGCAGTTGAGAGCTGACTAGTCCAAGGGCCTCTAAATTCCGGATTGATCGGATGCTCCAAGAACCAAACTACCAACATTGTGTATATAAGGATGCCTCCAGAGGCAATCCACATCGTTGGAGTGAAAGGCTCCATGAAGATCAATGCCTTGTCCGTGTCCAGTTTTGCTGGGACTATCATTGAAAGTTCTGATGCCATAAACGGTTGTGTGAACTCAACAAACTGTGAGCGATTGGCCAGAATGGTTATGTCACCGACTGCAGCGTCGTAGGTCTTCCATTAATTTTATGCCATGAAACAACATCAAAGCGAGCCACTTTAGGAATTGATACCAAAATTGCACTACCAAATCAGAACATTGGTATTAACAGGATGTGGGGCTTTGACGGTCTATTAATGCAAAGTGATCCAATCTTGTGAGTGAAAATTGATATCTGCGTGAAATGAACTTGTTGCTTGGGTTAATTTATTCAGGCTCTGAAGGTTTGTGCATCAGAGAATGTAACAGTTGATATTCTACAATAAGATCATGCATCAATCATGCAGGAATAGAGATGATGCGGTACCATACCTTATTACGAACTTTGTTAACCAACTCCTCATATGTTCCATCATGACGAGAAAACTCATAGTCTAAACCATCAGGAAAATGAGAAACAGCCTTCTCAAAAACATCTATGCAGAAGCCAACGTACTTTGCTTTCCCGGTTGTGTCGTCCATTTCCTCCTTCACAAACTTATCAAAGGGAGTTTTACCGGGAACTCCGATCACCATGGGCTTGTTCTCAACAGAAGTCTGTTCTCCTTGGGTCTTTGATATGGCTGCAATTGCGTATGCATTTCTTCTTGAACCTTGTTTTGCCACAAAACTCCTCGAGAAACCGAAATTGGGAGACCAAAGCTTAAGCTCTCTATATTCTTTTCCATTAACACTCACAAGTTGAAGTTTGGGTCGATATGCCAACTGACCATTCTCAAATTGTATTGGCCCGCTCAAACTCATGAGTCTGGTGTGCGATATTCTATTAAGCAAAATCTCAGGCACTATATCATGGCTCGGCCCTGCATCTATGGCATTTTTAACTGTCATAATGCAATCGTATGCTCGAACAGCATCGATTGCTGGCTCAAATGAACTTCTCTCCATACTTGCGACGAAACATATTCAAGAATTTAGATCTGAATCCTCTATATGCCTGGTTTTTGGGACGGTAGGTGATTATTCCTATCGCATCTTCAACAGGGGAGGGGATTGCTGAATGATCTACTGAAGTTAGGAGATTGGTGAATGGTTTTTCCGCAAATATCCAAATTGAATCTCCGTAGAAGAGTCCCATCTTCTTTGCTTCTTCGAGAAAATGAGTGCTTCTGGGTGACGACAATCCTAAAACAATAAAGATTGGAGATGCCTTTCCTTTCAGCTTCATTAAATTTTCTTCCAAAGACACTTCTGCTCTGGTTGGAGATGAGAATGGTTGAAGAATCAGCTGGTCCTCTATTGTTGAGCCGATTTTTCCAAGCTCCTCTGACAATGAATTTAACAGCTTGGAGTACATAGTATCGTACGCCCGGCCTCATATATTATTGTTACTCTTTGCCTGTTATAAGAACCAACTACATCTACGATGCATTTAATTTGGTCGGATTCATCGGTACTCATTCGAAACAGTGAAGGCCATAGAGTTTGTGCCATCAATGTCGGTGCTACATGGTCTCTGGCAAGGGATATGACTGGTATCTGAGATTGATTAGCGATTTCAGCTACTAAAGTTGCTCCCTCCCATGTCTCCAAGCCAATAATAACTTGCACATTCTTCCTTTTGATCAGCTTTTCAGCTGTTAAAACGGAAAAAAAAGGGGAAATCATTATACTTAATTTCTGGATTCAGGGCAATTTTCTTTGCCAATTTCTTCTGTTCATATCACTTATTTACCCCTATTAATTGGGTTCTTGGAAGAGATTATTTCATCTCAATGGACATTACGTGAGATACAATCTTCAAGGAAGAATATCAATTTACTGTAGTTATAACAAATCGTGCAAAAGCTTATAAATCCTGGTGTATATCAAATACAATTTGGTCAATAAAGAAATGGTTACTAGCTTTTCTGCAATAAATGGTAAAAGAATCAAGAAGTTCATCCATAACTTGTTTGGTGAATGGTTTGACATAATCATGGGGTGTCTTAAATACACAACTCATTCTGTAAGGGTCTCATTGTATAGCAATATTACTAAACTGAACAACTTACAGTAAACATTCAGCACATGCAGTGGAGAAAAAAGTAACATCAGGTACATAATCTCAAAGCAGACTTGGGGTGGTTTTTTCCTGTCACTGCTCGTGGCAACTGACACGTTTCCAACAAACAAAGTCGAAATTATTGCAGGCTGCAGTTACCAAACTGAGTGAGGGCAAGGATTGACTAACCGGCTGAAATTGCACGAAGGGACTTCGCGTGGGAATTTATGTAATGCGGCTTTATGTAATGAATTCCTGATGACGAGATGCCGTTCACGTCTTGGCATGCTATCTCGATCGCCATACGCATTTGGTTGCCGAGATGTGAGTCCAAATCAAGAATCACGCCCACTTTGAACACGTTCCTCTCATCTACGGCTTTGGAGGGTACACCAGAGTAGGTCGGGACGAGGAGCAGCCAGAGCAAGAGGAACAACCTCGAAATGGACGGAACGTGTCTCCTATTTCTGATACCCGAGCTTTGAAGAAAACCCATGACGAAAACCTGAATAACTCCTCCTCATAAACTAGAACAAGCGTCGAACTGTATTGCTTTGCAAATGATTGTTGTGTGTTTGTCATAAAAGGGACGATCCATTTCACAATTCCTCCATTAAGGGAGAGATTGGTAACGTAGGTGCAAAGGAAATGATTTTCCAGGAAGATGGGGCTGAAAAAGAGTTGCATGCAAATGTCTGGCGGCGTGTGGGGGCATGTACCGAAAAGTCAGCGTTGAATTGTCCTTTCCAGGGCTAAAGTAGTATTTTAAATATTTTCCCGGAATGTCTTTTGGACCGAAGCGAAGAGTCAATGGTCAGTTCTCATGCGGGGAACACCCCCTGACCCTTCTGAGATGCGAACTCTTGTGGAGTTGAGAATGGAGACCACGTCATTGCCTTTTTTAATGGCATTAGGATTCCAATGTAGCCAAACTTTCAAAGGATATCAGTCTTCTCATCCCTGAGCCGTCATTCGCGATCAGGATGCTGTGGAATGGGTCCAACTTTTCAGCGATCCGGAATATTTCTTCTATACTAGAAGGTAATTGTGCTGATTACTCTCTAATAGATTCATTAGTCCCGTCAAATCAAATTGGTAAAATCTTGAAGCGGGCACGTAGGGGTGCCCATCAAGCACCGAATTTAAAGATAACCCCCTCTTCCCCCTTCTGTCTCTCTCCTCGGCCCAACTAGGCAACCTAAACCCAACCTCAATATGCATGAGGAGCTCCGGCCACCATTGCCGTGCTTGTGCTGCCATCTCCAATCATCGTACCGCTGCTCCTCCATCCACCGGGTTGGGCCGTGTATATCAGCCGAAGGGAGAGACGAGAGTGAAGGGGAAATCGGGAGATGGACTGAATGGTGGGATGGCCTCCATACTCACTAGCACTTCTTCCGTATTGTAGAAATAAAATGCGTGCAGGAGAGAGAGTAGCAAAGGTGAAAAAGAATTTGCAGCTGTTCTAACAATTTTAGAATAGAAAACATGTAAGATAAAGAATTTGAACTTGAACTTTTAGTTATATCAGCCTCAAAATGATAATTATGAAACTTTATCTGAAAGGGAATCGATAATAATATATAAAAAATCGAAGTATTATTAATTAATTGTTTGAAGGTCTGGCGCAACAAAACTAGCAAGGAATCACGTGGCTGAGAGAGAGAGAGAGAGAGAGAGAGAGAGTTTAATAAGTCGTTGACATAAAGTGATTTTCCAATAAATAGGATGCGAAAATGGCTGCAGGCGATGTGGCCCGTGCAAAGAGTCAAGTCGGTTTGGTCTTTCGTGGGCTGTGAGCTGAGATGAAGACGAAATGACTAGTCCCGGTGCACCAGCATGGTCCGATGTTTTCTGCGCCTAAAATAGTCATATTTCTCTCTCATCCAGCCTGCATGGTGGCTTGTGCTCTCTCTCTCTCTTTCCTCTGCAAGTCTGCAGGCATTGGTTATATTTCTCTCCCATCTTCTTCGTTCTTTCCTTCTAAGAAGGAAAGTCATTCCTCTCTCAAGCAGCGAGCGAAGGCTTTCAAATTTTGAATCAGTGCTATCGCTCTCATTTGCTACTCCGCGCTTGTCCTTGCTGCTCCGGCATTGGTCAAGCGGCCACTCCCCGCCGTCACCCGACACTCGCTCGGTCTCTGCTCCGGCACTTGCTCGCGCTCGCTCGCTCTCTGCTCTGTCGCTTCCTCTGTCTCTACTCCAGCGCAGCTTTCCTTCGTGCATTAATCTGCCGTGGCGGCCGAGATCTGGGATCCCATTTCTGCAACCACGTGCAGAGCAGAGTCGACGCCCTCCGGCAATCCATCGGTTGCCATCCCATCCCTCTTCCCCCCCCCCTCTGTCTCTCTCTTCAGATTCTCGTTCCACCCACATAATTTTTGTTGATCCCGTAACAATTTTCTTCTTTCGTGGCATTATAGGCTTTGTGCTTCAATATTTTTCCAAAATAAATGACGGGCAGAACAGTTTTTTTTTTTTTTTTTTTACTTTTAAGAGAGCAGTCTAAGCCAATGAAAAACCCAGCTAATCTCATTTTAAACTTGGTGAAATAAATTTTGAACTCATACGATGTATGAGAAAGAATTAAATTTTAACTTTCCATTTTGTGTGTATTGAACAATTGATCATTATTGTAACGTGGCGTGTATAAGAATCTCTTGACTATCAAAGTCGTAGATTGATTCACCATTTGACTTCTAAAAAAAAAGAGTATTATTCTTTGAAACGTGTTCGCAAAAGGAGACTTTTGTTTTCCTTTTGTTTTCAAGCTTTTCGAATTTTGCTAAGAGGAGCACTTGCTAGACGCGTCAGTAAACAAAAGTTGTCAACTTTAATGCATTATTTTTCTCATATTATAAATAGTGGTGAATTAAAAATGAAAATATTTCTTTATTAGGTACGGTTAGTTAGTGCCTCAAGCACACTTATTAACAGGACCATTTTCATTTTAATGTACTTAAAAAGATATGACTTGACAATTAGGGGATATAAATAAGGGGTAGTGACACCAATAGTCTTTATAATTTTCTTTATTGTTCAATGGTAGTCCTAAACAATTTTTTTTTTTCAATATTGTTCCTTAGCTTTTTAAATCTTGTTCAATGTAGTCATTTCATTGAAAATATAATGTAATTTGCCAACATTTCATTTGATGTTACTAACTTATCTTTTTTTTTTTTTCTTTTTCCGTTTACTTTTGTCCTTCAACTTTTGTTCGTTTGTTCAGTCTTGTTGCTAAACTACTATATTTTGATTTTTTTCTCTCTCTAACAAAGTCCGCTTAAGCATGACTATGGTCATAAATTTTTTTACGACAAACTTCGTTGGCCCTTATCTAAAACTAGCAATATTCGACACACCTCTTGACAAGACATATATACTAGGCGTCTTAATATTTTCGTATAAGTTTCACTGTGATGAATAATAAATATGCCAGGTGTGATTTAACCCTTTTACCCGTTTATAATGCTTTTGAATTCATTTGGTTAAGTAAGACAAAAGAAAAAAGAAAAAAGAAAGAATTCATTTAGTCAAGCAATTTAATTTATTCCTTGTGTTAACATGAAATGTTTATTTGCATTTAGAAATACTTACAACATTTAAACACAAGTAACCGTTTCCTTGAATGTTTTGTTTTGTGTTATACATTTTATTAATTTGTTACGGTTGTATTTAAATGTTATGAAATTATCTAATAAATACTCTTGTTGAAATTTGACATCGTGCTTTTGTAAGAGAGAATTAAAAAAAAAAACAAAAAGAAGCAATTAAACAAAGTATATGGACCAAATTGAACAACAAAAAATGATCTCATAAATGACAAATTTCATCAATGATTTTAACGAAGGGACTACTTTGAATCACTTTTTAAAAGTTCAGATTGAAAAATAAAAAGAATGATTATACTGAATAATAAGTAAAAGTTCATGGACTATTGGGGTCACGAGCCCTACAACAATTTATAAATGCTAATTGTGTCTTTTTTGAAATAAGCTGTTAAGCAAATTATTTATTTATTTATTTATTTTGCAACTTGTGATTTATGTAGAATTAGCAAATTAATTCCCTATGGTTAGCCAATTTTTGAAGTAGCAAAGTTTATAATATCTATGCGGTAGTGGTGTGCAATGAACCATCCGAACCTAAAATTTCCTGGACTAGACCGAATTGACCGCTTGGATCCAGTTCCTTGGAGTGTCGGTCCGGTCCCGGTTCCTAAAAGTAAAACCAATGTTCGGGCGGATTGGTCGAGAACCGGATCGAATCAACTATATATACTTTGTTTAAAAAATTTCTTAAAAAATAAAAGTGTCTATTTTTTTTCTTTTATTATTTCTTCATAACATATGGCATCAAGTAGTAGGAAAAAAAGAAGGGATATGTTCCTTGGACCGGACCTATGGTTTAGTTTGGATTCCAATCCTAGGCCCAATTGGTTCGGTCTCTAGTTTCCAATTTTGGGTACTGGACTCTTGATCCAGTTCCCAGTTCCATCTTGGAATTGGATTGGAGCGGGGAACCAATCACCCCTACTATAAGGAGAGTGGTTTGAAACAGATTTAGAAAGTAAGGATGGCCAAAATAAGAGTGTTATATCTCCTTCTCACATTAATATGGATATCTTTCTCATCATATATGAATGAAGTTCATATAATGTATTACACATATTCAGCATGATAAGGATCTGATATATCAAGTTAAGTTGAGACCAAGCATCTTGATTAACCATTTCATATGGAGAACCAAACATGGAATATGGTAGTAGGTCGGGCAGAGTTGAGCATAGCGGGAGTCCATTTAGGCTCAAACCTTATAATGTCTTGAATTGATCTGTTCTGATTACATCACTTAATTAGTCCTTGAACGTTTATCCAAAGAGTTATTGCCTACATGAATTAGGAAAGAGGATACTAGCCTGCCACAACTTTCTTTTGTTGCTCACTAATGGTGCTATAATTTTTCAGATGACCATTTAAGTACAGTAACTTCTAATAATTGATATCGGCCATTTTTGTTGTCAAAAATCATGTGTGGCCCTATTTTAGAAAAATGACATGTCTCGCCGGATATCTGTACACTCAATATATAAATTAAATGACATCTTTTGGCAATAGAAATTTGCCCCAAATTGAGAAAGTAGGTTCAATTTGTTTCAAAAACTAAACCCTAAACCCAAAATCTTTCGCCAAATTGAGAAATTAGGTTTAGTTTACTTCCCAAAAAACTATAGCTTCGAATTCCAATTTCATTCGGACCTGGTTGTTCATAGTGAGGCACCTGTATCGTCCAATGGTAACCAAGACGGTGAGAAAACTAAACTTGAGCTTCGTTGGAAGGTTAGATGTCGATGTTTGTTGTGAAGGAAGTAATGGTGGTCTTGGAGGCAAGAAAAGGACTTAAAACGGCGTCCTATTAGAACAATTTCGCTGTTATCATCTATCCAACAATCCACATTAGATGATTTAATATTAAATCAATCCATGTGGGATTTCCACCAAGTGATCATCTTTAAATTGGGTGAACTTTCTTTAAACAATTATGACACTAGAGTGACTATCATATGAAAGTTATGACACTATTTATGTCATTTTCTCTAATGTATTAGGTCTATTTAATTGTAGTGAACTTATGTGAAAATTGCATTTTTAGTTCTGAACTTATTGTATGGAATTATATTCAGTGTTAAACCTTTCAGGTGAATAAGTATAATCATAAACCTTTGAGTAAAAACAAAATCAAGTCGTCTTGGCCAAGTGTGGCAAGAAATTTCCAACAAGGTGGTCCAAGCATCGTGGGCTGACTAGACTGCTTCATTTGATTTCGAGATTTTTTTCTTTTTTCTTTTTTCTCCTCTTATCTTTTCTTTCCTTCTTTTTCACGTTTACTATTCATCATCTTCAATCTCGCGCTTAATGTTCATCGCCCTTAACCTCGTAAGTACTTGGCCGAAGCTTCTCTATTGGCCGTCTGTTGCGACCCACTACTGTCTAGACCTTCGGCGGCATGCTACCTCGATCATTGAAATGCGGAATGATTTTGATACTTAAGCGCATTCAATGTTCGATTTGTTAACGGTTGTAATTGGAAGCGCCAGAGACCAAAATTGAAATGGAATAATCGCAAAATCAACCGTACAAGGATTGGTCCATCTCCTTCTTCTTTTTTATATTCCAATTAACCCATAACTCATTAACTTAAGTTTTTGAGCGAATGTGAGTCTCACTAGATATATTAATAGATTCATACTTAAACTCCCTCTTAACGATCTCCTTGGTTGAAGGTATCGAGTTTCTGTTACTTGCTCCTAACAAATTCAAAGAGAAATTATAGTGGTGAGTGTTGCTTATTCACAAGCATTTCTCCTCAAACTTTAACACCCTATCAACACTTCTCAAATTATTATAATTGTAAGGTTTTTGAAGACAATAAAAGGAGTATGAAGTTCTCTTCGACTTTGGAATTATTAACTCTTAATCTATCTCTCTCTTCAATGCCTTGGTCTTCTTTTATACTCCTTAGTATCCAAAACTTCCTGTTAGACAATCTCCATGGGGATTAATCTCCAAATTTAGCTATTGGACAAATGAAGATAAGATTAGGATAGCTGTTGAGATAGGACAATTAGAGATCCCGTAGATTTAGTTGTCCATACAGTTAAATCTTGGTTTTTTATAAGTAGAGGTGCAGCGCTTCACTACAGAAAGTATTTTGCCAGGATGATCAAATATCAAGATATCATGAGTGAGTAGATATGTATTGATAATCTTGGTCAATTAGTATCTTCTACAAAAGGAATCCATACCAAATTACGAGCTATGAAGGAATTAAATAATAATCTTGAAATTTATAGTAAAATTGTCATTGTAAGTAGAATAAGTGTATTGCTCATATTCAATCATCACATAACTTTCATGATATTCAACACTTGTAGATCATAGTAATATCCAAGCAGCTTTATAAATAATTTCCAGCATTTGTCCCACTGAAATTCAGATGCAATTCTTGATTATACCGTCGCAATTGGTCAGCTAATTCATAGGTTATCCTTGCTGATATTCAGGCAATTCACATGATGATATCCACACAATTCGTTTCTTCTTACTTCTTGGATATGATCAACCATTCTTGCCAACGATAGTGAGGTAACATTGTGTAGATAAAAACTTGCTACATCCAAGTTAATATGAACTTTCCACTTGTTCATATAGATCTTTTGGTCATAACGAACCTTTTCGGCATGAGTATTATCTAAAGCACCACACTTAGATCACTATAATGCATGGATAGGTTTATCGATTTCAAAATAAATAGGAGGTTTTCTCAACAAATTACACCTTCTTTTCCAGCAGTTTTTGCTCCTCAATTCACTGCTCAATCTATATATACCTTGTGACATCCATCTTTAGATGTTTTCCCAAAGAGATGTTATAACAAGCACCCTTCTATCTATGCTCATTCCCTACGCAAACAGCTGCAGAATTTTTGCAACTTTGATGAACTAGAAGCTGGTAAGATTTATCTTTGGGATAAGAAATGCATCTATCACGTTGTTTCCAAAGGCCCCCAAAAAGCCATGAGGAGCAGCAAAGCATATCAGGGAATATTTCCACTAATTTCCACTCCTTTATAAAAGCCATTTCCATGCACTTTACCTCTCAAATCATTGAAAGAATTAGTGCAAACTCTTGGAGGAATTGTGTAACAGCTTGGTCCTACGAGGGATGGGAGTGTGGCTCCACCTCAAGGATGGCAAGAGGGTAGGAATGAACCGAATCTTATATCTCCTCGGGATGGTGAGGTAATGTGCCATATAAGGAGTAGCACCACTCTTAACTACCAACAAGGCATTTTCTAGGCGAAGCTCAAAGGAACAAATTCGTGGGGGCATAGAGCAATTGAGTCTTGCAACCCAAAGCCAACAATATCATTGGTGAGGCTAGAGATCGGTCCTTACAATTCAAAAGGCTACTCCATAACCTCTTGTCCTCGTTACGCTCTCTCAAGATATAAAAGTGTATTCCTCAACTTTTTATGGGCCTTTTCCTTTTCCTTTTCTTGTCTCCTCTGTGATGTGAGCTTAGTGTGTGAGTTCATCTCATTGTGAAGAGAGAGAAACGAAATTTGTTAGAGGAGAGCGGGCGAGAGAGAAAGAGTAGATTCAGTTGAGGGCCTTCTCTGATGGGCTTCTGAGATAGGCTTGGCTAAAGAGCCATTACAGATCTCCATTGGTGGGCTAGTGGGCCGCATTTATGGATCTGAAGTTTGACGAGCTGATAAGTTGGGCCGACCAGGTCAATTCGAATTTGGACTAGGTGCTTTCTTATTTTCTTATTTGTTATTTATTTTTTATATTCTCTTATTTTTATATTTATATATTCTTTTTTTTTTATATACAAAAATGTGCGTTCAAATTGTCGGAATTCAGGAGTTAACAAAGCTAGTAAATTTGAAGCATTGGTAAATTATGCAAATAAAGTTGATTATTTGTACAAAAGTTGCTCATTTGCACACGGTTATTTTGTTGTATCTAGAAAAAAAAATCTTGTTGTTTTTCTTTACAAATGCTTTGTAACTCACTCATTCATATTAAAATTGAACAGTATGGGAAAAAATCATATTTTGTTGCAACATTAGAATATGAGATTTTAATACTCTCTAATTGTTTTTTTTTTTTTTTTTTGTAAATATGTGAATATCATTAATCAGATGAGGTGCAAAAGCTTAGGAAATCCCTAACATTTTAGAGAGACTAATTGTGCGAGAAGATGGAAGAAGGAAGTCTCCATATGATAGCCAATAAAACATTTGACCGGGAAGGCCTACATTGTTGGTAGAGTGACAGCCTGCCTCATATAACCTTTCAAATCTTAGCCAATAAAAGATGAGGCTCAAATGACTTGTTTTGAAACCATATGCGGTTGTGTCCTATCTAGATACAATAGATAGTTGCTAAGAAAGATAGCTTGAGGAGTCTCGTCTTCAAGTTTTTGCCCTTGGTGGCCTTGCCGATCAATTGAAGTTCTGAGTTCCAACCTGTGAAGGGTTCCGAACCATGATTCGTCTGAAGATCTCAACCATTATCCTGTAGTTTCGAAAAATGAGCACACGTACATAGCAATAGATAAATGACTACAGCTCTTTTCATCTATGAAAATGTGCAAGAAGACAGCTTTTGAATTGATCAAGATTCAAGAATAGTCTGTTCCCCCCTTATCACCGAGCCTGAAACTATGCCACTGGACATTGATTTACACTACAAAATACTCGTCTCCGTCACGCTCATGTTGTCGCTGTTACTCCCTTGCTCATGATCCTGACGGTTCCTTCTCGTGCAGAGACATGCAAAGAGCAAACAACCAGTGGAAGTGGCGATGGTGAAAACGTAGAGCGCCCAGAAGCTGTTGAGGCCCAACCTCGGTTTCTCGTTGGTGATGTTCTTCATCGTGCACTCGGGAGAGAACCACTTGTTCTCCAAAGTTTTCATCTCACCGCTCTGTGAAAGCTCCAAAATGGCCTCAGAGAAATCTGCAGCCAGTGGAGAGTCTTTCAGGGAACACCTGCATATATGCAGTGAAGGAGAGATAAGTAAAAAGGAAAAGCATTTGCATAGCCACTATTAGCTACTTGATGTTCGTACAATTCCTTTCATTTTTCTCTTTTTGGCTATAGTAACCCGAACTGAGTGTGGCAGTCGAACATCAAGCATTGTACTCTCCCTTGGGGAATTGCACATGTGCTGCTTCTGTAGCGGTGAGTAATTTGATGCCACTGCATCAATACCCAGTTCCCGAAATAATTGATTTAGTAAGTTTAATGTGGATAAATACCGAGGGGTTCATCTTCTGAGCGTCGTTATTTCCTCTATACCATTTTTCTAAACTCAACTTGAAATACATGGATCAATTCATTTCCTAGAAGGAATATTCAAGTGCTAATGGGGATTTTGTTTAGAGAAATGAGTGAATGACAATCTTTAAATTAATATGAGAATAGGAGTCTGTTATGAACCACAAAAAACCAAATAACAAATAGAGAAATGATCAGTTAACAATCTTTAATCTACTTTAAGAATGACACTCTATTTCGTACTACAAAAATCAAATAACAAATAATTATATATTGTTGTTGGGCCCACTTCTATAAAAATTTGTGACTCGTAATAAGTTATTATTCTCATAGTAGTCTAAAGACTGTTATGCTAACAAGACCCTGATAAATAATTATAAATTATTTTGGGGCTCACTCCTTCAAGAATTTATAACTTATAATAAGTTATTATTATCACAGTAGCTTAAAGACTAAATTCATTTGGTTATATAACAGTCCTCACCCTATGTCATACTGATGTGGTATTTTAGTAGTCAAGCCCATTTTTCTTTTTGACCCAGCCTAGAGAGACGCAACACAAAAATTTATGACGCTATTAGCACTTCAAAAATCAAGTCTACGCAGAATAACTGAGTCATACTTACAAAGCCAAAACCGCCAAATCTGTAGTTTTCATGGTGGCAACATATCCATAGCAGTACTGAGTGAAGAAAGCTCTCTCATATGGGTATTCCAGAAAAAGAGCAGAGATGCTGCCTCTTCTAAATTCATCTTCATAGCTCGAAGTGTTCCTTGTGTGGACGATGACTTCCTTCGAGAAATTCAGCTCGTTAATCAGATAGTCACAAACAAAAGTATCCGGGTCACAACCCACTCTTTCTTTAGAACTTCTTAGCCATTCAATGGTGGGCACAGTTGGTTTGAGTTTCTGGAGAGTGAGCAACGAGGTGAGGCCAGCAGTATAACTCTGTGTCAAGATCAATGCTACAAAGAACCAAATCACCAGCACAATTCAGTGAAGTTGCGATAGACTCTCTCTTCTGCAAAAGTCACCAATGCATTAGTTTTTGGTCGAAAATTTGGGCCGAAAGGAGTGTACATGACCTACTATTAAGAGAGGGAAGTTACTTACTATGAGCAAAGAAGAGAGAGGAGAAAGTGAACCAAAGAGCAGTGGAGAGCTGATTCGTCCAAGGGCCTCTGAATTCCGGATTGATCTGATACTCCAAGAACCAAACTACCATCATGGTGTATATAAGGATGCCTCCAGAAGCAATCCACATTGCGAGAGTGAAAGGCTCGATAAAGATCAATGCCCTGTCTGTGTCTGGTTTTGCTGGGACTATGATGGAAAGCTCTGATCCTATAAACGGTTGTGTGAACTCAACAAACAGTGAGCGATTGGCCAGAATAGTTATGTCACCGACTGCAGCATCGTAGGTCTTCATCAATGTCATAATATGGAACAACATCAAAGCAATCCACTTTAGAAATAGGAACCGAAATTGCACCATTGAAGCAAAACGTTTGTATCAAGAGGATGTGAAACTTTGACGAATCTACTTAATGCAAAATAACACAATCTTGTGAGCCAAAATTGACATCTGTGTGAAAATGAACTTGTTGCTTCGTTTAGTTTACTCAGGCTCTGATGGTTAATGTACCAGAGAAAGTTATAGTTAATACTCTATAATGCAATGATGCAATAATCATGCAAGAACAGAGATGATGTGGTCCCGTACCTTATCATGGACTTTGTTAACCAATTCCTCATATGTTCCATCATGACGAAAAAACTCATACTTCAAACCATCAGGAAAATGAGAAATAGCCTTCTCGAAAACATCTATGCAAAAGCCAATGTACTTTCGTCTCCCTGTTGTGTCGTCCATTTCCTCCTTCACAAACTTATCAAAGGGAGTTTTACCAGGTACTCCGATGACCAACGTCACCTTCTCACTTGAAGTTTGTCCTTCTTGGGTCTTCACTATATCTGAAATTCTGTAAGTATTTCTTCTTGAACTTTGCATTGGTACAAAACTCCTTGAGAAACTGAAATTGGGAGACCAAAGCTTAAGCTCTCTATATTCATTTCCCTCGACACTTACAAGTTGGAATTTGGGTCGACGTGCCAACTGACCTTTCTCAAATCGTATTGCCCCACTCAAACCCATGAGTCTAGTGCGCGATATTCTATTAAGCAAAAACTTGGGCATAATATCATGGCTCGGCATTGCATCTATCGCATTTTTAACGGTCATAATGCAATCATATGCTCGAATAGCATCGATTCCGGGCTCGAACTTGAAGTTCTCTCCATACTTGTGATGGAACATATTCAAGAATTTGGCTTTGAATTCTCTATATGCCTGGTTTTTGGGATGGTACGTGATTATTCCTATAGCACCTTTGACGGTGGAGGCGATTGCTGGATGTTCTACTGAAGTTAGGAGATTGGTGAATGGTTTTTCAGCAAATATCCAAATTGAATCTCCATAGAAGAGTCTCATCTTCTTTGCTTCTTTAAGAAAATGAGCGCTTCCCCGTGCTGACAACCCTAGGACAATAAAGATGGGAGATGTTTTTCCCTTCAACTTCATTAATTTCTCTTCCAAAGACACTTCTGCTCCACTCGGAGATGAGAATGCTTGAAGAATCAGCTGGTCCTCTATTGTCGAGCCAATTTTTCTAAGCTCTTCAGACAAATAATTTAACAGCTTGGAGTACTTAGTATCGTATGCCCGGCCTCATATACTATTGATACTCTTTGCCTGTTATAAGAACTAACTATATCTACTATGCATCTAACATGGTCATATTCATCGGTACTCATTTGAAACAGTGAAGGCCATAGAGTTTGCACCATCATTGTTGGTGTTATGTGGTCTCTGGCAAAGGATATGACTGGCACCTGAGATTGATTAGCAATTTCGGCTACTAAAGTTGCACTCTCCCATGTCTCCAAGCCAATAATAACTTGCACATTCTTCTTTTTGATCAGTTTTTCTGCTGTTAAAACATAATAAAGGAAATGAAGATATTAAACTTCAGGATTCAAGGCAATTTTCTTTATGAATTTCTTCTACTAATTGCACTTATTTACCCCTATTAGTTGGGTTCTTGGAAGAGATTATTGCAGCTAACGTTCATTATGTGAGATGCATGTTTAGATGGAAGAACGTCAATTTACAGTTGTTATAACAACCGTTCATGAAAAAGCTTAAGCTTTTGGTCATGGATCCACAATGGATACCAAGTATTATTTGGTCAACAAAAATACTCTGCTTATTTATTAGCAAAAAGCCAATTTTCTACATTGAATATCGAATGAAATGATCACGTAGTTTGAATAAAGAGTTGTGAGTTTTCTGCAAGAAATAGTAAATGAATCAAGAAATTCCATAACTTTTTCACTTGATGATTTAACATAATCATTGGGTCTCTTAGATACCCAAAAGGTTTCTGTAAGGGTTTCATTGTGTATTTCAAATATTACTGAATGTAGAACTTCTAGTAAACATTCAGCTTATGCAGAAAAATTGAGAAGAAAATATAGATGTACATGATCTCAAAGCAGACTTGGGGTGACTATTTATTACTGCTCATGGCAACTAACACGTTTCCAACAAACAAAGAAGAAATTATTGCAGACGCAGCCACTGAATTGAGGAAGGGTAATGAAAGACTAACCGGCAGAAATTGCTCGAAGGGGCTTTGCATGGGAGTTTATGTAATGTGGCTTTATGTAATGACTTCCTGATGATGATATGGTGTTCACATCTTGGCATGCTATTTCGATTGCCATACGCATTTGGTCGCCGAGAAGCGAGTCCAAATCAAGAATCACGCCCACTTTGAATGCGTTCCTCTCATCTACGGCTTTGGTGGCTGCACCGGTGTAGCTCAGGACCAGGAGTGGCAAGAGCAAGACAAACAGCTTTAAAGTGGACAAAATGTGTCCTGTACTCCTGCTCAATGAGCTTTGAACAAAAGCCATCTCGAAAACCTTAATAACTCCTCAAAGCTAAACTAATTGTTGAACTATTTTGCTTTGCAAATGGTTGTTTTGTATTTGTCATAAAAGGTTCCCATTTCACAAATCCTACATATTTATAGTGGAGAGAGAGAGAGAGAGAGAGAGAGAGAGAGAGAGGAAAACGTAAGTGCAATGTAAGTGAATTTCCAAGAAAATAGGGATAGGAAATGATTGCACAGAGAGAGAGAGAAAGGTATACGTAAAGTATATGAGGTGCGTGTACCGAGAAGTCAATGTTGATTTGGTCTTTCCGAGACTAGAGTTTTGTTTGTTTTATCGCAGAGTCATTCTTGAACCGAGGCGGAGAATCCACGGACGGTATTCTTGCGGGCTTCTAAGATTTGGATGTTCGTTGGCTTGGAGACTAGACCAAGTCAGTGCTTAGTTTTGATGACATTAAGATTCCAACTGGACCCAAATTTTCAAAGCACGGAGTCTTCTCATCCTAGAGCCTTCATTCGCGTTTAAGAATGCCGCTGACTGGTTCCAACTTCCGAGCGATATGGTATGTTCCTCCTATGCTACTTGATAGCAGCTCTTGTTGCTGCGTTTAGATTCAAATACAGATTTCAATACTCCCTAGAGTGCAGATTACCGCTCTAGTGGATGACTTGATATTTTAGTTTCTGCACTTTTTAATACATGTAACTTCCAGTTTATATAAATACAAGTTCATACTTCCTACATGGTTGGTTTTTGTTTCTGTATATTCTTACACTATATTTCATATATTGCTTTTGCTCTATATATTATTTTTAATTATCGAGACTTTATTTAGTCTTCATACATGTTCGAAATTTTATTCAACTTCATAGTCATAGTCTTAACTATATAGTTAATCTCTAATATTCTACGGACATTCAGAGAACTCCTTAGAATAATAAATCTTATTATACCAGTAGAAGTAAATCTAGAAGATATAGAACCTATACCTTTCTTAGCTCTTATATCTGGATCTACTCAATATCTAATAATCAGATATAATCCAAACAAACGTCCAAACAAATATAGACGTTTATATTAACTAAGTTTTCTCATACTCTTAGATTTGTCAATTTTATACTTCCTTATTCTCTCATATAGTACTCCGATCCTAACCCATTTATATATATAATTGTTGTCAATTTGGCGGCTGCCACCATCATCGTACCACTTGGAAACATGACCTTCACGTTACAAGTTAGGGCGCGTTTGTTTGTGTTTCTATTTAAAAATTGTTCCAGGGAACAGAAATAGAAAAAAATATTTCTGTTCCGGGGAACAATTTTGAACAAAAATATGCGTTTGGTAAACTTGTTCGGGAATAAAAAATAAACAGAAACATGTTTGGTAAATTTGGATAATTTTTTTATTTCTTTTATTTTTCTATTTTTTTTTTTTTTTTTTTTTTTTTTTTTTTTCTTTTTCATTTTTTTCTTCTTTTGGCCGGTCGCCGACGGCCGGCCTTGGCCGGCGACCGGCCGGCGAGGGCCGAGCTCGCCCGGCGGCGGGCGGCGCGGCCTCGCCGGGCCACCGCCGAGGCCGAGGCTCGCCTGCCGGCCGGGGCGAGCTCGGCCTCGCCGCCGGCTGGCGAGCTCGAGGCCGGATCGGGCGAGATCGAGCTCGCCCGGGCCGGCGCGAGTCGGCCTCGCCTTGATCCGGCGCGAGGCGCGGCCTCGCCGAGCCACGCCCGGGCGAGGCGAGGCTCGCCGGCGGCCCAGGCGAGCTCGGCCTCGCCGGATCAGGCGAGATCGAGCTCGCCCGGGCCGGCGCGAGCTCGGCCATGGGCGGGCGAGCTCGAGCTCGCCCGGATCCGGCGAGCCGACCTCGCCCAGCGGCCGGCGAGCCTCGGCCTCGCCCGAGCCACCGCCCAGTCGCGTCGCCTGCGGTGGCTCGGCGGGCTGGCTCGAGGCCGGCTGGCGGGCGCCTCGCCGGATCGGGCGGCTCGAGCTCGCCCGGCCATGGCGAGCCCGACCCTCGCCCGGCTCCGGCGAGCCTCGGCCTCGCCGGGGGACGGCGACGTCGGCCTCGCCGGGCCCGGCGAGCCTCGCCGGTGGGCTGGGCGAGGCCGCCGGCCCTCGTCGGCCGGTCGCCGGCCATGGCCGAGGCGGCGGCCGGCCAAAAAAAAGAAGAACAAAGAAAAAGAAAAAAAAAAAAAAAAAAAAACAAAGTGTTTGATTTGTGTTTGAAAAACAAGAAACAAGTTTTTGTGTTTCTTTGTTTGTTTTTTTGTTCCGGGAACAAAAGAACAAAAAAGGAACAGAAACGCACACAAACGCGTTTATATTCCTTTTTTGTTCCCAGGAACAAAAAAACAGAAATTTCTGTTCCTGGGAACAGAAATAAGTGCCAACCATGCAGGCCCTTATTGTTCACATTTGCTACCGTCGTTCTCTCTCTTGAGTTGAATCTAAAATTTAACCACAATGGTCTTGAGTCACGAGTTTGATATAAAGCGATCCCCAGAGAGTTCAGTTAGGCAAGTTCTGATAAAAGATTATTGAAATTATAAAAATAAAAATAAAAAATAGTGGTGTCCACCTTCCTCTCGCTCTATTCCTTAGCCTAAAGCAGAATTCTAATTATCTGTTTGCCAAAAAAGGAACAAAATTTGTGCATGGCAATTTTCTAATATGATTAGTAAAGTTTAAATCTTGTTTGTAAAAATGTAACGGTGTAGTGACTTGTTAGGTCAAGTACTTTGATAGTATAATTATCAACGACATTAGCTATTTACTAATGTTGAATGCAATAGTAAGTTATCGGTCTTTTTAGAAAGTTGCAGCTCAAGCAAAAATGTAGAGGCGAAATTATAAAGTCTGAGCGGAAATAACTAATTCTGCTTATGAGGTAGTAAATTACATACAAAATAAGAATTACCAAATTCAAGTGGAACATAAGTTATTAACCTAAATGTTGTCCCTCAAAATGAAATCTAGCGGTGAAATTAGTAACTCACCAGCGTAAGTCTGCTTGCAAGTTAATAACTTACCAACAATGTAAGAAACTTGCTATTAGAAATAAAATAGAAGCTGGGTAACTTACAATTAAAATAAGTAAATGACCAACATACACCCGCTTTTATTATAGCAAGTTACCCACAATTTGAGGAATTTACCAAAGCCAAATTCAATATTAAGTTGTAAATAAGCTTTGAAGAGGTCCACTATTGCTTTATGTTTGTCATATTGGGGGGTGGGGAGGGATTGGTGACATGCAGTGATTTTCCAAGAAATCAAAATGAGAAAATGGCGGCAGGAAATGTATAGTGCAACAAAAAGTCAAGTCGATTTGGTCTTTCTTGGACTGAGACGAAGGTTCTCCATGGGCAAGGGAGGGGTAGAGTAGTTACTAGTTATTACACGCTTGATGACGTCAAAGAATTGTGCCGGTCCGTAACGATGTATTGCCCGTTTTGATCAATAGACCTCAAGTTTGTTCTCATCAAAAGGGCACTCGTAAGGTGAGGGGTCTGCCCATTCTTAAAAGTCATAATCATCCTTTGACCAGGGAATTGTGTTAAGGGACGATAAGTTCCACATCATTAATCGTGAGACCCCCAGGCCGAAGCAGATAATATTGCTTAATCAGATAGACGCAAACTCTGATATCATCAATACTGAACTAAATCTGGACCGTCGAATCTGGTAGGACATATGTACAACCAACATGAGATTCATATGAGACTTATTAATATTTAATGATTCATAATTGACTGTAGTACATATACTAAATTCACGCAATAATTTCTCAACACAAAAAGGGGATAGGGCCAAAGGGCACCCTCGCCCTACCCAGTTTATTATTTTTCCATATTATAAGAACCTTAATAATCACATTTAGTGTACGCTTAACAAATGAATCCTTTGGCAGTCCCTCAATCATTCTTTGTATAGGTACACACTTTTATCTATACTAGGTAATCTCAATCAATCTTTTGCCCCCTCATTCTTGGTATCGATATATCCTTCCGTTTATTTTGCAAAAATGTGACATTTCTAGAAATTATTTTCAAGAAGCCATTTTCCAGAAAAATAATAATATATTTCAATATTTGGCTCAAACCTGAAAATGAACTAGAAATTTTTTTCTGCCATTTAGTATGAAAAATTACCCAAAAAAAAAAAAAAAAACGAAATTTTCACCAGACCTCAAGCTCGCCGGCCTCGGGAGAGTGGGGGAACAAACCTCACGAGAGTTCATTGCTAATGGAGCTCTCTGGCTATGAAGGATGGTGATTCTCGTGGTATCCGATCTGCACTGCAATTCGACAATTAGACGGGGAGCGATTGGAAAGGATGGGGTGAGTGAGGGCAAGAAGTGGGAAAAGGCATTGAGCAATTGAGTTAGTCCGCCTCGTAGGTCGTGGTGAGCTCAACTTTGTTGATCTCTCACGAGCTCAAGCCTCGCCAGCCTTGGGTGAGCTCATCCCTCGCTTGTGGCCGGTTGCTAGCTATCATCATGGTCAGCCATTGGCCGAGAAATAGGGAAAAAAAATAAAAAAATAAAAATAGTATATTGGTCAAAACAATTAAAAAATTGATTTTTTAAAAGTATATTTTTTGTAAGAACGGAAGTTTCGTTAACTAAAGACCCGAGTCCAAGCGCCGAGGAGTCGCGCATGGCCTTTGTAAACTTAGGCCTAAGTGTCGGGAACGAGCACAACCATGGCATTTATGGAATCGGGCTTGAGTGCTAGGACATCATGCACAGCCGCTAGGGCTTCTGATTCCGATTTAGGCATCGGGGCCCAAGCTCGGCCTCGATGAACTTGGGCCTAGGCATTGGAGACCTAGTCTTGAATGCCTAGGGACCTGAGAACCAATGTTGAAGTTTCCGTGCCCAAGCATAGAGTTTGGATTCAATCACGATAATTTGGAAAATGTTTTTCGGATTTTCAAAGAAGAAATCATTTTCTTGAATTTACGCATGGGTTTTTCATTAAATGGGAAAATATTTTATGTTGACTTGTTTTTCTAAACGAACCAAAGAACCAAAAATGAGAAAAATGTTTTCAGCGAAATAAAAGGAGTCCTATACCGAGTACTCCACACCCCCCCCCACACCCCCGGGGCGCATGCCCGCATTTGCGTCTTCTGTTTTCATTTCAATTTACAGCAGTAATTTATTAGCTAAATTAGTTAACATATTATATTTTGGAGATTATGACATTTGATGATTCTAGTAATAATTCCATTTATCTATCTCAATCAATTTATCAAGTGTGGAGTTACTTAATCCTATGATAATTTATTCTTGGTTTGATATTAATGCAATCTGTAAGCTACTCTCTTTGTGTCTTAAAGAAAGAAAAAGAAAAATTGGCAAAAATCTCTTTATCGTTTCAAATTTGAATTTCATTTACGCTTTATTGACAATACTCGCAAATATGAATTTTTATTGATCTTGTAACATTTTTTTTTTTGGTGGCATTATAGGCTTTGCATTTCATTATTTTTCCAAAATTACATGTCTAGCGGAACAATTTTTTTTTTTTTAATGGAGAGAAGCTTAAGCCATTGCAAAATCCAGCTAATCTCATATGAAACTCGTTTAAATAAATTGTAAACTCATATTATGTACTTGAAAGCATTCTTGTACGGGTAAATGGAAAACGGAACAAAATTTAATTCTCCATTCTATGTATTTTGAACAATTTATCGATATTGTATTGTGGCTTCCTCAAGATTCGACCTCTAAACCTATCCCTGCTGAGGGGAAATGATTATAGGAGGGATCTTTGTTAAAAAAAACATTTAATTTATCAAATATCTAACGCATTTTACTTGACATTAATAAATATCCGACGGTCCAAATGCATTTTAAAGCATATATTCCACTCACCTGGTAATATATTATTATACGAAGTTTCTAAAATTCTCCTTGACTTTGAGGATAGACCAAGTAGTTGTTAGATTAGTAAACATTGCTCTAAAAAATTTGACCGGAAAAAAAAAAAAATTGCTCTCAAATTTTCAAAGTACACGGAGTCTTCCCATCCTAGAGCTTCTTTCGCGTTAAAAGATTTGGGTGCAAGTTTCCAAAGATGGTATTCCTGCTATACTAGAAGGTAGCGGGTCGGTACATGTACTTTTTAGATTCGTTGAACACTCCTGTCAATTCAAATCTCTTCAATATGAAAGTAGGTAGATTGACTCACCATTGAGTCCACTGAAAAAAGAGTATTTCTCTATGAGATGTGTTCTCAAATGTAGACTTTTGTTTTCCTTTTCTTTTAAGCTTTTTGAATTTGGTCGACAGAAGCACTAGTTAAACATCTTAGTAGAGAAAATTTGTCAATTTTAATGCACTATCTACCTCACATTATGTATAGCAGTGAATTAAAAATGATAACATTTCTTTATTAAATATGGTTAATTAGTGCCTCGAGCACACTTGTTATCAAGATTATTTTCATTTTTTATGTACTTAAAAAGATATGACTTGACAATTTTGGGATATAAATAAGGGCTAGTTACATCAGTAGTCACTGTAATTTTCCTCATCGCTCAATGACATACCTGAACTTTTCTTTTTCAATGTCGTCCCTTAAGTTTTTAAATGTTGTTTAATGTGGTCGTTCCATTAAAGATTGAATGTAATTTGCTGACATCGCCTTTGAAGTTACTAAACTTATCTTTCTTTTTCCTTTTTTTTTTATCGTTTACTTTCATCGTTGAATTTTTTTTGTTTGTCCAGTTTCGTTCTTAAACTATTATATTTTTGTTCTTTCTCTCTAATAGCATTTGCTTAAGCATGATGACGGTCATAAATATTTTAAAGATAAACTTCGCTGATTATTATCTAAAATTGAACACAGATAATGATGTCATAAATTAAATGGCGCATTTCATTCATGTCAGCAGATTCCATCAATGATTTTAATGAGATGACCACATTGGATCGCACTTTAAAAGTTTAGGAATGAAATTGAACCAAGTTGAGACCAAGTATCTTTATTAATCATTTTGAATGTAGAATCAAACATAGAATATGATAGTCGGTCAAGCAAGAGAAGAGTTGAGGATAGCGGGAGTCCAGTTGAGCTCAAACCTTATAATGTCTTGAATTGATTCATCTCGACTAAATCATTTAATTAGTCCTTGAACGTTTAACCAAAGTGTTATTGCTTAGATGTATTAGGAAAAAAGACACTAATGCTCCATAACTTTCTGATGTTGCTCACTTTGGTGCTGTAATTCTTTAAACAACCATTTAAGTACCATAACTTTTAAACTTGATTATTCAAGTGACAACGGCCATTTGTGTTGCTGAAAATCACATGTGGCGCTATTTTAGAATAAACGATGTGTCTCATCGAAGATGTCAACACTCAAGATATAAATCAGATGACATCTTTTGGCAACAAAAGTTTGCCCCACATTTAGAAAATAGGTTCAATTTGCTCCATAAATTAAACCCTAAACTCAAAATCTTCTTCCAAATTGAGATAATAGGTTAAGGGTGCATTTGGGAAGACTTTTGGAGAAAGTCCTTGAGAAAATGTAAAGGCCTTTGAGTTAAAGGAGTTTTTAAAAATGTAAATTGTGTTTGGTAAATCATATTTGTGAAAGTCTATTGTGAAGTACCTTTAAAATAGTGTTTGGACAAATTAAATTTGCAAAAGACATTTGTTATTAAAAAGAAAAAAAAATAAAATAAAAAAGAGAGTTGGCCGGTGACTTCGGCGAAGAGCTAACAGCTACCGACGAAGGGTAGGCGATCCAACGAGGGGTAGGCAATGCAGCAAAGGGTAGGCGTTAGGAGGATGAGGCATGGCGACCCTCACCGAACGGTCCACGCGACCCACCATGCCATGACCTCTCGTGCAAAGGTCACCGGGGCCACGCGATCTAGTCGCCGTGACCCAAATCATGTGACTAGATCTGGGTTGACATGACCCTCGCTGCACCACGTCCTTCGTGCATCAACCCTCATTGAAGTTTTGGAAGACCCTAGCCAGACCACTTGCCCTTCACCGCACCGCCTCTCTTTCACCGATGACCATGCATAGATACTAGTCGTGTTTAGTAAAGAGAAACGAAGAAGATGAAGATGATGAACATTTATCGGGGGTAAAACTAGAAAAAATGAAAGATTAGCAAGGACAATTTCGAGAGAAAATTTTCACTAGCCTTGAAGGCCAGCATGTCGAGAAAGCCCAAGGCAACCCCTAATCTACCTTGGGCTTTCAGCCTTTTGAAAACTTGCATTTGGCAAAGGCAAATAAAAAAAAAATTGCCAAACACCAAATATTTGGCCCAAAGGGCTTTGGGTAAATACAAATACAATTTGACAAATTTTTTAGAGAGCTCTAGAGAGATGCAATTACATTTTTAAAAACCTCAAGCTTTTGGCCCAAGGTAAGTCTAGAGGTGCTTTGAGTTTCGAGCATTTTCGAAATGCAAATATAGTTTTTTTTTTGTTCCAACTTTGCCCTAGCTCAACTTTCACAATTACAGGCGTTCGAAGGATGAGGCATGGCGACCCTCACTGAACGGTCACGCAACCCACTATGCCATGACCTATGTGCAAAGGTCACTAGGGCCACGCGATCTAGTCACTATGACCCAGATCGTGTGACTAGATCTGGGTTGCTGTGACCTCGTCACACCGTGTCCTTTGTGCAACAACCCTCATCAAAGGGTCGCAAGACCCTAGTTAGACCACTTGCCCTTCACCACACTGCCTACCCTTCACCGACGACCATGCGTAGATACTAGTCGTGTTCAGTAAAGAGAAAGGAAGAAGATGAAGATGATGAACAGTTATTGGGGATAAACTGGAAAAAATGAAAGATTAGCAAGGACAATTTCGGGAGAAAATTTTCGCTAGCCTTGAAGGTGAGCATGTTGAGAAAGCCCAAGGCAGCCCCTAATCTACCTTGGGCTTTCAGCCTTTTGAAAACTTGCATTTGGCAAAGGAAAAAAAATGCCAAACACTAAATATTTGGCCCAAAGGCCTTTACATGCCCAAAGGGCTTTGGGTAAATACAAATACCATTTGACAAATTTTTTAGAGAGCTCTAGAGAGATGCAATTGCATTTTTAAGAGGTTGGGACACCTGAGTGCCATAACTTGGCACGGAGGGACACTTAAGTGCCAAAAATTTAAAATGCTACACTTAAGTGCCAATATCGTAGTAAAATGGGATACTTAAGTGCCACTCCAGCAAAAATCCGGCCAAATGACTGACGTGGCCATTTTCCGGCGACTTTGGTCCAAAACGGCGTCGTTTTGCACGCTGACGTGGCGGAGAAAATGCAAAAACGACGCCGTTTTGTGTATACGTGTAAATAATAATATAAAAATTAATTAAATTAGATTTAAAATATTCAAAAAAATTAAAAAAATTAAAAAAAATTTAGAAAATTTTTAAATATTTTAAAAATTAAGAAAATTTTAAAAATTTTAAAAATTAAGAAAATTTTAAAAATTTTAAAAATTAAGAAAAATTAAAAAGGGGTTTGAACAGGCGGTTGAGGGTGAGCCCTCGCTGCCGCCGCCTCCCACCGTCGCCGGGAAGGGCCGGCGACGGAGGGGGAGGGTCGGCCGGTCGGCCGGCCCCCCTGGCCGATCGGCAGCGAGGGCTGCGAGCCCTCGCCGGATCGCAGCAAGGGCCGTGATCCTCACCCCAGATTTGGGAGAGGGCTCGCGGGCCCTCGCCGTCGATCAACCGGCCTTGCCGGCCAGCGACCTCGGCCAAGGGCCAGCGACCCCGGCCGACCCTCCCCACTCCATTACCGGCCCTTCCCAGCGGCGGCGGGGAGGCGGCCCGCCCAATGGTACACTTGAGTGCCAGTTTTGAATTTAAATGGAACACTTAAGTGCCACTCGGGTGAAAGTTCGGCCAAATGGCTTACGTGGCGACTTTCCGACGAGTTTGGTCAAAAACGGCGTCATTTTGCACGCTGACGTGGCGGAGAAAATGCAAAAACGACGCGGTGTCGTGTCTATATGTAAATAATAATATAAAAATTAATTTCATTTAAAATATTCAAAAATTAAAAAAATTAAGAAAAATTTTAAAATTAAAAATTAAAAAGGGGGGTGGTCGGATGGGGCGGGCGAGGGTTGAGCCCTCGCCGCCGCCTCCTCCCGCCGTTGCGGGAAGGGCCGGCGACGAAGGGGGAGGGTTGGCCGGGAAGGCGCGGCGGCGAGGGCTCGGCCCTCGGCCGCCCGTTCGACCCCCCTTTTAATTTTTAATTTTTAATTTTTTTCTTAATTTTTTTAAATTTTTAAATTTTCTTAAATTTTCTTAATTTTTTAAAATTTTCTTAATTTTTTTTTAATTCTTTGAATATTTTAAATAAAATTAATTTTTATATTATTATTTACACGTAGACACAAAATGGCATCGTTTTTGCATTTTCTGCCACGTCGCATGCAAAATGACACCGTTTTTACCAAACTCGCCCAGGAAAGTCGCCACGTCAGCCATTTGGCCAGATTTTCGCCGGAGTGGCACTTAAGTGTCTCATTTAAGTTCAAAACTGGCACTCAAGTGTACCATTTTAAAATTTTGGCACTTAAGTGTCTCTCTGTGCCAAGTTCTGGCACTTGGGCTGTACTTCTGTCGCATTTTTAAAAACCTCAAGCTTTTAGCCCAAGGTAAGTCTTGAGATGCTTTGAGTTTCGAACATTTTCGAAATGCAAATATAGTTTTTTTTTTCTTCCAACTTTGCCCTAGCTCAACTTTCACAATTACAAGCATTTGGAGGATGAGGCATGGCGACCCTCACTGAACGGCCGCGCGACCCACCATGCCATGACCTGTGCAAAGGTCACCAGGGCCACGTGATCTAGTCATTACGACCCAGATCATGCGACTAGATCTGGGTTGCTATGACCCTCGTCGCACTGTGTCCTTCGTGCAACAACCCTCATCAGAGGGTCGCAAGACCCTAGCTAGACCACTTGCACTTCACCGCACCGCCTACCCTTCACCGACGACCATGTGTAGATACTAGTCATGTTCAGTAAAGAGAAATGAAGATGATGAACATTTACTGGGGGTAAAATTGGAAAAAATGAAGATTAGCAAGGACAATTTCGGGAGAAATTTTTCGCTAGCCTTGAAGGCGAGCATGTTGAGAAAGCCTAAGGCAGCCCCTAATCTACCTTGGGCTTTCAGCCTTTTGAAAACTTGCATTTGGCAAAGGCAAATGAAAAAAAATAAAATTGCCAAACACTAAAAATTTGGCCCAAATGCCTTTAGATGCCCAAAGGGCTTTGGGTATATACAAATACCATTTGACAAAATTTTTAGAGAGCTCTAGAGAGATGCAATTGCATTTTTAAAAACCTCAAGCTTTTAGCCTAAGATAAGTCTAGAGGTGCTTTGAGTTTCGAGCATTTTTTAAATGCAAATATAGTTTTTTTTCCTTCCAACTTTGCCCTAGCTCAACTTTCATAATTACATAAATGTCCCCCCCTCCCCCTCATGCAACATTACTAGCGAAGATTTAAACCACCAACGAGGCCAAATCTGGCTGCTAGCAATCTAGCCCGACTCAAGTGCTCTTGGTGGAAAGGATTGTTCGTCAAGAAATCAAACCTTTCCATTTCTATACATGATGTTTGTTTAATTGGCTAAAGAAGACTACAATCCCTTCTTCAAGATACAGTTGGGCCCATGAGGCGCAATTCCTCAAGTGTTACACTATTTTTTTGGTAGCCAATGTCTTGGCTTCGAGGTTCAAGTTGGAGGGACTTGTGATTCTCCTTGTTCCATATTACGATAATTTTTTATTGGGTGAAGAGGTCTAATCGGAGCATATATTGACGAACACGATGAACTATCTCTAAAATATATATGTTGCATAAACCGACTAATTTGATATTATAAGTTTCTCTCTATGATTGGAGATTGCAACCTCATCAAGTAAAACAGATTTCTAAAAAATAGAACCGATATTCGAACAATCGAATACTGAAAACATACGCAGAATGTGCCAAGGAAACGTGTAACACCAATTGAAAGCATATTGCGGAGACAGACATATATTGCTTGCCACAGATTAAGTACTGTTGCAGTCTTAGAGGAATCATTTGAAACCCTGAAGTTTCGTTCTTCAAGAGAGAGAGTATACTGTTTCAAGGGAAGAAAATGAAGAAACGTATTTTCTCTCTGAAAAGCTACATGTAATGTTCTTCCCTTTACTTTTTATTTTTATATATTGCAGTTATTTTCACTTAGAAAATAACTGTTATTTCCTCTTATGGGCCCTTTTTTAATGGGCTGAATTTGGCCCAACGTGGGCGGATAGGCTTAACTTGGCCTATCAAATAAAGAACCCATCACAAACAGTTCCCAAAAACTTGTGCGGTCCTTACTTCGTAGGAAGATGGTCCTAAGCAAGACCTTAAAAGGCTTCACCTTGAATAGGCTATCCCAGGGTGTCTTCCCCCCACAAGCCATTTACAGGCAAGTGAGGGGGAGAAACATGGGATAACGGCCCCACTAGGCTCTCCAGCCAAAGTGCTTCTAGCGCTGGGATCCCGCCTTGAGGGAGGTCACTGTCATCTCCTAGCATACTAGGTTGATAAACCCCCAATGAAAGGTCCGGGAGGTGGCAAACCTCCCGGGGTGGCCGGCCGGCCGGACCACCCGAAGGCCTTCCACTAGATTTTTGTCTTCATTTACCGGTTAGTCGACACATACTACTTTAAATATTGATAGAGTTGGTGAAAACAACATCAATGTTCTGAAATGATGGAAGAGGCGAGCCACCACATTTTCTATCTCTTTGACATGGCTCATGACTTAATCACTCCACATTTTGCATAATAGTCCGATTTTTTTCCTTGTTTCTTTTCCCTTTCTTTTTTCATTTCTTTGCTTTTTCTCTTTTCTTTCCATTCTTTTCTCCTCCTTCAACCAGATTTGGCGCCTACTTCTTCCTTGGTTTCACTATTGAATTTGCAAAAAAGATATTGTTGCTCAACTCCACAAGCCGTTGCCGTTGCTCATCGAGCTCATGGCCGACAGCCATGGTTGAGCCTCTCGATCTCTACAAGCTAGACAACTTATCCTTTATGGCCGTCGAGCTTGTGGTCGTTGTGATCTCAGCAAACTCGATGACAAGGTATATGAAGAAGAAAAGGAGGAGGCAAGGATGAGCTTGTCGCGCGCATAAGCCCACTTGCCACCCTCGCCCCATTTTCTACAACCCAAACCCAAACGCATCATTCTATTATTCGTTTAGATGATTCAAATTTAGCCGCCCCTACAAATGGGGAGAAAAAGAAGAAGCAAGAATGTGATATTCCAAAGTAATGGATACAAGGATACCCCGGTGGGAGATAATCAGGGTATTTAAGAAGAGAGATGAAAAAGGAAAAGAAAATTGGAGAATGCGTCCGAAAAGGGATGGACCAACCCTTGTGCAGTCGATTATGAGATTATTCCATTTTCATTTTGTCTCTGGAGCTTCCAGTTCCAACCATTAACAAATTGAACATTGAACGCGGTTTAAGTATTAAAATCATTCCACATTTCGACGACGGTGGCAGCACGCCACCGGAGGTGTAGGTGGGGGCAGCAAAGACGAGTGCTGGAGGAGCTTTGGCCGAGTGCTTATGAGGTTAAAGACGATGAATTGTAAATGGAAATTGAAGATGATGAATAGTAAGCATGAAAAAAAAAAGAGAAATGAAAAGATGAGAGGAGAAAAAAAGGAAAAAAAAATCTTGTCAGTTGGGCGGTCCAATCAGCTAGTGATGACTAGACTGCGATTTCAGAAATTTCATGCAAGACTCGATCGGAAGGACTTGATTTTTTTTCCTCAAAGGTTTATGATTACACTTGTTCACTTGAAAGGTTTAATGCTAAAGATATATCCATACAATATGTTTAGGATTGAAAATGCAATTTTCATGTAAATTTGCTACAACTAAAAAGTTTAATACATTGAAAAAAATGACATTAGTAGTGTAATAACTTTTGTATGATACTCATTCCGGTGTCAAAAAGTTCACTTAATTTATTTCAACGATCACTTGCTCAAAAATCCTATATGGATTGATTTAATATTAGATCATGTAACGTGGTTTACCCGATACATGATGACAGCGAACATGTTCTAATACGAAGCCGTTTAAGTCCTTTCTTGTCTCCAAGCCCGCCATTCTTTCCTCCACAACAAACCTCAACATCTAACCTTCCAACGTCTTGGCTACCGAGGGACGAGGTGGGTGCCTCGCTACAGAATAATCCGTACCTATTCAAATTGGAATTTTGGGCTAGGGTTTTTGGGAGGTAAACAAAAGTAGGATTATAAATCTTTCGGAGTAGAAAATTCCTTCACATCTTTGGTGTAACCTAAGATTGGATTTAAAACCTATGAAAATCCTACGTCCTGTCCAGCTAATTTGGCCTCCACTCGCCACTTCCATACCGTCCCATTCATCACCCTCATGATCAACAAACTCGTGGTCGCCATCGTCGATGAAAACCTTGTTGTCTTTGAAAACCTTATGTAAGGGCTTCGACCCCCTATCTACGTTACAGGGATAGAGAGGCAGAGTTTGAAGGGCTAAATCCAGGTTGGAAACCCGGTCTTCCTCTTGGGTCATCACTGAATTACTCGCTTGAGGACCTGCAAAAGAACGTATTTCACTCGCCTAATGCAGATTTACTCTAAAACAAGAGTACCGATGAAGAAATACGAAAATAAGCAAAAGTGTGGTACCCTTTTGTTGGTGTAATCTAGATGCAAACACCTCTCTCGAGATCTCCTCATCTACTCGAAAATAATCTCTGCTTGGAAAGCCTATAGTAAAACTCCATGCAACGAAGTTAGTCCTATTCAAATGTCTTAGAGAAGTGACAACACTGCCGAAAAACAATTCACAAAAACCAAATTGGACCACTCGAGAGGGGAACACAACCCAATGGTAAAACTTCCTCTCCCTTTAGTAAATAGCAACCTCAGCTAGAAGCTCGTTGGTGAACATCCAAAACAAAATCATTACTTAGGAACTTCGAATCTAGTAGCTTACTAATCGGCGGGCCCTGTAGTTGGAAGCAACAACAATTTTCTTCGGACTACTTTTCACCCTTAGTTGTCAGACCGTGATCGGTTGGTCGACGATGATAATAGGTGGGGGTTTAAGGCAACGATGACTGCACGATGCGTTACTTCATAACTATATTGTTGGAAGATAACATGATTTGTTAAGTTATTTTTAATTTTCTTTTTGTCAAAGCCGGGTTTATCCTGCCCTTGTTCCAGATTTCTTCACAAGCATTTTATTTGGATATATCCGAATTTATCTGGTTTGGATGACGTTTCCAAGCATCGGATATTTTATTGTCCTATCATGCTCATATCTAAATTACCAAAGGCAATAAAAAATTCGAACATGGAGGACAAAAACATTCACTATAATGGCACACTTCTAATCTCAGTCAAGTGCAAATTGGTATCACCTGTTGGAATTTTGTTTGTTAAAACAAAATGAGTGCTTTTCACTTTGTCTCACATAGAAAAAGTGGGAACAAGTGGGTCAATTTAAAAATGTGGAAATTCCTTTTGTAGTTAAATGAATGATTTGGTGGGGCTAGACCCCACCATACCCGCATGCGGGTGCGCGATTATTTGGCGCACTTAGCACGCCCGCGGTTTAATTAGCATTAATCCCTTGCTATTTATTTATTTATTTATTTATTAATTCAAAGGTTGCCTTTTAATTTGAGGATTTTCGGAAATGAAATCTAAAACGAAAATTCGAAATTCGAAATTCTATTTTTTTTAAAAAAAAGCTATTATTCTGAATTTTATTTGTGTCTTTTCAAGACAACCTTTGGAAAAAATTACTTATTCGGTTTTGCAATTTTTTCTAAAAGGTTGCAATTGGTCGGTTTTCGACTTCTTTCGAAGAGTCGCATTTGTTTATCCGAACAATTTTCTAAAAGACGTGTTTGTTCATTCTTTGGCAATTTTCACGAAGAGTTGCAAGATTGTTTCATATATATACTTGTCATTTTTCGGAAAGAAAAAGTGGTCATTTTTCGAGTCTTTTTTCTGAAAAACTGCAGCCAATTTTTTGATTGTTTTCCTAGAGAGACCTTGAGAAATATTAGAATTGCTATCTAGTATTCTCATCCGAGAATTGCTATCTAGTATTCTCATCCGAGATTTTGTTGTATCTTGGAGGATTTTTGCCGGTGACTATTAGCAACGTTGTGGGGCAAATAAATCCTTAAAGAAAGTGATATCACGCCTCAAAATCCGAGTTGTTTTACTCGATTCGATTTCATTGTTCAACCCATTTTGAAGCCATATTTTTCCAACATCACCTAGTAACGATATCAGGTCTAATTGAACTCAAATTTCATCACATGCGGTTAAACATGACAGCGAATCATTTCAGTAGCAATCCCTTGCTAATGCATACCAAAGATTTCCATCGTGTGAATCTCCGAAGCAATGTCCTACCTTTAATTAAGATACTCTTAGTGAGTGGTGGAACTTGCCGAAGATTAATCCAAAATTGAAATAGAATGTGATGACTTTTCAAACAGTTAATAGAACACTTCAACACTTCAGACTCCATCTCGTACTGCATAGGTTTTAGCTAGCAGCACCGGAGCTTTTCCGATGTTACCAGATAATCCCTTCACCAAGTTTCCGCCACAATCACGGCTTACACCTTCCTCTTCCAGCAGTTTCTTGCTTCCCAATTCGTATCTCTATCTATATTTAACTTGTGCCATCCATCTTCAGATTTCTATTAAGAGATGTTATAACAAGCGCTCTTCTAGTTCTTTCCATGTTCATTCCCTGTGCAAACATCTGCAGAATTCTACAGCTTCAACAAACCAGCAGCTAATAAGGTTTATCTTCAGGATCAGAAATGGCTCAGTCACAATGAATCCAGAGGCCCCCAAACAGCCATGAGGAGCAGCAGAACTTTTTAGGGAACATTTCCACTCCCTTATAAATGCCGGTGCAGCGCACCCAACTTTCCGGATCATCGAAAGAATTATGGCAAACTCCTGGATGAATCGGAAGTCTACTCCACAACCTTTTGTCCACATTACGCTCTTTCAAGATATGCAAATTGTCTTACTCAACAATTTTTGGGTGTCTTTTTCCCTATCTTTTGTGCGTGTCTACCGTGTGTGATGTGAGCTCAGCACGTGATTTCATCTCACCGTGAAGAGAGAGAAATTTCTTGGAAGAGAGAGAGAGAGAGCGAAAGAGAGCAGATTCGGTTGAGGGCCTTCTAATGGGCTCCTGGGCTAAGCTTGGCCGAAGAGTCCATTACAGATCTCAAGTGATGGGCTAGTGGGCCGCATTTATGGACCCAACGTTTGACGAGCTGATGAGTTGGGCCTATCCAGGTCAATCCGAATTTAGACTAGGCGCTTTCTTATTTCTTATTGGGTTAATACATTGAAAACTCCAAACTGGTATACGCCGTGATTCATTTACCCAAAATTATTTTTTTGACCATGAAAAATCCCAAACGGTACATCTGTAACAAATTTACCCTTACTGACCATAAAAAATCACAAACCGATACATTTATGACAAATTTGGCCCCAAGCTAATTTATTCGATTTGCAAAAAACCTAAAATGGTAAGGTTGTGACAAATATACCTTCCGCTAAATTGGATTAATACCACAAAAAAATAAAAATAAAATTGTAAATTGTGATAAACGGAGCGTAAAATCAAAAAATTAGTATACCGGTCAACTGTCATATATCATTTAACTTAATAATTTAACAGTAAAATTTAACGAAAACTAACATAGGGTAAATTTGTCACAAGTGTACTAGTTTGGGGTAAATTTGTCAAAGGTATACGAGTTTGGGATTTTTGGTGTCAAAAAAATAGTTTGGGGGTAAGTTTGTCACAAGTGTATCGGTTGGGGTTTTTAGGGTATTAACCCTTTCTTATTTGTAATTTTATTTTTATTTTCTTTTATGTTTATATTTATATATGTATTTTTATTTTTTATTTTTACAAAGATGCATAGTGAATTTGTTAGTAAAAAAATTATGTGTCAATAAAAGCTTGTGAATTTGAAACATTGGTAAGTTATGCAAATAACAATTGATTGTTTGTACAAAAGTTGCTAATTTGCATGCTATAATAAAAAGTGATTTCGTACCTAGAAAAAATCTTCGGTCATTTTTTTACCAATTTCTTTTTGACAATTGCTAATGCAATTTAAAATTGACTATTACAAGGAATAAAAATACGATTTTTTTTTTTGGTTCCGTGATTTAAGTGGGAGGCCTCGTCGGTGGATTACTGGGTCAATCTCCCCTGAGGTATAGTTGATGCTGTGCTCCCGAAGGTGAGTTAGACCGGATCCTAAGCATTGGTACAACTTTTCTATTTCAAAATTTTAGACCAAATCCAGCTTGGATTGTGTAGATTACTGTAGTTTTGAGTGACCATATCAGTCGACCGCACCTAAACGAGAAGCTATAGATTAAAGGAAATAGATTCGTACCTGATTCATCGACTAGCAAGGCCTGCTTGAGAGTGAATGTTGATGGGTACTGGTCGCTGACTCGTTGGGGGTGTAAATTGCCAGAGTTGCTCGAGACGACCGAGGATTATTGATTGCCGGGTTCGTGAAGTCAGTCGCGACTTCCTCTGCATTGCAAACAGAAACCCTTGCCGTAAGAGAAGCCTTGCTAAACTTAATCGTGGAGAAGGAACGAAAGAAGACTTGGAAGTCTTCAAGTGATCTGTCGGAGGCTGTAGGTGATATGCAGTCGTGGACATCAACCGACAGCTTATCTTTTATTCGGTGCTTATCAGACCCAACTCAAAGTCCATGGACCCTTAGATGCTTGTTTGAAGAGTGGAATAGTTTAATGGCCCAAATGAAAGGAGTCTTAATAGTTCACTTTCCAGGTGAAGCTAATCAAGTTGCGGATTAGATCACGAATGCCCACCGAAAAGGAAATCTACCTCCTAATTAATTATCTAAGCCAGATAATCCTAAAGCATCCAGACACATGGGGCATTTTTATTCTGAGGCATCCTAAAGTATGAGGTATCGTCATCACTATATATAAACGACATAATTATAAAACATAATACTTTTCATATTAAGTCATATAGTAGCAATGCACATCATCTTTTGGTGCAAAACATTTTCGAAATACAATCATCATGTCTTTTTCATGCATCACTTACATAAATTGTAATAATGCATTTACCTTTTTTCATTTCCCATGTTAGCCATAATATAATAGTCAAAGATTGGTTGATTCGTCAAAAGTCGACAACTTATAAATCGATAACACAAAAACACACAACTTGTCAATCAACATCTTGCACATCAACAAATAGGTCTCAATCAACAAATCAACTTGAAAATCGACAATGTGGACATCGACAACTAAAAAAAATCGACCACATGATATCGATGACCAATATAATTAACAACACGATTGAGTGGCAACACTTAGCTATCACTTTCTAGTTTAATCTCTTCATTTCCATTTTTATACTATCAAGTTTTAAGGAAGCCCATTAATCATAACCTTGGCATATAATGACTTTTCAACCCAAGTCAAATGAACACATCGCTTCAACATGCATTCATTACAACTTTCCTACACTTAACATAAAAGTTCAAGTGTAAATTAGCAACTATCAAACAACCAAGTTAAGAGTACCAAGTAAATCATTTTAGTTTAGTCCACAGAGTTTTCACTTACCTTTTGGAGAAGATTTGAACAGCTCAAAGCTTTTATTACCTTCAAAACAAAATAATCAAGAACATAAATTAACAACTCTCAATATGTTGTAGCAAAACTAGTTTGGTAAAAGAGAAAAAAACTCACAAAATCACTTGGTGAACTTTTTGAAATATCGTTTTAGAAACTTCAATCAACACAAGAGTTGAACTCTTACTTCTACTCGAAAGATTGAAGGATGAAAGTTGAGATAGAGATTGAAAACTTAAATCATTTTCAAAGATGATATTTCAAGATCATAGGGATGTATTTAGAAACTCACATAAGTTACAAAGAAATAAAAGCAAGTACTATAGGTTAAAAGTAATAATTACTTGGGTCAAAAATACTTGGTGGTGAATTAGAGAGAGGCGTATAAATCAAAGGGGGACATTTGGCTAAACCTTGTGGTTCGAAAGTAGATATTTAGATAATTTGGTAAGATATATAGTAAATCAGTACATAAATAAGGAATTTTTTTTTTTAGGTAAAAGGTAATAGGTATATAGACTTTTGCACAAAAAGCTATACAGTTGTACAGCAAAGGGAGGAGACCCAGCACCAGCTCACAATTAGAAGGACAAAAAATCCAAACGAGTGGAAGGGGGCCGGGGCCAAGGGGAGAAAAGGGGAGGGAAGAGCTGCGAGAGGATACATTGCAGATAAAAGCAGCAACAAAAGAAGGCCAAAACAACGGCCAAGGGCAAAGAGCACACAACATTGTGGCCCACACAAGGAAAAGACACAAAGAGGAGAAGAACAGGAGAGACACCAAGATGGGAACCCAAGTCGCAACATCATGATAGATTCGGGAGAGAGCCATCAGAAGTATCAACCAGCAACAGCGAGATGGGCAGCAATGTAGCAAAGGATAGCTTCACAACCATCGGGCCGAGGAAGAAAAAGGGGGGCGCCAATAGTAAGCCAAATCAATCAAAGATGGAGGGAGGGATGCCCCAACTAAGTTGTAGTCTTCTATTACGGGGGTTGTCTGGGACCTTGGGGAATGATAAAGCCCTATCATTGACAGCTTTATGAAGGAGGTCCTTTAAAGCCGGGAGGTATAATCTTTCATTGCGAAAAATAATGTTATTTCTTACTTTCCAAATGAGATAACATAAGGCACCAAAGGCAAAGTGAGCCAAGGATTGGTGGAAGGTTGCATCAGAAAGGTGTTCAATAACCCATAAAAGATTGTCATTCCAAGCATGATTCCTCCAAGGTAAGTTACATTTAGCTGCCCACAAGGATGCAAGGTGATTAGTGATAGAACATCCAAAGAAAATGTGATCAATCGAGTCCAGTATAGAAGAGCATAAGGCACAAGAAACATTAGGGATTCTCTCGTGAGCAAATAACAATACCTGGGTTGGTAGTCGATTGCGGGAGATTAACCATAGATGGGTTTGATATCGAGGAGGTAAGGAGGGATTCCATATAAATCTCGACCAGGGGACCACAACACCCCTCGGCCTTAGAAGGCTCCAAGGCGAGGTAGAGAAAACACTCCTGAGGAATGACCAAGCCATAGAAGACGGTCACTAGCCTCATTGAGGTTTGGAAGGGGATCATCCCAATTCATTATAGAGGTCGCAACGACAGAAGATATGGGAAAGGTAGTTAAAGCAGTAGCTACCGTAGCAAGCCTTGATATACTAGAGCAGTAGATTTCACGGTCAGAGAATAGCTTGTAGAGCGGACCACGAGGGTGCCAATGATCAAACCAGAAAGAGACAGATAGCCCATTACCAACGTGCCATTTAAAATGATGTTGGATCAAGTCATGGAGGTCAAGCAACTTCTTCCAAGCCCAAGAGCAATAGGTAGGTCTTAGGACAATCCAGAAATTTTTGCGATTTAAGAAGATGGAATGAATCCATTTAGACCAAAGCGACTCCTTATCGGTGAAAAGGAGCCATAGGTGCTTGAGCATGACATCAATATTGCTCACCCGAAGGGATCTAATACCCAAACCGCCTTCCTCCTTAGGTAAACAGACATCCACCCATGCCACCTTTGCTCCACCAGACCCTAAGCTCGGGCCTCTCCAAAGAAATTGCCGAAAAATCTGTTCAATTCAGTTAGTGACTGAGGCGGGAAGGATAAATACACTAGACCAATAAACCTAAATAGAATGAAGGACAGATTTGATTAGCTGCAATTTGCCCGCTAAAGAAAGAAACCGGTTTGTCCAAGATTGAAGATGAGAAGTAATAGTATTCACTAGGGAAACATAAGCCTCCTTGCCCAATCTGGAAGAAATAATAGGTACACCGAGGTACCTAAAAGGGAGAGAGCCCAGCTGAAATCCAGAGGTACGTACTAGAGCATTCCTTAGAGAATCAGGGCCACCCAAAAGAAAGATTTCACTTTTGTTGAGGTTAGGATTGAGCCCAGACCAGCTAGCAAAGGAATGAATTCCATCCAAAAGAAGCCGCAAAGATGTCATATTAGCTTCCGAGAATAATAGAACATCATTTGCAAAGAAGAGGTGAGAGAGCCTGGTTGCTTTACACCTCTAGAAGAAATCAAAACCTAGCTTGCCAGTTTAGGTGTTGAGAATCCCAGTAAAAACTTCCATAACAAGAGTGAATAAATATGAGGACATAGGGTCACCTTGTCGAATCCCTCGTCCGCTTGGAAAGAAGCCGTGGAGCTCACCATTAAGGGAGATAGAATATTTGGGGGACCGAATGCAAGCCATCATTCGATGGACAAAGTCAGGAGGAAACCCAAAGGCCAATAAGGTTAACTTAATAAAATTCCAGTCTACCGAATCAAAAGCTTTGCAGAAGTCAACCTTAATGATGCATTTTGGCCGGTAAGGTTTGTGATGAAAATCAACAAACAATTCTTGGGCTAGCATAATGTTATCACTAATGCGTCTACCTTTAACAAAAGCATTCTGAGGTAAACTGATGATCGAAGGCAGCACAACGGCTAACCTGTTAGCCATAATATTGGTAATGCATTTGTAGATTGTATTGCAGCAAGCGATGGGTCGGAAGTTGTTGACAGACAAAGCATTGGGGACCTTCGGGACTAAGGTCAGGATGGTTGTATTAATCTCCTTAAGAAGATGACCAGAAGCAAAGAAGTCCCGAACCGCCAATAAGACCGAAGGGCCAAAAATTTGCCAAGATCGCTTGAAGAAGTTCACATTAAACCCATCCGCGCCCGGAGCTTTACCACTTGCAAGAGAGAAGAGGGTATCTTGGATTTCTTTATCAGAGACAGGCTGAGAGAGAGTTCGAATCTGATCATCATCAAGGGTATGATTTAGTTTTTCCCTGATCTCTTCAATTGTAGGCATATAGGAAGGGGGGATGCCGCCAAGAGAGCTTGGAAATGAGAGACAAAGAGCTGTTGTACCTCAGCAGGATCAGAAACCAGATTTTCCCTAATGTAGATTGAAAGGATTCTGTTTCGGAGGTGGCTTCTCTTGACTGAGTGATGAAAATACTTAGTATTTAGATCTCATTCTTTAAGTCAACAAACCCTGGATTTCTGCCTAAAAAAGGATTCCTCTTGAAGACGCAACTCAGAGAAAACCCGTAGGTGTTCCTTTTCCGCATTCGCTAGCTCTTGGTTGAGTGGGTCCAGTTGAATGGCATCTTGGGCCAGCGAGAGCAATCTCCTAGCCTCAACTGTTTTAGCTTAAATATTCGCATAAGCCTCTTTATTCAGGAGTTTAAGCCTACATTTAAGAGCCCTCAGCTTGCAACAGAGTATGTACATCGGCATTCCAGAGAAGGGGGAGTCCCACACTTGAGTCACAAGATCAAAGAAGGAAGGATGGGTCAACCAAAAATTAAAGAATTTAAAGGGTTTACGGGTGTTGGGAATAGGCAAAATCCTAACAATCATAGGAGAATCATCTGAGACTCCAAGAGGAAGAAAAGATGCCACGAAAAATGAGAAAATAGAGTTCCAGGTCGAGTTAGTCAACACCCTGTCAATTTTCCTTTGTTTGCGAGTAGGACCCGAGGAAGCTGACCATGTAAATCTATTCCCCACATATCTAAGATCATCCAGCCCAGCTTGATTAAGACAATCGCTAAAGTCGTTAAACGTCGGGATCCAATAGTTGGATTTATCAGCTCTATCGGAAGCAGACTGAATGGCATTGAAATCCCCTGCAATAATCCAGGGAGAGTCCACAACTTGGAGACTAGACTGAATTAAGTCAGCCCAAAGGAGTCTTCTCAAGACAAAAGAGTGCTCTGCATACACCACAGTGAGGATAAAAGAAATACCGCTGTTTAGACAAACCAGGCGGCCGTGGATAGCTTGAGACGAGCAAGCAGATAAAGCAAAAGAGATAGTCTCGAGGTTCCAACCCACCCAGATTCTTCCTCTAGGTGAGTGAACATTATTAGTGCTCCAACACCATCCTGGAATGAGAGCGCCCGAGACCAAAGGAAACGCCGCAGGGGAAATTTTAGTCTCCAAAATACCAACACAACTTAGGTGATTGGTTCTAACAAAATTTCTAATCTCAGCCTGCTTATGGGGGGACCCGAGGCCCCTAATATTCCAAACTCCAAAAAACATAGAGGGAATGAAGAATGTCATTACCGTTTCTTGCCACCTCGTTTCTTCACCGAGGAAGTCATTGGCTTTGGGCTCGGAGGAATAGTCGCATCAGCAGAAGTAGAGTAAAGATTACCTTTTCGGCGGCTAGGGACAACCACAATAGGTTCAGGAGGGAGCTAGGGAGGGAACTGCTCCTCAAGGATGGAAGATGCAACCACAAGAGGGGAGTCAGAATCACTTCCTCCAGAACTGATGTCATCCACAACTTCATCCTCTGAGGACGATGATGACTCCGACATTGATCTTTCAAGCGCCTGAAGTTGACCAGGTTGTGAAGGAGCTAGGGAGGTACCGGGAATGAGTTCAGGAGGAGGGGGGCCTTCCTCATTGACTTTTACCGGAGGAATCACAGTAGGCTCCGCTATCTGTGGTGTAGATAAATGAATTTCAATTCTACAGGGAGGGGGCGCGATAGTACGAGAGGTAGGTGGAGCAACATCTGAAGCATGGGGTCCGTTATTTCGCTTTCCACCAACTTCACGCCATTCACTGGAGGGACGCACCGAAGGGGCCTTGGCAGCTAAAGAACCAGCTTTAGGGGGGCTAGGTGCTTTAGGGTCAGCACATCTATGGCCAAACGAACAACAACTCGAACATAGAGTTGGCACCCATTCATAATGGACATCCACCGAACGAGGCTCACCATTCAGCATAAAATCAATAACTTCAAGGAATGAGCTCGAAGCATCAATCTCAATGCAGATATGGGCAAAAGCAACCATGGCCATCTGTTCAGTGCGGTTATCTACAAAGAGAGGCTTACCAATTGCACTCGCAAGGGCACTAATGCCTGAAGTAGACCACAAGTTGACAGGAACATTCCTTCGGCGAACCCAAATAGGAACTGATTTGTGGCAATCTTTCTTGAGCTCCATCATTGGGTGCCATTGTTGGAGAATAAGGGGTATTTTGGCAACAGTGATTGACCCCCCTTCCAGCACTTTCCTTCTAAAATCTTTATCAGGAATATGGAAATAGTAAAAGCCCAGGTCAGCTGCAATAACTTGAACTGGGTGGTTACCCCAGGCATGTTTGAGTGCATCCTCTGTCAATTGAAAAGGGAGTCTCTTCCCAATGTAATAATCAACTAAGCAATCATCCCATTTAGGGTGGGCAGCTTGCAAGATCTCTTCTGAGATTTGAACAACAACTTTGTTATCAACTATAGCAGGCAGAATATAAGAGAGGCTATAACCTTTAGTAGCCGAGCAAGTAACAGCAGCCCATGACCGAGTTGGGGGCTCAGCATCAACAGAGGAAGGGACCTTCTGGGTCAAAGACGACTTACCCGCCTCGGATGAAGGCACATTAAGCCCTGCCTCGCGTTGAGGAAGAATCGGATGAGAGGGGGTAGCAGGATAACTACCAACATCGATTCCTTTATCCTTAGTAGAACAAATCGAAGAAGAATTAGAGCCATTAATAGCCGAAGGAGGGGGTGGAAGAGTACCCAGAAGAGCGCGGGCCTTTCGGGCTTTGCTGCGTCCTCTGCTTCGAGAGCGTCCACAGGTACCACGAGCAACCGAAGAGTACCGAGCAGTGGGATGAGAGGGGGGGTGGAACAGAACCATCCTTGGGGTCCTCTTGAGGACCTTTGCCCAAAATGCCAACCGGCGTAGAGGAGGAAGACGCCATTCGAACAGAGGCAACCCATAGAGCCCAATCCCTAAAAACACAATAGGTGATTCCTGACAGTAGGAGACATATTAGGAAAAATCGCTCAGAGGAAGTGTAGATCGGGTAGGGGTGGAGGCCAGCTCCGAAGAAGAGCCCCAACGAACGGCTGAAGTGGTCGGACCCAGCAACAGCCACTCCCGATGAACAGTAGAGACGCAAACAGCCTTGAGAGCACCAGGGTGAACAGTAAACCGAGGAGGTGAAAAAGTCTTTAAATAAGGAAATTAGTATCCATCTAAAACATAAATAAATAAGAAAAAATAATTTGAACCCACCAAAATGTTTAGCATAATGTACTAAACGCTAGGAGGGACTCAACTCAGTAAATTCCTAACCTACCCTTCAATCGATACGTAAACTCATAGCACATCAGTCTTCGTTAATGACCAATGTGGCGATATACATTTCATTGCAATTTTAATAGTTGAGCCAATATCAAATATTTACTAATTCAATCCTAATGGAATCACTTTCTAGAGACTATGAACTCATAAAACACTATACGGGCCTTCTCGCTATAACCGTGTTAATGATCCTACTAGAATTTTCACCCATGACATTCATTACATTCATTTCCTATATATTATTAATTAATATAGGAATTTCCAGATGTCAAAAAACCACTCCTTTTCAGTTTTAAAATGTCTCCTAGTAGATCATCTAATGAAATAGTAAATCTAAGGGTCAAATAGAGACATTTAAGGTAATAATGACGACATAATGTTGATAAGTAACTCAAACGATAGTTAAAAGTCCAATGTTATGTGATAATTTAATTGAAGAAAAATTGTTGAGTCATGCTTATTCAGGTTGGGATTGCTAAGCAAGGTAAATAAGAATTAGTAACTCAATAGAAATATTGGTAAACTTAAAAATTTAATATTAAGAAGTAATCCAAATGAGAGTTGGTTATTAAAAAATAGAACTTTAATCTAGCAATGATTAATAAATCGCTCTAATTTAAATTGGCAATTTTGCCAAAGAATTAGTAAATTCAAACTATTGAAAAGAAGAAGAAGATATTTGTAGTTTTAACAAAAGTTGCTAATTTCCATATAAACTGAAAAAAAGTTGGTAATCTTATAAAATTGTTAGTAAGTTACTAATAAATTACCTAGAAAAAAAAAGTCTCTAATCATTCTTTTATCAATAGTTTTTTGACACTCACCAACACCAATTGAAATTGACCAGCACAAGAAAAAAAGTCCGCATCTGTGGGCACAAAACATTAGAATTATGCTATTTTAACACTCTCTAATTGTACCAAGTACTATGAGCACCTTACCTATTTCGAATCGCTATAAGCTTACATGTTATGAAGGTAATGTTGATGTTCTGGTGTGTTACTTTTTAGTCTATTTTCGATAGTCACTAGCTTAAAGTCTCAAAAGCCTAATTCGAGCATGATTTTTCTGTTCTATGTTCAACAACTTAAGCCTCAAACTCGTTTGCGTCAGTTTCCCACACAGAGTATCGGTTTCGCAAGAGAACGAACGGATTTCAAAGCCGAACCCGCAAAGAATGAGCAATTTGCAGATTAGCGAAGCAAGTACAGAACCCTTTCCTTCTTCAAACATGTGTTTGCTAGTTCTCAGGTGCAAGAAGATTCAGCTTTTGTGCTTGATCAAGATTCAATAATAATGTTCCCTCTTTGTCCTCAAGCCTAAGACTGGGCCACTGTACATTGATTTACACTACAAAATACTCAGCTCCGTCACGCTCATGTCATCATCAGTGCTTCCTTGTTCATGATCCTGACCGTTCCTTCTCTTGCAGAGACACGCAAAGAGGAAGCAACCTGTGGAAGTGGCGATGGTGACAGCATAGAGTGCCCAGAAGCTGTTAAGACCCAACCTCGGTGTGTCGTTGCTCAAGTTCCTCAAGGTACACTTTGGACTGAACCACTGGTTCTCTAATCTTTTCATCTCACCGCTCTCTGAAAGCTCCAAAATGGCCTGAGAGAAGTTTGCAGCTAATGAAGAGCCTTTTGGGAACACCTGCATAAGGGCAGGAAAGGAGAATTAAGTAACAAGGAAGAGCAATTGCATAACCACAAATAGCTAATTAACCCCAGGGTACAATTTCTTTTTCTTTTTTCTTTTCCCTTTTTGGCTATAGTAACCCGAAGAGAAGTTCGGTGGTCGAATATCAATTCTGGTGTTCTGTTGTATACGTCCTGCTTCTGTAGCAGCAAGTAATTTGGTGCCACTGTATCAGTACCTGGTTTGCAAGCTAATAGACTTAAAGTAAGGGTAATGTGCATATAAACCGGGGGGTTCATCCTAGAGGTTCGACTCCTCTATACCATTTTTATGAACTCAACTTGAAACGCATGGATGAAATCACTCCCTAAAAGGAATACTCAAGTGCTAGGAGGGTTTCTGTTTATATATCATTCCACACCCTATGTCACTCTGTTGGGATTTGGTGTGGTATTTTAGTTTTCAAGCCCCTTTTTCCTTTCGATCTGGCTTAAAGAGATACAACACACAAACTCAGGATCTATTAACACCTCGAAAAATCAAGTCTACGCAGAATAACGGGATCGCACTTACAAAGCCAAAACCGCCAAAGCTGTAGTTTTCACGAGTGGCAACATATCCATCGCAATACTCAGTGAAGAAAGCTCGCTCATATGGGTATTCCAGAAAAAGAGCGGCAATGTTGCCTTTTCTGAATTCATCTCCATAGCTGGAAGTGTTGCTTATGCCGACAATGACTTCCTTCGAGAAGTTTAGCGTGTTAGTCAGATAGTCACAAATGAAAGCTTCAGGGTCACAACCCACTCTTGCTTTAGAAATTCTCAGCCATTCCATGGTGGTCACAGTCGGTTTGAGCTGCTGGAGAGTGAGCAATGAGGTGAGGCCCGCCGTGTAACTCTGTGTCAAGATCAATGCTACAAAGAACCAAATCACCAGCACGATCCGAGTAAAGTTCCGGTGCACTCTCTCCCCTGCAAAAGTCAGCAATGCATGTGTTTTTTGTCAAAAGTTTGGGCCCAAAAGACTGTCCATGGACTATAATCAACAAAGGGAAGTTACTTACTATGAGCAAAGAAGAGAGAGGAGAAAGTGAACCAAGCAGCAGTCGAGAGTTGATGTGGCAAAGGGCCTTTAAATTCCGGATTGATTGGACGCTCCAAGAACCAAACTACCAACATTGTGTACACGAGAATGCCTCCAGAGGCAATCCACATTGTTGGAGTGAAAGGCTCCATAAAGATCAATGCCCTGTCCGGGTCCGGTTTTGCTGGGACTATCATTGAAAGGTCTGATGCTATAAACGGCTGTGTGAACTCGACATACTGGGAGCGATTGGCCAGAATAGTTATGTCACCGACTGCAGCGTCGTAGGTCTTCCATTTATGCCATACCATGGAACAACATCAAAGTGACTACTTTAGAAATTGATACCAAAAGTACACCGTCAAAGCAGAAAATTAGTATTAACAGGCTGTGAGGCTTTGACAGTCTATTGATGCAAAATAATACAATCTTGTGAGTAAAAATCGATATTTGTGTGAAATGAACTTGTAGCTTGAGTTAATTTATTCAGGCTCTGATGGTTTTTGTATCAATGTAAGTAACAGTTGATATTCTATAATGTGCCATGCAATAACCAGACAAGAACAGAGATAATGGGGTACCATACCTTATCACGAACTTTGTTAATCAAGTCCTGATATGTTCCATCATGAGGAGAAAACTCATAGTTCAAACGATCAGGAAAGCGAGAAACAACCTTCTCGAAAACATCTATGCAAAAGCCAATGTAGTTTGCTTTCCCGGTTGTGTCGTCCATATCCTCCTTCACAAACTTATCAAAGGGACTTTTACTGGGAACTCCGACCACCAATCGCTTGTTCTCACCAGAAGTCTGTCCTTCTTCGGTCTTCAATTTGTCTGCAATTGCGTACCCATTTCTTCTTGAACTTTGCTTTGCTATGAAACTCCTTGAGAAACCGAAATTGGGAGACCAAAGCTTAAGCTCTCTATATTCATTTCCATTAACACTTACAAGTTGGAATGCGGGTTGATGTGCCAACTGACCTTTCTCAAATCGTATCAGCCCACTTAAACCTGTGAGTCTAGTTCGCGATATTCTATTAAGCAAAAACTCAGGTATAATATCATGGCTTGGCACTGCATCTATCGCATTTTTAATGGCCAGAATGCAATCGTATGCTCGTACAGCATCGATATCTGGCTCAAAATTGAAGTTTTGTCCATACTTGTGATGGAACATATTCAAGAATTTGGATCTGAATTCTTTATATGCCTGGTTATTGGGACGGTAGGTAATTACTCCTATGGCGCCTTCAACAGTGGAGGAGATTGCTGATTGTTCTGCTGAAATTAAGAGGTTGGCAAATGGTTTTTCAGCAAATATCCAAATTGAATCTCCATAGAAGAGTCCCATCTTCTTTGCTGCTTTGAGAAAATGAGTGCTTCTGGGCGACGACAATCCTAGAACAATAAAGATGGGGGATGCCTTTCCCTTCAGCTTCATTAATTTCTCTTCCAAAGACACTTCTCCATTTGGAGATGATAATGCTTCAAGAATCAGCTCGTCCTCTATTGCTGAGCCGATTTTTCCAAGCTCCTCTGACAGAGAATTTAACAGCTTGGAGTACATAGTATCGTATGCCCCAGCCTCATATATTATCGATACCCTTTGCCTATTATAAGAACTCACTACATCTACAATGCATTTAATTTGGTTGGATTCATCGGTACTCATTCGAAACAGTGAAGGCCAAAGAGTTTGCACCATTAATGTTGGTGTTACCTGGTCTCTTGCGAAGGATATGACTGGTACCTGAGATTGATTAGCTATTTCAGCTACTAAAGTTGCTCCCTCCCATGTCTCCAGGCCAATAATAACTTGCACATTCTTCCTCTTGATGAGCTTTTGAGCTGTTAAAACAGAAAAAGGGGAAATCGATATACTAAACTTCAGGATTCAAGACAATAATCTTTACCAATATCTTCTGTAAATATCACTTATTCATCCCTATTAATTGGGTTCTTGGAAGACATTATTGCAGCTACATGCTCATTACGTGAGATTCATGTTAACAAGGAAGAACATCAATTTACCGTTGTTATAACTTTTTTAGTGAATGATTAAACATAATCATTGGGTGTCTTAAATACGCAACTTCATTCTGTAAGGGTGTCGATGTGTTGCTATATTACTAAATGAACCTTCTTCAGTAAACATTCAGCACATGCAGTCGAGAAAAAATGACAACAGGTACATAATCTCAAAGCAGACTTGGGGTGGTTTTTTTTTAGTACTGCAAGTGGCAACTGACATGTTTCTAACAAACAAAGCAGAAATTATTGTGGGCTGCAGTTACCGAACTGAGGAAGGGCAATGAATAACTAACCAGCCGAAATTGCTCGAAGGGGCTTCGCGTGGGAGTTTACGTAATATGGCTTTATGTAATGACTTCCGGATGATGAGATGCTGTTCACATCTTGGCTCGCTATCTCAACTGCCATACGCATTTGGTCGCTGAGACGTGAGTCCAAATCAAGAATCACGCCCACTTTGAACACGTTCCTCTCATCTACGGCTTTGGTGGCTGCACCGGAGTAGCTCGGGACGAGGAGCGGCGAGAGCAAGAGAAACAGCCTCAAATTCGACAAAATATGTCTCGTACTTCTGTTACACAAGCTTTGAAGAAAACCCATCACGAAAACCTGAATAACTCCTTACAAAATAAAACAAGTGTTGAACTGTGTTGCTTTGCAAATAACTGAATTTCACAATTCCTACATACTTATAGTGAAGGGAGAGAGGGGCATACGAAACTGCAAAGGAGGTGAGTTTCCAGGAAGATACGGATAGGAAAATGATTGCATGCAAATTTTTGGGCAGTATGTGGTGCAGGTACCAATGTCAGAGTTGAATTGGTCTTTCCAGGCCTAAAGTCTTTTTTTAAATTTTTCCCGGAAAGTCTTTCTTCGACTAAAGCGAAGAGTCCATGGTCAGTATTCATGGGGGGAGCCAAGACTCTTCGTGGGAAATTTCTCTGAAATCTCTCCGTTCTGAGTCGATCTAACGACCATCCAGTATCTTTGGGATTTTCTATCTTTTGATATCAAACATCTTTATTTCAGTTATGGCACTTAACGAATGAAGTATCTTTTCCGACCCCAAAAAGGTTATATTCTCGTGGACTTTGAGAATATAGACCAAGTCAATTGCCTATTTTGATGGCTTTAGGATTCCAATGTACCCAATTTTTTAAAGGATAGAGAGTCTTCTCGCCCTTGAGCCTTCATTCGCGTTCAGAATGCTGTGACTGGGTCCAACTTTTCGGGGATGTGGTATATTTCTTCCATACTAGAAGATAACTGCGCTTGTCACTGTCTTCTAGATTCATCGGTCGTGTCAATTCAAATAGGTAGAATCTTGAAGCGGGCACGTAGGGGTGTCCCTCAAGCACCCAATTTAAAGATAACTTCTCTTCTCCCTCTCTCCTTGATCCAACTAGGTGGTCCTAACCTGGCCTCAATATGCACAGAGAACTCCAGCCAGGCAACCACCATTGCCACGCTCGTGCCGCCATCTCCTATCATCGCATCACCGCTCCTTCATCCACAGGGCAGGGGCACTGTTTATCAGCCAAAGGGAGAGAAGCAAGTGAAGGGGAAATTGGGAGATGGAATGAATGGTGGGAGATTCTCTGTATTGACTGGCACTCCTTCGGAAGTGTAGAAATGGAATGCGTGTAGGAGAGAGAGTGGCAAGGTGAAAAAGATTTTAGAATAGAAAACGTGCAAGATAAAGAATCTGAACCAGAACTTTTGGTTATATCAACCTCAAAATGATAATCAGGAAACTTTATCTGGAAGGGAATTGATAATAATATATAGAAATCAAACTACTATGAGTAAAGTGCTTGAAGGTCTGGCGCAACAGAACTAGAGAGAAAGCGCATGCATGAGTGCACGCGACTATGATCATCCCATGGTAGATGGTGTAAGCGCACCAAGAGAGATGTGTCAGAATTATTGCTGTCGAATTGTCGACCGCCACAATCGTACTGACTTTGAAATAAACAGCTACACTCATAAGGTAGTAAGTTGTTGATGGAATAAGAATTACCAACTTAAAGTGGAATGTAAGTTATTTACTTAATTGTAATTTTATAACTTAAAATAAAATCATAGATGTGAAATTACTGGCATACCAACATAAGCCCGGAGCTAGTAAGTTACCAATAAAGTAAATAAAATTGACATTGGAAATAAAATAGATTTTAGTAACATTCAATTGAAATAATGAAATGATCGAAATGACCAACAGACGTGCGAAATGCAATATTAAGTTGTAAAAAACTTTGCCGTGGAAGTTAGAAACTAATAGCTGATCAAAATGTGTTTATTATGTGATCTATGCCTTCGGTCACTACACCAGAGACTCTTGGGATGAGGAGCGACAAGTAAGAGAGAGAGCTTCGAGATGGCCAGAGAGAGAGAGAGAGAGAGAGAGAGAGAGAGAGAGAGATCAATAAATTGGTGACATGAAGTGATTTTCCAAGAAATAGGATGCGAAAATGGCTGCAGGCAATGTAAGCGTGACAAAAAATCAAGTCGATTTGGTCTTTCTTGGACTGAGATGAAGACCAAATGACAGTACTCAAGGGCAAGGGAGGGTAGAGGAGTCATTACATGCTTGATGATTTCAATAACTATGTGTATTCCATAATGAGGTATTGTGCATTTTAATCCATAAGCCTCTTAAATTTGTCCATATTGAAAGGGCTCTCATGAGGTGAGGTGAGGGATTGTTGAGTTTTGACTTTCAAATTAAGAGATAAGGGTATTTTAGACCATGCACATTTGTTTTAAGGTTTTTTGAAGGGAGACTAGGGAGACTATATAAGGAATGTGTTTAATGACATGTCTCCAACTCTAGTCCTCCATATTATTTCCTATTTTGTTTTTTCCTTTCTTGTTGTTGGATATTTGGATCTTGTGGCTTACCAAGTGATTTTTAGAGCCTTTGGCTTGTACTCTCGTATTCGCCTTTGAAGATATTAAAACCCCTCTATCTCCCCATGGTTTTTCCCATTTTGGGTTTTTCTTCACATAAATCTTACGTCTCATATGATTTCGATTTTGCTTTCATCATTTACTACTTATGCTTTGATTCGTACATTTTTTGGTGTTTTTCCGCAACAAGGGCGAGTCCTTGCTTAAAAGTCACAATTATCCATTTGATTATGAGATTGTGAAAAGAAATGATAAGTTCCACATTGATTGAGAGTAAGGGGTCATCGTCTCCCTCATTAAAGTCCTTGTTATAAGGACAAAATCGTAAGATTCATGGGCTAAAACGGACGATATTGCATGATAAGGCATATGCAAACTCTGATATCATTGATACTAAACTGAATTTGGACCATCGTATTTAATGAAATATATTTGAAACCATCATCATAGTCACATGAGACTTACTAATACTTGATGGTTCATGATTCAATTCAGTACATATAGTTATACTAAATTTATGCAATAATTTCTCAGCACGAAAGGAGGATGGGCCCAAAAAGCGCCTCGCCCTACCGATTTTAGTATTTTCCAATATCATAAGAACCTTAATGATCACTCTGCAGTTGGAAGAACTTATTCCCACTTGCTCGGTCTCCCTTGCACTAAGCTCCTCAGCAAGTCTTCCAGTAAACCGACGACTGGAGTCTGACCGTCCTGAGTGATAAGCACTGCTAAACCTCAGTTTAGTGCCTAATTTCTTCCGTAGCACCCTCTATTAGGGGGCAGACTGGTGTCTTGATCAGACGTAATGCTCCCCTTTCGTCATAAGGCGTGGTTTCTCACCACCTAATGATGATATCATATCACGATCATGGGGTAGCCAGAGCATTTAAAAAGATGCACCCTTCTTTCATACTGAGTACTCTTTGTCCTCCCCCACTCCCCCAAAAAAAAAAAAAAAAAAAAAATGCGCCTGTGTCTTTTTTTCTTTCCCATTTACAGCAGCAATTTATGATCTAAATTGGTTAGCATGTTATTATATTTTATAGGTTATGACATTTGATGATTTTAATAATAATTCCATTTATGCACCATTAATTAATTTATCAAGGGTGGAAGTCACTTAATTCTCTGATTATTTATACTTGATATCATTTTAATGCATCTGTAGGCTATACTCTCTTTGTGTCTTAATGAAAGGAAAGTAGAAAATTTCAAAAATCTATTTATCGGTTCAAATTTGAATTTCACCACTCGCTTTATTGTCAATACGCACTAATATAATTTTGTATTGATCCTGTAACATTATTCTTCTTTTGTGGCATTGCAGGCTTTGTACTTCACTATTTTTCCAAATAAATGACCGGTGGAAAAACTTTTTTTTAAGAGCAAAGTCCAAGCCAATTAAAAAAAAAAACCAGCTAATCTCATATTAAACTTGGTGAAATAAATCTTAAACTCATGTGATGTATGAGGAAGAATTATTGAGCTGGTAAAATTATAACTGAACAAATTTTAATTTTCCGGTTTGCGTATATTGAACAATTGATCGATATTGTAACATGGCTCCCTCAAGATCCGATTTCTAAATCCGTCCCTACTGAGGGGATGTGAGTGTGCCACGTGTGTCAACATACATTTAAATCATAAGATATCTATTGCATTTTATTTAACCCTCACAATATCGATGGTCCAAATACACTTTAACTCATATGTTCCTCCCACTTGGTAGTTTGATTATATGAAGCTTATAAAATTCTAGTGGACTTTAAAAATAGACCAAGTGGTTGTTTGATTTTATGACACTAATTTGCCCTCAAATTTTTAAAGTACATAGGGTCTCCCCATCCTAGAGCTTCGTTCACGTTAAAAAGATTCGGTTGCAAGATTTCAGAGATGCTATTCCTAATACACTACAAAATAGCAACTTGATACAATATTTTTAAATTAATCGGTCAGTCGTATCAATTCGAATCTTTTGACTATCAAAGTTGGCAGATTGACTCACCATTTGACTCCACCAAAAAAAGAGTATTTCTCTTTGAAATATGTTCTCAAAAGGAGACTTTTGTTTTCCTTTTCTTTAGAAGCATTTCAAATTTTGTTAAGAGGAGCACTGGTTAAACCCCCGAGTAAAGAAAATTTGTCAATTTTAACGCATTATTTTTCTCTTATTATAAATAGCAGTGAATTGAAAATAAACATATTTCTTTATTGAATATGGTCAACTAGTGCCCCGACACACTTGTTAACGAGACCATTTTCATTTTTAACGTACTTAATATATATGACTTGACAATTTGGGAATATGAATAAGGGCTTGAGACACCAATAGTCTTTAGGGTTAATACACTAAAAACTTTAAACTAGTAGGCATGTGATAAATTTACTCCAAACTAGAAACACTAAATTGATATAAATTTACCTTCATTAATTTATGTTAAATGTTATCGTCAAATTACTGAGTTAAATAACATATTGCAATTGATGAGTACCAGTTTGGGGTTTTACCTTCCGTTATCACAAGTGTACTAGTTTGTATTTTTTTTTTTTTTTGTGGTATTAATCCAATTTAATTGAAATTAGTGGAGAGTCAATTTATCACAAATATACCAATTTGTGGTTGTTGATGATGGAAAAAATTAGTTTGTATAAATTTGTCTTAAATATACTATTTTTTTTTCTTTTCAATGTGATCCTACCATTAAAAATATAATGGAATTTGCTTACGTAGCCTTTGGCGTTATAGACTTATCTTCTTTTTCTTTTCTTGTTTGTTCAGCTTCGTTCTTAAAAAATTATATTTTGGTTCTTTTTCTCTTACAAGTTCACTTAAGCATGATGAGGGTCATCAAAAATTTTCAAGATAAACCTCGCCAACCCTTATCTAAAACTAGTAATATTCAACACAACACCTTGACAAGACATATACACTAGATGCGTTAATGTTTTCATATAAATTTCAATGTGATCAATAATAGAAGCATAACAATATCAAAAGTCATGAAACTCATTACAAAAATATAAATGAGTCTTATAACTTACCACGAAATGCAATTGAGTTCTAAAAATTTTAGAAAATACAATAAAATTCTAAAATTTGTCGAATTAATCTAATCAAATCCTTTTTTTTATTGTACCTAAAGTTTTATGACTTGATTACACTTTTTTGAAAGTTTTACTAATTGATTGCATTCTCATGACAAGTTTTAGGACTTGATTACATTTTTTTAATTTTAGGACTCAATTACACTTTCATGATAATTTTTATTACTTTAAGTGCACTTATCCCAATAATAAATATGGAGTGTTGGACACTTAGAGTGCCAAAACTTGGCATGAAAACATACTTAAGTACCAAAAGTTAGAAAAGTAATAAGTACCAACAGTGAGAAAATTCAGCCAAAATGTTTACGTGGCGACTTTTTGGAGAGGCAAGTGCAAATCAACATTGTTTTACACATTGACGTGGCTAAACAAGTGCAAAAATGACATCATTTTGCTGCTAATGTGGGTAAATAATTAATATAAAATATAATTAAATTGAATTTAAAAAAATTTATTTAAAAAAATAACAAAATAACAAAGAGAGAGAGAGAGAGAGAGAGAGAGAGAGAGAGAGATTGCAAACGGCGAGAGCTGAGCCTTTGTCGCTGCCTCCCCCACCATTGCAGGCCCTTCTTGGTGACAGCGTGTGGGTAGGGCCAACTGGGGTCGCAAGGGTGGCGGCCCTTGGCTTGGCGGACGAGGGCCACCAACCCTCGCCGGATCTAGGCAAAGGCTCGCGAGCCCTTGCCTTTGGTCAATCGGGGTCACTGGCTCTTCCCAGTGACGGCGGGGAGGCGGCGGCAATGGTGAGGGCATAGCCTTTAGGCGCTTGCAACTGTCTTCCTCCTTATTTTTAATTTTTTTTATAATTTAATTTAATTTACTTTTATATTAAAATTCAAATCCGTGCCAAAATGACGTTGTTTTTACATTTCTTTGCTGAGTTAGCTTTTCCGATGAGTTACATAGGCAAGCAAAATTAATTAAAAAAAAAAAAAAATTGCCTTGTAAGATTTCTGATGGAATTTGTTAAAAGTAACACTAAAGTATCCCTTTTTTTAAAAAAAGGTGGCACTTGAGTATCACTTTCTAAACTTTTAGTATTTAAATGTCCAATTGTGTCAAGTTTTGACACTTAGGGTGTACTTTTACTATAAATATGCCATGTGTGATTTGACCTTTTTACCCGTTTATAATGTGCTTGAATTCATTTGGTAAGCAATTTAAATTTTCCTTGTGTTAATACAATATGTTTATATACATTTAGAAATACTTACGATATGTAAACACAAGTAACTGCTTTTTATCTTGAATGTTTTGTATTGTGAAATATATTTAATTAACTTGGTATGTTTCTATTAACTGTGGTTGGAAGCAAAGACAATCATTCTTAAACTCCCTTTCACCCTTAGTCATCTTATCATAATCGGCAATGATTGGAGGCAACGATGATTGAGCGATGGCCAATGAAGTAATTTTTGGACTTGTCACTCCATCACTCTATTGTTGGAATATAATAGGATTTGTTAAGTTATTTTTAATTTTTTTTTATCTAATATGGGTTTATCCCACCTTGTTCAGGATTTCTTCTCAGGCATTTTATTTGGATATATTTGAGTCTAGTCTGGATGATGTTACCAAATATTGGATAGAATAATTTGTTGTCCTGTCATGCTCATATCTAGATTACCAAAGACAGACAAAAATTCGAATATGGAGAACAAAAACATTCACCATAATGACACACTTCTAATCTCAATCAAGTGCTAACCGGTATCACATCGTAACAAGATTAGGTCCAATTAAACTCAAATTTCACCACATGCAGTTAACACATGGCAGCGAATCATTTCAGCAAAAATCCCTCGCTAATGCATACCAAAGATTTCCATCATGTGAATCTCCGAAACAATGTCCTACATTCAATCAGGATTAGTGAATTGTGGAACTTGGCGAAGGGTAATCCAACATTGAAATAGAATATAATGAGTTTTCAAACAATTAATATAACACTCTTGACACTTCTGACTCCATCTAAAAGTGCATAGGTTTTAGCTAGCGACACCAAAGCTTTTCCGATGTTACCAGAGAATCCCTTCACCAAGTTTCCGCCACACTCGCAGATTACACCTCCTGTTCCAGCAATTTCTTGCTCCTCAATTCACAGCTCCATCTATATTTAACTTGTGTTATCCATCCTCAGCTGTTTTTCCAAAGATGTTATAACGAGCACCCTTCTTTGTACACCCATTCATTGCACAAACAGCTGCAAAACTCTACAACTTTAGCAAACCAGAAGCTAGTAAGATTTATCTTTAGGATCAGAAATGCCTCGTCACATTGAATCCAAAGGCCCCCAGAGAGCCATGCGGAGCAGCAAAGCATTTGAGGGGACATTTCCACTAATTTCCACTCCCTTATAAATGCCATTGTGGCACATTCGACTTTCCAGATCATCGAAAGAAGTAGCGCGAACTCCTGAAGGAATCAGAAGGCTACTCCATTACCTTTTGTTCTCGTGACACTCTCTAGAGATACGAAATGCGTCTTTCTCGACATTTCATGGGCCTTTTTTTCCTTTTCTTGTGCGTGTCTCCTCTGTGATGTGAGCTCAGTGCGTGAGTTCATCTCACCGTGAAGAGAGGGAAAGAAATTTGTTAGAGGAAAGCGGGCGAGAGAGAGAGAGAGAGAGAGAGTAGACTCGGTAGAGGCCCTTCTCTGATGGGCTCCTGGGATAGGGTTGGTTGAAGAGTCCACGAAGATTTCCAGTGATGGGCTAGTGGGCCGCATTTATGGATCTGATGTTTGCGAGATCGTGAGTTGGACCGATCCGGGTTAATCCGAATTTGTACTAGGTGCTTAATTTTTTTTTCTTATTTGTTATTTTGTTATATTCTTTTTTTTTATATACATAGGTATTTTTTTTTTTTTTTTGCGTGTTTGGCTTGTCGGTCAAAAATTCAGGTGTCATCAAAAGTAAGTAAGTTCAGAGCTTTGGTTAGTTTTACGCAAATAAAATTTGGTTGTACGTATAAAAGTTGCTAATTTGCATGCTATACTAAAAAGTTGATAAATTTTGTATCTAGAAAAAAAGATATCCAGTCAATTTTCTACCAATTCCTTTTCTACATTTACTAAAGCATTTTAAAATTGACCAGCATGGCAAATAAATATCCGTATTTTTCGTTACAACAAGTGGGTATATCAAAATCGTCAACCAAATACGGCTTCGATTGTGGAGAATGTTATAATTTTGAGCAAACATATGAGCTGACACCTAAACGAGAAGCTGTAAAGTTGAACCGTACTTGATTCGTCGACCAGCAAGGCCTGCTTGAGGGCAAATGTTGATGGGTCCTGGCTTGCTAGCTCGTCGCAGGGGTCGATGGCCGAAGTTGTTCGAGACGACCGAAGACTATTGATCGTTGGGTTCGCAAAGTCAGTTGCGGCTTCCTCTACATTGCAAACAGAGACCTTGCTGTACTTAATCGTGGAGAAGAACAAAAGAAGACTTGAAAGTCTTCAAGTGATCTCAAGTGGTCTGTAGCTGTGGACATTAACCGATAGCTTATCAGTTATTTGGGGCTTATCAGACCCATCTCAAAGTCCATGGGCCCTTAGATGCTTGTTTGAAGAGTGCAATGGTATAATGGCCCAAATAAGAGAAGTCAATAGTCCATTGTCCACACGTGATGAGAACCAAGTTGTGGATTGAATTGCGAAAACCTATGGAAAAGGAAATTTACTTCCTAATTAGTTATCTAAGCCCCCAACCTTTGTGGGATTTCTCATGTTTTGAATCTAGCTTTCGTTATTTTTCTAAATCAAAGTGTTGAATTAATGAAGTTTAAATTTTGACAAAAAAAAACACACTCCATTTGCATCAAGTACTAAGAATCCCTTATGTGAACTAGATATTAGCTTACATGCTATGAATTTATTGTCGATGTTCTGGTGTATATTTTCTCAGCCTGTCCTCAATAGTTTATGCAAGAGCCTAAAGCCTCAAAAGCCTAATTTGAACATGACATTTATTCTATCTTCAACATCCTAAGCCTCAAAGCGATGATCAATAGTGCTTGTACGCATGGATTGTCCCCATAGCTGCTGTGATTGATTCTACATTTCCCACACAAATCATAATTTTCGAGAGAGCATGAACAGAGTCGAAAGCCGAACTCGTGTAGTGTTCCAAACCATGAATTGTCCGAAGATCTCAACCATTATTCTGTTGTTTCGAAAAATGAGCACACATACATAGCAATAATGGCAAATGAATACAATCCTTTATATCTTTAAAGACGCACAACAAGATTCAGCTTTTGAATTGATCATGATTCAAGAATAATGTGTTCCCCCTTCATCATTGAGCCCGAAACTATGCCACTGTACATTGATTTACACTACAAAATACTCATCTCCGTCACGCTCATGTTGTCGCTGTTGCTTTCTTGTTCATGGTCCTGACGGTTCCTTCTCTTACAGAGACGCGCAAAGAGCAAACAACCTGTGGAAGTGGCGATGGTAAATGTGTAGAGCGCCCAGAAGCTGTCGAGGCCTAACCTTGGTTTCTCACTAGTGATGTTCCTCTCGTGCAGTCGGGAGAGAACCACTTCTTCTCCAATCTTTTCATCTCACCGCTCTGCGAAAGCTCCAGAATGGCCTCAAAGAAATTTGCAGCCAGTGAAGGGCCTTTCGGGAAAACCTGCATATGGGCAGTGAAGGAGAGATAAATAACAAGGAAAAGCATTTGCATAGCCACTATTAGCAAATTAAAGTTCGTACGATTCCTTTCTTTCTTCTCTTTTTGGCTATAGTAACCCCGACTGAGTTTGCTGGTCGAATAAGCCGGGTGCTCTCATTTGATACCCATTACACGAGTTGAGTTAGTAAGTGTAATGTGGACAAATACTCCTCGAGTTTCGATTACCTGTATGTCTTTTCTATGAACTTAACTCGAAGCTCAATGATCTAATCGTTCCCTACAAGGAATATTCAAGTGCTAACTGTGTTTCAATTCATATATCTATTTACACCCCATGTCATACTCCGTTGCAACTTGTGGTATTTTAGCACTCAGGTTACTTTTTCGTTTTGACCAAGCCAAACGCGATGCAACACGCAAACTCACGATGCCATTGACACTCCAAAAAATCAAGTTCACGCAGAACAAGCGGATCGTACTTATAAAGCCAAAGCCGCCAAATCTGTAGTCATCACCAATGGTTAAATATCCATCGCAATACCGAGTGAATAAAGCTCTCATATTTGCGTACTCCAGAAAAAGGGCGGAGATGTTGCCGCTTCTCAATTCATCTCCATAGCTCGAAGTGTTCCATAGGGACAATGACTTCCGTCGAGAATTTCAACGTGTTATTCATGTGGTCACAAATGAATCGGGATCACAACCCACTTTTGCTTTAGAATTTCTCAGCTTTTCCATGGCGTTCACATTTGGTCTGAGCTCCCGGACAGTGAGCATCGAGATGAGGCCGGCTGTGTAAACTCTGTGTCAAAATCAATGCTACAAGGAACCAAATGACCAGCACGATTCGTGTGAATTTGTGATGGACTTTCTCCTCTGCAAAACTCAGCAATACATGTGTTTTTTGTCAAATCTTCGGGCTGAAAAGAGTGTGCATGGACTATAATCAACAGAGGAATGTTAGAAGAGAGAGGAGAAAGTGAACCAAAGAGCAGTCGAGAGCTGATTCGTCCAAGGGCCACCGAATTTCGGATCGATCGGACGCTCCAAGTATCCAACTACAAGCGTTGAGTATATAAGGAGGCCTCCAGAGGCAACCCACATTGTTGCAGTGAAAGGCTCCATAAAGGTCAATGCCCTGTCCGTGTCTGGTTTTGCTGGGACTATCACTGAAAGGCCTGATCCCATAAACGGTTGTGTGAACTCAATATTTTGAGCGACTGGCCAGAATAGTTACGTCACCGACTGCAGCGTCATAGGTCTTCAACCAACGTCATACCATGGAACGACATCAGAGTGATTCACTTGAGAAATTAACACCGAAATTGCACCGTCAAAGTGGACATTAGTAGTAACAGGATGTGAGACTTCGACAGTCTATTAATGCAAAGTGATATATGACCTTATGAGCAAATAATTGGTATCTGCGTGAAATGATCTTGTTGCTTGGGTCAATCTATTTAGGCTATGATGGTTCGTGAATCAAAGTAATAGTCGATATTCTATAATGCAATAACAGAAATGAAGTGGTACTGTACCTTATTGCCAACTTTTTTAGCCAAATCCTCATATGTTTCGTGGTGACTGTAAAAATCATACTCCAAACCATCCGCAAATAGAGAAACAGCCTTCTCAAAAATATTTATGCAAAAGCTGATGTGCGTTATTATCCCTGTTGAGCTGTCCACTTCCTCCTTCACAAACTTATCAAAAGAAGTTTTGCTAGGAATTTTAATTTTTAATTGCTTGGTAACACTATCGGGAATAACAAATTATATTCTTTTGTTCTCGGGAACAAAAAAAAAAGAACAAAAATTCGTTTGATAATTTTTTTTTGTTTCTAAAAAAAAAAAAATCCATTTTTTGGTTATTGAGAAGAGATTTGGAATAGAATTAAAAAGTAGAAAAAAGTTGCTACTTGTTCTCAAGAACAATTTCTAGAATTAAGTCTATTTTTTTTTCTGTTGTCTTTCCTTTTCTTCTTCTTCCTTTTGGCTGGTCATCAGCCATGACCCCTAGCAATGTCGTGCTTGGGCAAGTTCGACCTTGCTAGATCTGGGCAAGGCTCGGCCTCACCAGTCGGCGTGAGGCTCGGCCTTGCCAGGCTAGGGCGAGGCCGACCTCATGCCACTTGGGCGAGGTCCAACGTCGCGGTAGCCAGGCGAGCTTGTCGGCCACCAAGGAGGAAAAATAAGAGAAAAGGAAAAATAAAAAAATAAATAAAAAATAAAAAATAAATAAAAGTATTAAAAAATTAAAGAAAAAATTAAAGAATTTTACCAAACACATTTCTATCCCGGAATAGAAATTTTGTACAGTTACTAAACTCGTTTTTTTTTTTTTCAGAAATTATTCCTAAGAACAGAATAAAAAAATATTTCTAATTAAAAATTATTTTCAAGAATAGAATCGTTACCAAACGCGTCTTTATTCTCACTGGTGTCTGTCCTTCTTGGATCTTCAATATGTTTGCAATTGCATATGGCTTTCTTCTTGAACTTTGTTTCACTACAAAGCTCCTTGAGATGACGAAATTGGGAGACCAAAGCTTAAGCTCTCTATATTCATTTCCATTAACACTTACAAGTGGGAATTTTGGTTGATGCAACAATTGACTTTTCTCAAATTGAATTGGCCCACTCAAACCCATGAGTCAAGTGCTCGATATCCCACTACCCAAACACTCGGGCACAATATCTGGCTTAGCACTGCATCTATGGTGTTTTTGATGGTCATGATGCAATCATATGCTCAAACAATATCGATATTTGGCTTGAAACTGAAGTTCTCTTGAAAATTGTGATGTAACATTTTCATGAATTTGGCTTTGAATTCTCTGTATGCCTAGTTGTTGGGACAATAGGTGATTATCCCTATTACACCTTTAACAGTGGAGGAGATTGTCAAATGTTCTACTGAAGTTAGCAGGTTGGTGAATGGATTCTCAACAACTATTCAGATTATATCTCCATGGAAGAGTCCCATCTTCTTTGCTTCTTTGATTAAATAAGCCCTTTTGGGCGACATGTAACATCTTGATTTTTAACCTTGTACTGATTATATGAAATGGGTTTTTCATTGACACGTCTATAGCCTTTTTCTTTAAGTTTGCCACTCATGAGATAACTAATCTATTGAGTGAAGCCATTAAGGAATATAAACGCGATTGACTTGAGAATTCGATCAAAAATCGACTGCTCAACCGTGCTAATATGCAAATGTCAATTTGGCACTGTTAAAATCGATTAGAGACCGGAGATAGGTTGATTCGATAGAGGTGTGTGATTAAAGTGCGGGTGATTCTACCTAATTGCAAAATTCGCGTTGAACGGCACTATATCGATTTTTTTGTCGATTTTGTACCTTGTGCCCATAAATGAGATATTGAGATTTTTACAACAACTGAGAGTCGCCAATAAGTCAAAGCTACATAATGTGGATCGAAAATAATCGACCATGGGTCAAGTGCATTCAAAATTTCTAAAATCTACCCGGTAGGTTATATCATACTAAAATTGCATCCGATCGAAATTAATCATGAAATTGAACCCGGTTTTAGGAATCGAAAGTTCTATTGTGTCACGATTTATTTTTAGGGACGTCGACTTATCCTTTGAAGAATTTTCTGCGAGCTCGGAATTTTTACGGAAAAACAATTTCAAATAATTCAGAAAAGAAAAGAAATTCAGATGGAGAGGAAAATTGCTATTTTGCTATCCAAAATTAGTTATTTATGGGAAATTATTTGCAAGAAAGTAATATGGGACCAAGAAGATAGGCTTGAGGACTTTGGGGACCAAGAAATGATGAAATTGGATATTTCTATTTGACTTTGAAGGCTCTTGCCCCTCTCTCTCTCTCTTTCCCCCTCCTTTTCTCCTTTGTGCGAGTTCGATCCTTCCCCTTCTCTCCCAACCGACTGAGCATCCCTCTGCAATTTCTCCTTTTCGTTTCTTCCCCGCAATTGCCACGAAAATCTACTACACCATCTATACTTCCACTGCAACCCCATCCTGCCGTAGCTTCTTCCTGTTTCCTCCTTACTACCAGTAGTCACACCCACCAAAATTCCCACATCTCACTCTTACACCTCCCTCGCCTCCCCAACTCATCATTTCCACTACTCGCTCCAACTTCAGCCAATGCCAATGACCAGCAGCTAGCTCACCTAGTTCCCCCGTTGAGCAGCCCTTACCATCGCTAGTAGCACTACTAGCTCGTCCCATCGTCTCCACGCTGTGTTCAGCAAGCTTTGCACCAATTTAGCCCCTCCAGAGCAGCTTTGACTAGCCCAAATCATGAGCGTTGCTTGCAGTTTTCAACCCAATCTGAGCTTCCTTTGGTGTCGCCATAGACCCGAGTTGTGGTCGCCGTCGTGCCGCCACCGTGGAGAATCGGTTTATTCGCTAAACTTGTGAGTTTATCTCCTAATCTCCATTTAGGATGCTAATTACACTTAAAGATGGGTTAGTGGCTAATTAGTGGATTAGTTTAAGCCTAGATAGGATTAAGGGTTAATTTAGTTAGTGTAATTAGTTATTTAGTTAATTAGTTAGATTAATTAGGTGGTTAGATAGCTTAGATGATTAGTCTAATTAGTGCAAGGTTTTTATCCTAGCTAGGTTAGTGAATTAAGTTCAATTAGGTGGTTAGATTAGCTTAGGTAGATTAATTAGTGATTTAATCTAATTATTTTGCAATTTATTTATTTAAAATGCAATTTATTTAATTATTTATTAAATATCGAAAATTATACTGGGATAGCTAGTTGTTATAATTTTGCGATGATCGTTGTGGTAGTGTTAGTTTTGCAATTGAGTGCTAATTTATGCAATTGGATACTGAGTGATGATATTTGAATTATTATTTCAAACATATAGAATTTTGGTATTTAATTGGAAAAATACCGAGTGTCAATTTTTTACGCCAAAAAGGTTTTAAGTATTATATAAAATCGTGAAATTTTAAAATTGGAGCATAACACACTTTATGGATCGATTTGACCGTGTGTCCACACACACGTATTTTATTGGGTGTTTTTAATATGAAGAAAATATGTCAAGTACATTATTTAAAATTAAGACATTTGAGTGCAAAGCACAATGTACTTAGCTGAGATTAGATGTGCATGTGATCGTTATGAGAACCCATCACCCGATGAAAGTCGGGTGGGCGATACTCTTTTGTGGAATGCCATTGAAAATGGATGTCGGTCACGATGGAGGCTAGATCGATGTTCCTATGTGGAATACCGTCTAGATGTAGACGTTGTCATGACCGATGAAACAGGACGACGCTCGGTTATGTTGGATGACTGCGACTATTGAGTTGGATAGGACCGATGGGTCATAATAACCGTGACACATGTAAATGAGTGAAATAGCCGTGTCTGATTATGGGACAAAATTGTGTGACACGAATGAGACGTGTCATAACGGTTTGGCCTTATAATCTTGACCCCTATAGTATTTGATGATTGGTGTACAATGTTCCACTTGTTTTATATGTTTGTGGTATGCATATGTATATGAGTTGTATTAATTTGTTGGGAAGTGTTGAGGAGAGGTAAGTCTTATATGATGTGTGTTTAGGTTACCTCTAGGTGAATTATCTTCCTAATCAGGCTTAGGGTGTGGACTCGCTAAGACTTTGTCTAGCCCCGTCATGGTTTAAAATTTTTAGGTCCCTAGTGTGGAGAATCCAGAGCCCGAGGCTAAAGGGTCTGGAGCATAAGGTGGCCTAGGGTTTTCTTTTGGACATAAACTCGTGTATAAACCTAATGTGCTTATAAAGTGTATTTTGTTTAAAGTTGGTTATCTTGCTTTTCTAACACATGTGTTTGGTTGTGTTTGAGATTGTTAATTTGCTTCCGCATGTGCATAATTGATTGGGTTGGCGATGCGTCATAGGAATGTCACAATTTAGTCGACCACCGAGGGATGTGCGCGCTCTCAAGGTTCGGGACGTGACATGTGTGACATCCTAAAATTCGAACCCTATAAAGGATGAATAAGTGTGAATTTCGTCAATGCATTGGTGGTTGATCTCACTTGGAATTGATCACTCCTGAGACATTGACCTTGAGGGGAAAGGCTAATGAGGACAGAACTCATACGGCTAAAAAACTTGACTTGGGAAAATGACTTGACTGTGAGACTTGCGTGAGGACAATCCTGTAGATAGGCAAATCGATTATAAGGACGACTAGAAGTTGATTCGTGGGCATAACATAATGGAACAACGGGTGATTCCGTTTACTGTTATCGAAACCGCGAACGACTCTATGTCAATCCTTAGTGATCATGTACTTTGAAATAAAAATCTATCATCCGTAATTTCATGTAGTCAAGGACGTTAATGCGTCAAGATGTCTTGAATGTAATTTAGCACGAGTTGATTACGTATGAATCCTCGGAGCCGCCCATGAGTCTAAGTTGCACCCAAAATGACATTAGGTGGAATTGACATGGCATGAGGACTAAAAATTGGGCTTCAAATTATCGAGAATGTCTAGGATGGACTTTGGATGAAGCTACATCAAACAGCTGATAGAGCCAGTTAAGCCGAGCAATTGGAAAAAGGATTTTCAATCCAAGGAAGCGAGCCCGTGAGGAGGTGGGCCGGGCCAAGTCAGCGTGGGCTTTAGGCCCAAGATGGACAGCCACCATAGTGGGCCTAAGCCATCTTGGGACTAAGACAAGCAAATGAGCCCATTGGGCCTAAACCAACTATTCATCTTTCTAAGCCCATGGGCCATTTCTTAGCCATTTCAAGCCCAACCAATTTCCAAGTCCACTCCTATTCATGGCCAAGCCCAACCCTTAGGCCATCCACCAATTTCAGCCCACGGATAGTATGGTAATTGTGCAAGGTGAAATAACTAAATTGCCCTTAGTTGTAGGGAGAAAAGGCTAGAGAAGAGAGAGAATGTGATATCATCATGCATGGGGACTTGAAGCCAGCCTTCAATGGCCTTGATGAGGCCTTGACAGCAGCTTTCCCATCACTCTCTTCCCCCTCTTCAGCCTTAAACGGTCGTAGCTTCTCTCTCCTCCATTTTCTTCTTCTTCCAGTTTTGCTCTAGCTGACCCTTCGGTGAAGAATCGAGTCAAAAGTGGTCTTCCTAGATGAATCAGCCAACAAGACACCCATTACCATTACCGGAGAGACAGACTGTTCCAACGAGCCCAATTTCTTCCCGAATGGAGTTGTCGGCCATCATGTACGGCTGTCGCAAGCCGCTAGTCGCCGGTCCGCTGGTCACCGGTTTGTCAGTCCACTTGCAGCTTGCACTATTTCGCATTTTCGGCCATTTTTCTCCCATTTCAACCCTTCCTTTGTCCATTCCATCCATCCACCCACAAGATCCCCAAAACCCTAGGAGCCGCTGGTTGCCGGCCAACCCTCTCGTCGAGCTCCGGCCAAGCCATTCAACTTAGTTTTTCTCCAGCAGGACTATTTTTCAGTGTTTTCAGTGGGAGTCCGAGCTGTGGTTGCTGTGTTGAGCTTGGGACCACCTTGGATCATTATTGTAGAAGTCCCAGTGTGTAGCCACGGTTGTCGCCGCCGCGTCAGTGCCTTTGGCTCTCTTACGAGTGAGTTTAGCTCATAATCCTTTGATTAATGCCTAAACTAGCTTAGGGTTGATTTAGTTAGATTTAATTCTAATTTATGAGATTTAATTAAGTTGTATTAACCCTAAGATAGGTGGTTGGATGGATTAGATTACTTTAGCTTAATCTTGATTTATTTGCTTAATTGTGCCTATGTGTTTAATTAAGCTTGTTTTGCTTAATTAATTGTTTGTTTGTTTTAATTAATGTATTGTTTAATTTTTGAGTTGAGTTTATTATTTATTTAATTTTGGAAATTTACTGTTCATGCGACGTGACACTGTTTACAAAATACTGTTCACGTGCACTGTTCACCCGAGAGCGAAAAATTACCTTGTTTCATGTGTGTTGATTTGATGAAGTGAATGAATGTGTAATGCATGGATATTCAACGAATTGAGTGATGATTTTTATAGTGGTATTTTTTTTTTTTTTTTTTGTATGTAAGAATATATAAAAAGCTTTGAGCCAATGTACACAAGATCGGCGCTGAAACTTTCACTCAAAGAGACAACAGTCTAAATGAGTGAATAGGAGCAGATGTAAGAAAGAAACACCATAACAGGAGGGGCAAGAAGAAGAAAACCAAAAGGGTAGACTAACTAAAGTCACACTGGCCAAGACGGAAAGAGCACTAAAACTAGAAGTCTTCAAGGTGGTTAGCAAACAGCTGAGTGGATAAAGCAACTAGTAACAAGGAGCTGTGAGGCCAGATGCGGAAGCAGCCCAACGAAACCCACAACAAAACAGAAGAGAGAATGACCTCAAAGAGCCAAGAGGACACAAGGCTAGGAGTCATAAAAACCATCGAAGATACAAGAGTCAAAGCCCTAGCAACGTTGGAGCCTCCTGTTTCTCGGGTTGTCAATCACATTGCTGAAGGTGAGTGCATTGTCCCTAACCGTCTTGATGAGGTGGTTCTTCAAAGCTAGCAAGTCCAAGGTCTCCTCCCAAAAAATAATGGCATTCCGCTTTTTCCAAATCAAGTGGCACATAACGAATACTGGGCAATGCTATGATGAAAATCCTTGCCCAAGAGGAATTTGAGGGCCTAAAGTAAATTCTCTGACTAGGATCTAGTTCTCCATGGCATGTTATATCTCACAGCCCAAAGGAAAGCAAGATTAGAAGAGATGTGACAATCAAAGAATAAATTATTAATAGAGTATGGTCTGGAATTATAAAAGGCACACGGGCCACTATCAATTCTACCATCAGAAAGAAGAACCTGGGTAGGTAAGCGGTTTTTGATGATCAACCATAGGTTGAATTGAAATCTAGGAGCAATCGAATGGTTCCAGATAAGCAAAGCCCATGGAACATGATCTCTCTTCCTCCTAATGATATCCCACGTTGAGGCCACCGAGAAGGCACGAGAAGGGCTTCCAAGCCAGGTGAGCCGATCAGCAGATCAGAAAGGACCGGAAGAGAGTAACCCCCATCTTCTAAGAGAGTCTTGAGGGTGCCACCAAAAGGGGAGAAAAGATCCGCTACAGTGGCTTGTTTGGAAAAGCCTAAGCTATCAATAAAGGAATCTGAGAAAATTAAGCTTAGCGGGCCTCTCTGGTGCCAATGATCAAACCAAAGGGAAACATAAAGCCATCTCCAACTTCCCAAAGGAATGATAGTCGAAATTCCCTCCTTAGCTGCATGATCTTCCTCCAAGCCTACAAACAAAAAAAATGAATACTAGAGACCCAAAAGTTTTCCTTCCTTATGAAGGTCGTGTGAATCCACTTGCACTATAGTGACTCTTTGTTAGTAAAAAGAACCAAATATACTTGAGCATTGCAGCCTTATTACAATCACGCAGCCTACGAATGCCCAAACCTCCCTCTTTCTTGGGAAGGCATACTTCCTCCCAGGAGACCTTAGCCCCGCCGGGGCTAAGAGTGGGCCATTTCCAAAGAAATTGCATCAATATTTGTTCAATGTGGTCAAGCACCAAACATGGAAGTATAAATACACTAGCCTAATAACTTTGAATGGAGTGAAGAACTGACCTTATCAATTGAAGTCTGCCAGCGAATGAGAGGAACCGTTGGGCCCAAGATTGGACCCTAGCTGTGATTCGATTAACTAAGGAGATGCAGTTTGCTTTGCCAAGTCTCCAAGTGATAATTGGTACCCCCAAATACCTCACAGGAAGCTTCCCTTCTTGGAAACCAAGGGCCAGCTAAATATGGTTTCGAAGATAAGGGGATCCACTTGCAAGAAAGACTTCACTTTTCGAAGTATTCGACAATAAACCACTCGAAGAAGAGAAAGTGTCCAGGCCTCTTTTTAATAAGGAAAATGATGTCCAATCCGCTCGACAGAATAAGAAAACATCATTTGCAAAGAATAAGTGGGATAACTTCAATTCTTTGCACCTCCAGTAAAACTTGAAGTCCGAATGCGAGGCGCGAGAGCTAAGCATCCCCTAAGAAAACCTCCATCACCAAAGTGAAATGATATGGAGACATGGGATCCCCCTATCGAAGGCCCCGGCCACTAGAGAAAATTTATGAAACTCCCCATTAATCGAGATGGAGTATTTAGGGGTACGAACACATAGCATCACAAGCTGAGTAATCCAGGTAGGAAATCCAAAAGCCATAAGGGTTAACTCAAGAAAGTCCCAGTCAACCGTATCATACGCCTTCTTGAAATCAACTTTGATTGAACACTTGGGCAAATAAGGATCCAAGTGGAAGCCTGCAAAAAGTTCCTGGACCAAAAGAATGTTGTCATTTATCCTCCCTACCCTTGACGAATGCATTTTGGGATGGACTCACTAAATCCCGAAGCACGAAGGCTAGCCAATCAGCAAGAATCTTGGTAATGACTTTATATAAGGTGTTGTAACAAGCTATAGGTCGAAAGTCGAAGACAACACAAGCATTGGGAACCTTAGGAACCCGTGGCATCCCAAAATTCAAAGCCCAGCTATAAGGTGTGTTAAAGTTTCTAATTAGGTGATAAAAAAAATTTCCATGGCTTATGCTTTAGCCATTAGTCTTTAATTAGATGATTTGTGCATATGATTGTGAAAATTTAAATTTGATAGATTAATAATTTATGCTTGGCCATGTACTTTATAAATTAAATTTCAATAAACAAAATGCCCCAAGACTTTGGCCAAGATGAAAATTGAAATCTAAAAACATTTATAGAAGAATTCAAAAAAAAAAAAAAAAAAAGGGTAAAAATTCGATTGGGCCTTAAGCCCAAGAGTGGAACTTTAATGGGCCAAGTTGGCGGCCAATGAAGCCCACAAGTGGGCTGCCGTTGAGCAAGGGGGAGGGCCAAGAGTGGCCGGATGGCCCAAGCCCAAGAATCCCAAACCCAATTCAAAATTCAATAAGACAAGTGGCAAAGGAGAAGGCCATGCATTGGCCAATTGAAAGGCAATCTCATGATTGCTAATCATGAGGATTTGGGGGTATAAGAAGGGAAGAGAGAGAAGGGTGGCCGGCCATTTGCTCGCCCAAGGAGAAAGAGAGAGAGAGAGTTGTGTGAGAGGGAGGAGCGGCCGAGAGAAAGAAGGAGGGAACCGCCATCCGTCCGCCGTGTGCCGCCGTGTTCACCGCCCTACGCCGTCAACCGACCAGTCTAGAGGCAAGTGGGAGTCCTCTAGATTCTCTTGCATGCTTGTATGTCGTTTGCATGTTGAGTTTTTGGGTGTTAGATGAGAAATACCGAAGCATGGATGAGTTGTGTGTGAATGGTATGGCTGTTTGTGTTCGGACCGTGTGAGTCAGAAACGTTTTTGAGCTTGCATGTGTATTTAGAGTCCCATTTTGGCTTCAATTTCTTCATGAGAGTTTTAGATAATATCTTGAACTACAACATACTGAAATTTCGTGGAAAATTATGGAGATTTGAGGGGCTAAAGTCTCATCCTACGGAGACCTCAGATCTGGAGAGTTTTTACTGACTTCTTGCTGGATTCGTGGTTGCATGTTGGTTTTTGTTGAGAATATCACTTTTATTTCTTCATGAAAGTTGTAGGAGACATCTTAAAATACAACATACTCAAATTTGAAGTGAAAATAACAAGTATAGCCTAGTAAATCGACTAGATCTTGAAGACCATGATTCTGGTGATGTATTTCGAGATACCCGAGACTTCAAGGACATAGATGATGAATATACTATGGTTATTTGACTTAGATATATTCATGAAAATTGTATAGGATATCGTGATGTATAACATATCCAAATTTCAGAGAAAAAGAAAGAGAATAGGTAGGTGAAATCTCAATATTTCGGTGATATGTGCACTGGACGATGCGGTAATGGGTCCAGAAGCTTCGTGAGGTTGTATAAAATAATTTAAAACTAATCTGGGTTGGAGTTCTTCATGAAAGTTGTACGAAAATTGCTTATCTATAACTCAGTAAAATTTCGTAATTTTTGAAGAATATATGGATATTTTAATCAAATTTCTTCGGAAACTGTGCATTCTAGTTTTATCCGAATATTATGTGCTGTTTTGTGGAAATTGTGAAATTGTGTGAAATTCAATTTGGCCATGAATTTTGCATGAAATTGTCATCCTATTGGTTTGTTTAATGATTGCTTGAATTTTTATAATTTTTTTATAGATATTGAATTTAATATTTATTTATTAAAACTAAATAAATAAATAATAAAATAAAATAAAATGGATTATTTTTATTGGCCATAAATTCCATTAAATTTATTAATATATAATTATGCATTGTTGCATGTATGATGAGATATTGGTGTATGTATGCCATGTGAATTCTATGGTAAATGTGGATAATGATAAGTGAGGAAGTGGTTATGGTGGAGGATGAGGCTGGAATGTATAGAGATGCATTGCCGGATTTCCCTGGAGATTCAGGATGCCCGGAATGTGGGGGCCGGAAGCGCTGTCGAGGTCTTTGCCCGAAGGGAATGCCTCGCGATGCCGAGGGATTGGGGTGCGGGATGCCCGGCCAGGAGTGTAAATGCCGAAGCCCTGTCGGAGGTTTCTGCCCGAAGGGAATGCCTCGTGATGCTAGTTGAGATGCGAGATGCCCGAATGTGGGGGGCCGGATGCCCGGTGGCCTGGGAGGCTGAATGCGGAAGCCTCGGAGGTCTTTGCCTGAGGGGATGATGAAATTGATGATTTGAGGAATGGGTGATGTGGTGATCAAATTGAAAGCTAAAAGTGGAAATTAAACCATGGCATGATATGCATGATGATATGCATGGTGATGATGATGATGATAATGATGATACGTGATGTGAAATAATGATGATCACCCATGATATGATATGCATGATGATGATGATTATGATGATATGTGATGTGAAATAATGATGATCACCCATGATATGATATGCATGATGATGATGATTATGATGATATGTGATGTGAAATAATGATGATCACCCATGATATGATATGCATGATGATATGCATGATGATATGTATGGTGATGATAATGATAATGATAATGATATATGATATGGCATGTGTAATGAGACGATGTCGTGATGATGATGACATGTGTAATGCAATGATGTCATGATGATGATGACATGTCTGATACGATGATGATACACATGTATGTGTTATAAATTGATATGATAATGCATGATAGTATGCGCATGGCTTCAAGGTAAGTAACGCTTGCAATGCATGTATGATTTGCCTGATGCATTGAGTTGTTATTGGATTTCCCTATCTGCTGAGTGGTTGTACTCTTCCCTTTAGGGACCCACATTTCAGATTAGCAGTATGCCGCTTCCTGCCGTCACGCGGGGTGTATTTTACGGTCTACCATCCGATGTAGAGGTCGAGTGTGCTGAGATAGACCGTCCCTCTGTTCCTGGACTGACTTTTATTCGAGTACGCTATCTAGTGATGTACGACGTGGGCTTGGCTGGGGGCCCTGTCATTCAGGAGTTCATATCCGTACATATTCGTCGGGATGGAGCGATGCGAGGGATGTTGCCGCCGCCACCGCCTGATGCACCGGTTGGGTGTGAGACCCGTGCGCGACGAGTAGTAGCTAGATCCTTTTTGGGGATAGTTAGGCGACACTGATGATGGGGAATTGTTGCACGTGAAATGTAGAGGGTCGAGGGTTCTTTTTGAGGTTTTAGGCTGGACGTGGCTGAGTCCTAGCTTTTCCTTTTTGATGTACCGATCCAAAAGAAGTCCCATCTTGAAAATATATATATAAATAAAGTGTCGTGGCTTGTCTATAAAATTATGGTGATTAGTGGTGTGTATTTGTATCATGGTTGGTAGGGGGAGAGACGATGATGTTTTAATTTGCTTCCGCTAATGAGTCGCGTTGGGATCGTTTTTTTTTTTTTTTTTTTTTTTTTTTTTAAATGTGTTTGCGAATTAGGACACTTCTTCAAAGTAGAAAGGTAATAAGGTGTATCATTGGCGCTGGTGACGACCTGCGAAGGGTTCAGGGTGTCACAGAACCAAAGCTAGGATAGTGTTATTTACCTCACGCAAAAGCTTGCGCGAATCAAAAATATCTTTAACCACCTCTAAGACTGACGAGCCAACAGTCTCCCAACAACTCTTGAAGAATTCAGCAGTAAAACCATCAGGTCCAAGGGCCTTGCCTCTAGGGAGGGAGAAGACAGTATCCTGAATCTCGGCATCTAGCACAAGCCGAGAAAGAAACTTGATATGCTCCTCTAAAAGTGGACTTCTGATGAGCGCCTACACCTCCTACATCGAAGACTTCGTGAGGACAATCTACGGTGTAAGAAGGTTGGTAAAATAAGTAACAAAGACATGCTACACTCCAATCGAGTCCGTGATCAGTGCGCTTGAAGAATCCTTGACCGAGAGAATTCTATTGCGAAACTATCTTTTGCTAATAGAGTGATGAAAAAAACTTATGTTTTTATCACTTTTTGGAGCCATATAATCCTGGATTTATGTCTATAAAAGGATTCCTTTTGGCTTCTTAAATCCACAAAGCACCGATGCTGAACCTTCTCCAACTCAGTAATAGTGATATTGGTCGAGTCTTGATGCAAGGCATGTTGAGTAATCCTCAAGGCATTCCCCGCTTTAGCCGTTCTTGTAGAAATATCTTAGAATGACTCTTTCTTTAGCAGCTTAGTATAGTCATGTGTTGTTGTGGGTTAGATCAAGGAAACCATCGAATTGGGATCGGTCGTGCCTTTGAGGTCATGATTTACCACCTATTAAAGGTCATGCTTTTGAGGCGGTGATCCACCACCTATTAAAGGTTGTGCCCACTCGAGCTGTGATCCACCACCTGTTAAAGGTCATGCCCACTGGGGCCGTGATTTGCCACCTATTAGAGGTTGCACCCAATCGGGCTGAGATTTACCACCTAATAAAGGTTGTGCCAAGTGGGGCCGTGATTACCATTAAGCCTGAATTGTGCCGTTGAGCTGTAATTCTGTATTACCAACGAATTTGGAATCAATTGTGCCCGCTGAGCTGTAATTCAACATTACCGCCAAAGATTTAGTAGGCCGTGCTTGTTGAGCTGTAATTCAGCATTAGGATTTAGTAAATGAGATGACCAAGAGATGGTCACGATGACATGTAATCGACTAAGTCGATTGATCGATAGCTCGATCTGAATTGATGCATTGATCTGTGAAATTATTATATGCATTAATTATATGCTTCATTGAATCAAATCATTTATGGCACACACGCATGAATTGATAACGTGCAGAGTGTGGCAATGGCCATGTGAGATCGCTTGTGATGCGACTCGTATGTGATTGATGAAATATATCATCTAATGGCCATGTGCATTGCGTGTATCATGCTGAATTATAACGTGCAGGGTATGGTATACCAAGTAAGGTTGTATGCAAATCGACTATTGATTGTTGCTTATGGTGGGTAGTTCTGGATAGATACCTCGAGTTGAGTTGGTGTACTAACCGGGGCTTAAGGGTGGAACTCGCTGAGATTTATATCTCACTAGTTATTAAATAATCATTTTCAAGACCCTAGTGTAAAGAGCTAGAAGCTTGAAGTGGAAGGATTAAGAACATAGGTGGCTCAGTAGTTCTTTATGACATAGACATTCCTGTATAAGCTTGAAGTGTTTATAAAAGTGTATTTGATTTGAAATTAGTTGTCCTACTTTTCTATCCCATGTATGTTGTTGTTAGGGGATTACTTAATTCGCTTCCGCATGTACAATAAAATAAAACGGGTTAGCGACGAGTCCTGGGAATGTCGCGAAATTCTATAGACCATCGAGGGTTGTGCGCACACTCAAGGTTCAGGGCATGACAACACGACAACAATCGTGGAACAATAAAGATTGGAGATGCCTTTCTCTTCAGCTTCATTAATTTCTCTTCCAAAGACATTTTTGCTCCGGTTGGAGATGAGAATGCTTTAACAATTAGGTGGTCCTCTATTGTTGAGCCAATTTTTCCAAGCTCCTCCGACAAAGAATTTAATAGGTTGGAGTATATAGAATCGTATACCCCGGTCTCGTATATTGTTGATACTCTTTGCCTATTATATCAACTAACTATATCTACAATGCATTTAATTTGGTTGGATTCATCAGTACTCATCCAAAATAGTTGATAGTGTTGGTCGCGAATGTAATTATGGAGAGCACAATATGCAATTATAATAAATGCTTGCTTTCGAATTGAAAATGGAGGCATGTGTCTCAAAATGAAGAGGCGATTTTTTAATGCACCAAATGACCTTTCGATGACATTTCTTAATGAAGAGTGCCTATGGTTGAATAATTCTTTTGCCATAGTGAGCTGTCTCCTTTTACCCCTATAATCATTCAAATGATACCATTCACTTTTAAACGAAGTTAAAAATCTTGCAAGTACTGCATAACCATAATCTACCACATAGTATTTGCCTACAAAAAGATATACATAAATATGACATTTCAATTAATAGTTATACAATCATAAAGAAATTTATTTCATATAGATGAAGTAAATACCGAGTGGTGGTCGAGAAAATTGCAGCTAAGGAATCTCAATTGCTATCGAGAGAACCCGACAATTGTTGGCCAATCCTTTCCACATCACATTTTGAGTGGTACTTTTTTTCCTGCCTATATATGGGATTTGTTGTGACATAGAGATAGAAGCATCAATGTGGGTGCCATCAATAGCACCAATGTAGCCTTGTGATTTTACGAAAGTCTAACGTTACACAAAATTATAGTTGCATGTATTTAATAGTGTAAAATTGATATAAATATCATACCTTGAAGTAGCGATTATGGTTAGGATTGATAATAATCTTATTTGGAACAACATCAAATGAAGGTGGCCTAATAATCTCTTTTGACAATTTGAGAAATACTTTTAACACTATAGTGATGTACTTATTGATTGTTTCTCCTAAATGTTGGAATCTCTCACATAAATCTCTAATAGAGTTTTTGTGGCCAACCATTGTGACACCCCGAACCCTTCAAGGGTCGCCACAGGCACCTGGCGTTACACCTAATTACATCTCTTAGCCGAAGCGTCATAAATCATAGACAGATTTTTATTTTTTTAAAACGGTCCCAGCGCGACTCATTAGCAGAAGCAAAATAAAACATCACCATTTCTCCCCCTACCAACCATGATACAAATACACACCACTAATCATCATGATTTTATAGACAAGTCATGACACTTTATTTACATATATTTTCAAGATGGGACTTCTTTGGGTCGATACATCAAAAGGAAAAGCCAGGACTCAGCCACGTCTGGCCTAAAACCCCCCAAAAGAACTCTCGACCCTCTACATCTCACGTGCACAACCCCCATCATCAGTGTCGACTAACTATCCCAAAAAGATCCAACTCCTACTCATCACGCACGGGCCTCACACCCAACCCGGTGCATCAGGGGGTGGCGGCGGCAACATCCCTCGCATCGCTCCATCTCGACGAACGTGGACGGATATGAACTCCTGAATGACAGGGCCCCCAGCCAGGCCCACGTTGTACATCACTAGACAGTGCACTCGAATAAAGTCAGTCCAAGAACAGAGGGACAATCTATCTCAGCGCACTGGACCTCTACATCGGAAGGTAGGCCGTAAAATACACCCCGCGTGACGGCAGGGAGCGGCATGCTGCTAATCTGAAATGTTGGTCCCCAAAAGAGGTGAGTACAACCACTCAGCAGGTAAAGAAATCCAATAACCACTCAATGCATCATACAAGTCATACATGCATTTCAGGCATTACTTACCTTGAAACCATGCGCATACTATCATGCATCATCATTACAATCATAACACATACATGTGTATCATCATGTCATGCTCATATCATCGTCATCATGCCATTATTATATCGCACACATGTCATCATCATCATATACATGACATCATTATACCATACACATGTCATCATCATCATGGCATCATCACCTCACACATATCATCATGCCTTATCATATATCATCATCATCGTCATCATGCATATCATCATGCCATGTCATAAATTATCATCATCATCATCATCATCATCATCATCATGCATATCATCATCATAGCATCATGGTTTGATTTCCACTTTTAATTTTCAATTTGATCACCACATCATCCTTCCTCGAATCATCAATTTCATCTCATATTATACACTCGCATCCCATGCGAGAAAAACCTCCGGCATTCAGCCATTCCAGGCCACCGGGCATCCGGCCCTCCCACATTCCGGGCATCTTGCATCCCAACTGGCATTACGAGGCATTCCCCTCAGGCAAAGACCTCCGACAGGGCCTCCGGCATTTACACTCCCTGGCCAGGCATCCCGCACCCCAATCCTGGCATCGCGAGGCATTCTCCTCGAGAAAAGACCTCCGACAAGGCTTCCGGCACCCCCACATTCCAGGCATCCTGAATCTCCCAGGGTCATCCGGCAATGTATCTCTATACATTTCGGGCATCATCATCCACCATAACCATCTCCTCATTTAACATTATTCATGTTCACAAATTTCGGTCTTAATTTAGCATGGCATATGATGTATTGGAAATCAACAATCATGTTCAGCATTTGAATTCACACATGCATCTCAATGCATACATCAAGACCTCATCACACATACTACATGGTGCAATTATTTATAAAATAAAATTCATGGAATTTATGCCAATTAAAATAATCCATTTATCATGCCCCTTTTTATTTTTTTTATTTTTTACTTAAATTCCAGCTTGTGCCATTTTCAAAAATATTAAATTTCATTATTCATAAAATCTCAAAAATCATAAAATTAAGGCAAGTGATAAACAAGACAATAGGATGATGATTTCATGTAAAATACATGGCCAATTAAAATTTCACTTAATTCCATAAATCACACAAAACAGCATATAATTTTCGGATGAAATAAGAATACACAGTTTCTGAAGAAATTCGATTAAAATATCCATACAACCTCCAAAAATTACGAAATTTTACCGAGTTATAGCCAAGACATTAAAGTACATTTTTTATGAAGACTTCCAAGTCAGATTATTTTTATATTATTTTCTACAGTCTCACGACGCTTCTGGATTCAACACCGAAACGTCCAGTACATGCTTCTCCGAAATACTGAGTTTTCACCTAACTATTCTTCTTCTTTTCCTCTGAAATTTGGATATGTTATACATAAAAATGTTCTCTACAAGTTTCATGAAGAGATCCAAGTCAAATAACCAGAGTATAGTCGTCATTTATGTCCATGAAGTCTCGGGTGTCCTGTAATACATCTTCAGAATTACCGTCTTCAAGATCTAGTCGATTTACTAGGTTATACTTGTTAATTTCACTTCAAATTTGAGTATGTTGTATTTTAAGATGTACCCTACAACTTGTATGAAGAAATTGAAGAGAGATTCTTAGCACAAATCAACATGCAACCACAAATCCATCAAAAGGTCAGTGAAATCTTTCCAGATCTGAGGTCTCCGTAGGATGAGATTTTTAACCCCTCAAATATCCATAATTTTCCACAAAATTTTAGTATGTTGTAGTTTAAGATGTTAGCTACAACTTTCATGAAGAGATCGAAGCCAAAATCGGACTCTAAACATGCATGCAAGCTCACACAACATTCTGACGCAAACTGTTCAAGCGAAAACAGCAACGCCACTCAAGAACAAGCCATCCAAGCTTCGGTTTTCCTCTCCTAATCACCCAAAATTCAACGTACATGTAACACACACACATGCAAGAGCAGCTAGAGGACTCCAACTTGCCTCTAGACCGGACGGACGACGGCACACGGCGGCGAGCACGGCGGCACACGGCGGACGGACGGCGAGCGACGGCGACTCCCTCCTCGGCTTCTCCTCTCTCGGCCACTCTCTCCCTCTCTCTCTCGCACGGTGTCTCTCTCTCCCTGGGGCGAATGGCTAACCGGCCATTCTCTCTCCTCTCTCTTTCCCTTTCATTTCCCCTAAACCTCATCATTAGTAATCATTGCTTGCCTCCTAATTAGCCGATGCATGCCATCTTCCTTTGTGCCACTTGTCTCAATGCATGCATAATGGGCTTGGGCTTTTGGGCTTGGGCCTCCTTTTGTGGCCGACGGCCACTCCTCCTTGGGCCTCAATGGGCCGGTCGACAGCCCCTCCGTGGGCTCCTATTTGGGCTGGCCATTCGGCCCACTAAGCTTAGGTCAATGGGCCTAAGGCCCAATCCTAATAAAATTTAAATTTTCCCTTCTTCATAATTTCTTCTATAAATTTTAAATTTTAAATTCCACATGGCCAAAGTCTTGTGACATTTTATTTAATTCATAAGGTGCATGGCCAAGCATAGATTATCATCATTAATCTATCTAATTTAGAATCTCATAAACGCAAGCACAAATCACCTAATCTTAAAAAGAAGACTAATGGCTAAATCATAAACCATAGGTAATTTCATTACCTAATTAGAGGCTTTAACACATCTTATAACTTGACTTTGAAATTTTTGGATGCCACAACCATAGATAAGAAGATCCCAATCTGTTCATCTACTCTTATATATGGACTATGTTTCAACCTACCTTTTGTTCTCATTAGATCACATAGATTTAAAAAAACATGTCTCTCCAACCTAAATACTTCATACATCCTATATGAACGTCCATAAACAATCTCCCCTACTCATTTGAGTCCTGACAATTTATTGTTCCTAATAAGTTCTTTCATATGCACACACATGTTCAATGCAACAAGACAAAACCATACTATCATTATGTCAATATCAAACTCATCCAAATACTATTCAACTGCTGCTACCTCTCCATTAGACACATTATTTGATTCCCCTTCCATAGTGCCTATACCATTACACAAATATAGAAACATTAATATAAATATATGTATAAAAAAAATCAATAAAAACCAATAACTTAAATAATAGAATGAAAGCCAACCTCACCACACAAATGTAAGAGTCTTAACATCAATATCCTTAAAAATAAAATGACAACCAACAATGTAAGTCACATAATCAAATAAAACTCCATGTAATCCATGATGCATTTTCCAACATCTATTAAAGACATTGGAGAAGTCTATATCTCCTTTCAATTGGAAATTTAATGAAAGCCTCCCTCCATGTGGCACTGACACAAGCTCGTTCCATTGCTTTGTTGTGAAGATCTTGCTCCAATTCAAGCATGCTAACTAGGACATAAATCACAGCGGATACAAAGAATGGTTCTACATGTGGTAATTTGACCTGTGACATTTCAAAACCACTCACAAATTCACTAGCCCTAGATTTGATAATCTTTTGCAAGGCTTTGTAAGTACTAGCAACATTAAATGAGTTACTCCTCCTTCTCCCTCACTATTTGGAGTTCTATCTAACTTGTGTTTGTCATGAACTAGAGTAGCAGTTTTGTCAGACATAAAAACTTCCTCATCAATATGGAGTTCACTTAAGTCCTCTCGACCACCATCTACATCATCACCACCAGTACCAACTTCATCCGACATCGCCAAATCTTCAGCATTTCCTACCTCTCATGCTTCCAAGTAGCATATGTATCACCAAATACAATACACAAGTTGGGATATTGAGGAAACCCATCATTTTTTAATTTTGTCCACTCAATATTATCCTACAGTTTTCACAATGATGACATACATCAGCAACACCATTAAACATCTTGCCTTGTACATTATCTCAAAATGATGAAAGGTTAAATCATACCTTTACATGAGATTCTTGTATACTTAGATCATCGACAATAACTGTATTGTTCACATTATCCCAGTCAAATCAGGATTGTAAAAGAAGCTTCTTAAAATTACCTTACTATTTTTTCAATTTGTTCACCTTGTTCTTCAACTATACTTGAGTATATTGGAGCCCTGTTTGTTTATTGAATTCAGTAAATATGTTGTTCCACCCTGCTTGTAAGTAGAAGAGGTGCGATGACATTTTTTGACATCTTCTACTAACAAACTGACGTACAAGTTGGTTAAATGCTCGGTCCATTTTCCGGTGAATGTCTCTTTTTGGGATGTCATTTAACCTTCACCAGTTGAGCATCACGAGTTCATGAAAATCAAATAGATAGGAAACCACTTTCTTCATAAAAACATTGTTGAGCATCACATAAGTTGAAATGTATGTGCACTATCATTTGAGGAATCAAAAAAATTCCCTCACAAAAATATGGGATAATAATATTTACCGAAGCACAAACCTCTTGAGGTCAAGCACCTAGAAATAAAATCTGAAAATCAATTTATTTCTATAAGGAAGGCAAATACTAAAAACCAGCAGACCATCTAAATAATGTAGGGTATTAACAATTCAAATGCATGATACGGGAAAAATCTGGTAGAGCAACAAACTTGGAAAGTCTTGATCGTGTCTCTTTTGAAAAGCTAGAACCAGAAATTTTGGAGGACACATATCCTAATTTTGCAAGTATATTCTGGACAATGACATAAATAAGGTGTTAGCACCAAGTTGCTGGGAAAATAAAATCAGCCAAAGATCACAAGGATTCTACTGATTTGATAGTAGCATTAGTAAAATGATCATGGTTTGCATGTGAAACAATTAGAGATCTAACTTGGATGTCATGTGTGAAGAATTCTTAAATCTACTAACTCGGACATGCAAGGTCCGATTGTAACTTGGGGTGTGTGTGGCTCGCGTGATCTTTGTGTAATGTCCTTTTGGAGCTTGAAAATTTCTACCGACTCGTCTTGGTTCATAAAAAATTTTGGACTTGTTATTGCTTAAAAAATGATTACATTTTGTGTATGTTATAAATCAGAAAGTTAGTAAAAAACATGTAAATTGAATTGTAAATGCTTTTGCCTATTTTCCATCACTCATGGTGCATTTTTCATAAAAAAAAAATGAATGATTTGGAAAACATTTTATTAAAGTTATTGCTTGCATTACTTATAGAAATTAATGAATAAAAAAAAATTCATCATTTGAAAAGGTATTTAGACAAAAATTGTTGACAATGAAAACTTTTTCTATTGACTAATCATTTAAAGTGATTCAAGCGATTGTTTATAGAAACTTATTTTTCAAATAGTTCATTATTCATAAAATAAATGAAGCCTTAATATGATCTCATTTAGTGTGGCCATGAATGGTAAGGTGAGATGATAATATTTGATTATTGTAATTCTCCTTTCGTTTGTGGCCTGTATTTTAGATATTACCTTCTGTAAAATAAGTGAAATGCTCTTCGTGTATCGGAACGTTGTGATTCTTGCTTTGGGATTTTTCTAACTTTGTTTTCTATCATGTTGTATGGATAAACTACCAATATAAGATGGTAAGATGGTACAAAGTAAGCATAAGAAGTGTGTTATTATTTAAATATTAAACCTCACATTTATCTAATAGCTTAAACTTTTAGATTAATTAGAAATGGTCTTAGTAAATTTCATACGGTATCATAGTAAAAAAAGGAAAAATGTCTAGAAAGTCTTAAACTTATTACACTTTTGTCGATTTAATTTTAAACTTTTCAATTTTATCAATTGAATACTAACTTTTTTCGCTTTTTGCCAATTGAATTCCTTCAACCTATTTTAGTTGCAAATCTCTAATATGGATAGTAGCCGTGCCATGTAGGACGGTTGTCATTGGCGTTGACAATTTTAATAATATTTTAATACATCTTTCGAATTTTTATTTTATTTTGTTTTTTTCTCTTTTCCTTCTTTATTTTTCCCTTTTTTTCTTTTTTTTCCTCCTTTGCTTTTTCCCTTCAGTAATAATGAGTACAAAGTAATTTGTGATGTGCCTTGGATTAAATTTTGTGTGATGGCAGGACAATAAGAATCTGTTCATTTCGCATAACATGGCCCATTTCCGAAAAATATTTTCTCAGAAGTTTCCAGGAAAATGACAATAATTTTATGGTATTTGGCTAAAACTTGAAAACGTTTCGGATAATATTTTCCTGTGTTCGGTAAGGAAAATATTTTCTAAGACTTTACCACTTAGGCATGCATCACTTGCTGACTTATAAATCCTTCAAATATGAACTTGCTTTTAAATCTAGGTAAACTAACTTCATATCTTTGTTCCCTCATTGTCACAAAACGCTCATCTCCTCTAAAAAAATGATCGTATGGATTTTAAAAAGAAGCAAAAGAGAAAAGAAACAAAGCATATACAGCCTTCATGAGGATCTTCCAGTTGAGTGGTCTATTTTTCCCCTGCGTTTTTTGTGTTCTAATAAACAAAAGAAAAAAGAAGCAAAGTATGTAAAGCCCTTTGCTTAGGCAACATATAACTGCAAGGTAGAATAAATAAAGAAAATGATAAGCAAGAGTGCAGAGTGTGAGCTTGAGATTGACGAGCTCGAGGTTCACCTGGCAACGGCCGACAACTAGCCAAGAAAGAAAAAGATGGGAAACAAAAGAAAAAAAAAAAAAGAAAATTAAAAATAATTCGAATAAAAAAAAAAAAAATAATAATTCGAACAGAAAAAGCAAAAAGAAAAAGAAATGGGAGGAAGAAGTGAGGATTTGTAGATGTGTAGGATAAGAGAGATCATGTGAGAAAAATGTTTTCCATTTTTCAAAAGTAAAAAACATTTTCCCTTAATTTATAAGAATTTTTTTTCCTTTTATGGAAAACATTTCTTCCAAGGAATTCATTTTCCATGAAACGAACGCCGAAAAATCTGGAAAACATTTTCCTGGAAATTATTTTCCGCGAGACGAACGGAGTCTAAGTATATAGTGGTTTTGAACTGCAACATTGCTTCAGGCAAGGAGAGATCAAGATATAAATGTAAGAACCTCATTTTTATAAGTATCTCCAAAATTCACGGCAAAAGAATGGAGTGCTTAAAACGGCACTTCATGCCAATTATGGATTCCACAAAGGACCTCGCAGGACAAAGACAATTTGTGAGTTGATTGAGGCAACATGACAACTCGTGCCCTCCACGCTTGTCCCTAGAGTTTCGCATATCCGGACATGCATGGTTTTGTCAGTCGTATCTCCGTATTGAATACGGAACTGGGAACCAAATTTTCAACCTTATAAGTCACGTAAGAAGATTTTTGCGTGGCTCGATTATAGAGTACAGCTATCACAAGCAAGCCCATAAATATATGGTCCGGTGCAGGTATTTCATCATTCACTTCTGAGTATCACACTGAGAAACACACCATCCGGCTTACGCTGGTGCAATGGCTTTTCCTGCCAAGAGCGAATTCATCATCTCCCTTGCCCTAATTCTTAGCACCTGGGCATGGCATGCGATGTCGGTCCGCACGTTGCACGAATCCACCATTGCTGAGCAGCATGAGCAATGGATGGCCCAGTATGGTCGGACCTACAAGGACCCAGGGGAGAAGGTGAAACGCCAGGCGATTTTCGAGGAGAACTTGCGATTCATCGAAGACTCCAACGCAGCCAGGAATAGGACTTTCAAGATGGGCTTAAATCAATTTTCTGATTTGACCAATGAGGAGTTCATCCGGAGCCACACGGGATACTTATCATCCAAGAAACCAAAGTCCCCCAAATTAACGCCATTGAGCCACCAACATTTGACTGGGGATGTTCCTGATGGCATCGATTGGGTAAAGAAAGGTGCCGTAAATCTGATCAAGGACCAAGGCCAATGTGGTGAGTATCTTAATGGCTTGTATGCAATTAATATTGATTTTTGACTTCCATTTTGAAATAGATTTTGGAGCGTACCCGTTTTGAAAAGTCAAGAGCAATGGCAGCAAAATTGAGAGAAGTAATGTGATTTTTCACACTTATAATGTCAACAAATTTTATGAATGCAGGATCTTGTTGGGCATTCTCAGCAGTAGCAGCAGTAGAAGGAATCTCGCAGATCACAAGCGGTAAATTGCCGGTGCTCTCCGAGCAACAACTAATTGACTGTGACACCGAAAGCTATGGTTGTGATGGCGGTCTTCCTGACAATGCTTTCAAGTACATAATTCAAAACCAAGGAATTGCATCTGAGGATACATATGCGTACCAAGAGAAAGACGGGACTTGCAACAGGAGAAAAGCAGCCCAACATGCGGCGCAGATCAAGCATTTCGCAGATGTCCCGCCTGGTGAGGACGAACTCCTGAAGGCAGTTGTGCAGCAGCCAGTCTCGGTCGGAATCATTTCCAGTGGGCAGGAGTTCCAGAGCTATAGCAGTGGCATCTTCAATGGGGATTGCAGTGGAGAGCTGGACCACGCGGTGGTCGTGGTCGGGTATGGGACGAGCGAGGACGGAATTAAGTTCTGGAAGATTCGGAACTCGTGGGGCGAGACATGGGGTGAACGCGGTTACATGAGGATTCAAAGAGGCAATGGTAGTTCTAAAGGAATATGTGGACTCGCATCACAAGCTTCTTATCCAATCGCACGAGAATAATCAGAACATTTATTCACAAAATACAAGCACCAGGAGATTTATGAGTTTCTCCTAATTTCCTATTTATGTATTCATGTGCCTATCCGCGTTGTTTAGCTATATTGTGTAGCCACTAAACTATGAGGGGGATTACGTATTAATTCTCTTATAGTGAATTGGTTTCTTATTTTACCTACAATTCTCTGTCTACAATGCATACCAGATACCTATCTTTCTCTCTTTGCATCTGTCTATCTATCTATCAATCAATTAAAGCAGTGTTGACAACTAAATATCATGCCTTAACTTCTTCTCATTTCATGACAATTGAGAGTAATCTAGCAGTAACATCGGAATTTCTTGATAATCTCTCTCTCTCTCTCTCTCTCTCTCCGACAATAGAAAGGAACGGTGCTACGTGTCTGGTAATTTTTTTTTTTTTAAATCTTGGAATAATGCTAAGTGGAACTATACAAGGAAAGGAATCATCTTAGAAAAGTTTATTGTGCCTACAGAAGCAACAATTCTGATCATTTTCTAAGTTTGCAGAAGCGTCGACAAATATGTTGAATATGCCAAACATGGTAACTCATATCAATATTTTGTGTTTGCGGACAACATTTAGAGAATTCATGAAAGACATAATATGAGCTCTCATAAAAAGCATTTCAACTCATTTATGTCTATTGAGAAAACTCCTATCAGATTATAAAGTTGACAAAACTTTCTTATTCTTGTTCTTGTTCTTATTCGGAAGAGTACTAGACTCCTGTGCTATATTGTGAAATTTTGTCAAAGTCTATCTACTTCAGAAGTCTTTCCCATTTTGACGAGATCCAGATTAAAACCAAATCCAAAACGAAGATATAATCAGACTCAGGATTACTGATCTTTTGACGAGGATTCAGTACGAACGAGATTTATCCTTAGTATCTGGAATTCCGGCGAAAAATCTAACTTACCTTTTATAAATATATTGATGGAATCAATCATGAATTGATGAAATCAATTTTAAAGACAAATTCCTTTTTGGAAAGTATTTACTTATGAAAACCTACATTTAGATTGTATGGGTGACCAAAATCATCGGATTTTCATCTCAATCTTCAAACAGTTATAAGATTTCCTTAATTAATTATGTCCAACTAATTGATTGGAAGAAATTCCTCTGAAGAATGCTATCACACCCCGACCTCGAGCGCTCACACATTCCTCGGTGGTCGATAAATATGCGACGTCCCAGGACACGTCGTCAACCCATTCATTTTAATACGCATGCGGAATGAATAATAAATTCCCAAACAACAATAAGATGGGATAAAAAAAAGTTTGCAACAATTCACAACCAAAACAAGCCTTTTATAAACACTCCAGGTTTATACACAAATCTAGGCTGTTTATAAAAGATCGGCTCAACAAAAAGGGGATTGTCCTATGATCCACTAATCGAATACATTCGCCAATTCTCCGGTCTCCTCCTCATCAACTCCGAAGCTTTGGGTCCTCCTCAACTACCCTCTAAGGACCTGAAAATGTTATCCCACAACGGAGTGTGATGACGTTTCAACAAGTTCACTCCTTATACATATGCACGCAAAAGACAGAGGACTTACATTTGCCTCAGTTCCCTCTTACATGTCAGTACAATTCATATCACATAAGCCTACAGCAAATGCACACATCATTGGGAATGTCCCACACAATCTCAACCAAACACACATCCCAATTTTAATTACGATCCCACAGGCACGGCCTGCTTGATGCTTAGCGGTCTTCTGGCGTAACCAGGCGTTGTATTTTAATCACGGCTCAAAGGGCACAGCCTACTCAAAGTTCAACGGTTAATCACAGCCCGATGGGCACGGCCTACTAGGAATTCGGCAGTTTTCTTGACCCATCCCATATCGTCACACTCAACATACGTCACTCATCTTTCAATAGTCATCTTACTACGACTATAAACCATCACATGATTATTCACCCATGGCCAAGGACATTGTGCTTCGCACTTAAATTTCTCAATAAAAATAATGTCTTGGCATATTTTCTTCGTGTTAAAAATGTCACGCCCCGATCCTCGGGGACGCGCCCATCCTTCTACTTGGTCGATTTTAAAGTGCGATATCCCAGGACTAAGTATCGCCGACCCTTTCTTTTTATTACGCATGCGGAAGCAGTTTTAAATCCCCAGACAATAAAACAATGGGATAGAAAAGCATGCCATATTTTTCTTATTGAAATTCATAACCATGCTTTTACTAATAGACAACTCATAGTATATTTACAATACTATTTACAGCAAACAAGTCCCACACCTATCTACACTAAGACAGGGTTCAAAAAAGGGATGGGATCTCAATCCACATCCAGGTTATACTCAAGATCCCTCTCTGGATCGTTTTCTTCTTCAAAAGTCTTTCTCCCCGTCAAGTTCCTCCTCCTCAGCTTCTCTTCAGGGTCCTGAAATGGTTATTCAATAATCAATGAGACCACGTCTCAGCGAGTCCTACCCCCTAAGACCCGATTAGTAAACTAATACGCCAAACGGTTGCCTAAGCACAACACGAGTCAGAGGACTTACCTTGGCCTCAGTTCCAACCTGCAATTCAAGGTTAAACACAGATATTCAAACAATTCACGACATCCGATCAAGCACTGGTCAATCGACTTAATCAATTACATGTCAGCCAGATCCTCTCTAGGTCATTCCCAATCATACCATGATTTCCCAGTGGTGTACTCATTCACCAAATCACATGTGTTTCTCGGGCGTCGTTTTCGCCAATGACATACCGATCACCGACACCGTACGTTCTTTAAGGCGCCATTTTCACCAGTGATATCCTCGATCACCGAACCACGTGTCCTTTCTAGGGCGCCGTTTTCGCCAAGGTGACATCGGCTATAGAAAAAATCGTGAGTTCTTTAAGGCGTCGTTTTCACCAGTGATATTTCCTTAATCACCGAACCACGTTTGTCTATAAGTCATTTACGTGTGTTCTTTAAGGCGTCGTTTTCGCCAGTAATACTTCCAATCACCGAACCACGTATGTCCAATAATATCGTACCTGATTGGTCTCAACCAATAATGTTCTCAATTAGCTCTCACCATTCTCCCTACTATATAGCCCATCAACGTACTAGCGCTATATACCCATGCTTGGCCATTACCAATCAAATATTCAATAACAAACAATTAAGGACAAATCCTCAAATTTCACAATTAATTCAATTCCACACAACGTAGAGCTCAAATAAATAAATGGACTGCACCATGACAATTAGCACGAAATTTCGGTCACCGGCCATCCTGGTTGAATTTCTGGAAAAATAATTAATTAAATAATTAATTTCGAAAATTAAATAAATAAGTAATAAAAATCCAATTTAGGCCTGTATTGCCTGATTGGAGCCCGAAACGGGTCGGGAAAAATCCCGAGATACATTCAATAAATATTATAGGCTCTCTACTTACTAATGACTAAGTCTAACCACCTAACATGCATCATTAAGTCACTAATTTAATTGTTCTAACATAATCTAACCACCTAATTGCACTTAATTGAATCTAACCAACCCTAAGCATAATTAGCAAACTAATAAAGCATTAGTGAGTAAAACTCACTTGATTAAAAGCGGGGACCGAATCACCGCGACGGCGACGCAACGACGAACTCTCGGGCTGGGCCTAAAACCTAGCAAGCCCGCAGAAACTTTGGGCTTGGGCCTGCTCAAATTCTTGGGGCTGAGTTGATCTGGGCTTCAAGACTAAAACAGAACTGAACTGGGCTTGAACTTGGGCCAAACTGATGCTGTGAAAATGGGCTGAGCTGGACTGGCTTCTTGGGCTGGCTTGACCTCTTTGCTGGGCCAAGATTGCCTGAAGGTGGGCTGAGCTGGCTGTTGGTTTGCGTGGGCTTAGCGTGCAAAAATGCTGGCCCGAATTCCAGCGGCTCGTGGACTAGATCCGTGTGGCGTGCGGCTTCAATGGATGAGCAAGGTCAACAAGGAAGAAATCAGCTGACCGAAGACACGCGGCTGCTGAAACTTGCTCGACGAAGACACGAGCTGTTGCTGGGCTGCTCGCTTGAGAATCACGGAGTTCTTGGGCCCATGAAATTTCGGTGGAACCGTGGCGTTGAAGCGGCGAGACGGAGCAGCTTCGTCTGGGCCATGAGGGAGTCAACGAAGAGGAGAGCTCCACCGTTCGTTGACGCAGGCGTGAGCTGAAGACGAAGACGCGTGGAGACTTCCTCCTTCGGTGGTGTTGGCGAGCTGGAGAGAGGACGCGCGCCGACTTCAATCCCGTGGGGAGCAGGTCAACGAAACTGGCGTCTGCTGACCGAAGAAGTGGACGACGCCTGGCAGAAGACACGGATGGAGGAGCAGCTTCGGTTTCGGTGGAGGGAAGACGTGGGCTTTGCTGGCTTACGGTCAACAAAGGGGAAAACTTGATGGTTTTGTTGACTGAGGGAAGGTAGGCCGTGGACATGCTGCGCTGCAGCTTCGGTGAAGTAAAAGAAAAAGAAGAACAGCCGAGGAAATGAAAGCGAAGCCAGAGGTTCACGCGAAGGAGATGAACGGCGGTTGAGCTGGTGTTGCTGGCTGCTTCTGCTTCCGCTGGCTTCTTCGTTGCTGCAGGCGTGCGGAGTGGAGCAAAGAGGAGAAGTCTTGGACGACAGCTAAGTGAGAGGGAAGAGAGAGATGGATAGAGATGAAGTTGAGGAGCCCACCAGCCTTCCTTTTCCACATGATTATCCCCTCAAACCCTTCCTAGCCAAGTCTTCTTCCTTGGCTCACCTTAGGCCAACAATGCACTCTCCAACACATCTCAATTGGTCCAAAAAAAATGCTAGGGGAAGGGGGCTACGAATTTTTTAAAATCATGGCTTCAAATGGGACACTCATCACATCTCAATTTCATCTCATATGGCCTCCAAAAATCAATTTAAAGTCCAAATTAATGCTGCCCTCCTTTAAATCCGAATTTTTCACAATTTTTCGGGACATCTAAATCTTCGAAAATTTCCCAAATTCGACGTCCAATTTGATGTAGAAAGAGCCCACATAATTTTCTATAAATCTCTGACACTCAAAGGCTCAGTCTGGAAGTCCAATTTTCTATCAATTTAGCCCGTCTGAATTTCCGCCAAATTTCCGCGACGTCCGAAACGGTTTTCCGTAAAAATTCCTAAATCTCCGAAAAATCTTCTGAGACTGAGTCGACATTCCTAAAATTTATTGTGACACGACAGAATCTTCAATTTCTGAAATCGGACTTGAATTGGCGGTTAATTTTCATTCGGTGCGTTTTTAGCGTGACCTAGACTACCGGATAGTTTTCAGAACTTTTCAAGGCAATTGACTCGTGGTCGATTTTTTTCGAGCCACTATGAACCCACTCGACTCATTGGCGACTCTTGCTTGTTGTGAAAATCTCGAGGATCCAAATACGGACACAGGGTACCAAAACAATAAGAAAATCAATCTAGAGCCAGTCGACGAGAATTTTCCAATTTAGTGGAGTCACCCACGATCGGCCACACATCTCAGTCGAACAGACCTATCTCTGATCTCGAATCGATTTTTAACTGTGTCATAATGGCCTCTAAAGATGGACACGGTCGAGAAGCCGATTCATGATCGAGTTCTCAAGTCTAATTGCCTTAAAATTCCTAATAATTTCCCCAGATAGTCTAGTTATCTCAAGAATGATCAGTTCTAAGAATAGCCCTATAGACGCGTCAATGAAATGCCCGATTTATTCAGTTAAAGACAGGGTTGAAAATCTGGATGTCACAAAAAATATCCAATAAAAATAATCATGTGTGGTTACACGGTTGGCCTGAGCAAAAAATATAATATATTTATTTTATAAAATCCCATTAGATGTTGTAAACCGACGCCCGATAATTTTTCTAATTAAATACTCAAATTAATAAATTTTGGGATAAATACCCAAGATTGCAATTATCACTCAAATTGCACAAATTAGCACCCAAATAAATAAACCAAACACATCATTGCAATCAGCACGAAATTCTGGTCACCGGTTATCCCGATTTAATTTTTAAAAAATATAATTAATTAAATAATTACCAAAATAATTAATAAATACCTGTAAATGCAACTTAGAAATCTTTCTTGATAGTGTCACCCCCCAAACCTCAAGTGCGCACACATCCCTCGGTGATCAATAAAATTGCGTCGTCCCACGATGCGTTACCGACCCATTTATTTTATTGTATATGCGGAAGCGAAAAAAAAAACCGCTTAACATCAAATAATATGGGATAGAAAAACATGATACAAATTTCACAAAACACTTTTATATACAAACTAGGTTTATATACAAAGGTTTACAAAAAGATCAGCTTTAAAAAAGAATCTGTCCTACGACCTACTAGTCGGACACATTCACCAATCCTTTGGACTCCACCTTCACAGGCTCCAGGGGCTTCGGGTCCTCCATAGCCCCATCATGAGGGTCAATTTCACCATCGCCTAGAGTGGTGTTGACCGCAATGGCAGGAATATCAAATCCCTGAAGGGGACCTACCCTATACCCATTAAGTCCATAGCGAAACCATGCCTTGAATCAATGAGGTACCCTCTAAGGTAGGCCCTCATCGACCCAAACAGTGGTCACAATCGGCTCATAGACCCAATGACTCTCAGGAACGAGGACGTCTATGCTCTACTCAGTAATAACCCGAGGCTGACCAAAACGTTCTAAAGGGACCGCCATCTAAGGACCTGAAAAGAATTAGCCCACGACGGAGTGAAACATTGTCTTAGCAAGTTCACCCCTTAAACGCCTATTAGAAAGGAAATACGTCTAGGGGCGGCCTAACAACACAACCAGAGAAGCTCACCTCGTCTCAGTTCCTTCCTGCACGTAAGCACAGTTCATATAGTTAACCATATGCAGTAATAATACTCAATCAATTGGAACGCCACATCTCATATCTCAATAAATACAAGGGTCCCGATTATAAGGCCAAACCATTATGACACGTCCCATACCGTGCCACACAATTTTGTCCCATAATCAGGCATAGTTAAGACACTCAATCAATCACGCGTTTCAATTTTAATCTTGGCTCAGTTGGCACAGCTTACTCGACGTTCGGCGGTCTTCTAACGTAATCAAGCATTGTCTCACCCCATTGAGCACAGGAACGTCTACATGAGATGGAAATCCTTAATAGCATCAGTCCAAAGTCTACTGCGACCGACATCTAATTGTCTAGGGGCATCCCATATAGAGGCAACGTCCACCCGACGCACATCGAGGACGGGTTCTCATAATCATTCATGCACCCATCCAATCCCGGCTAAGACATCGTGCTCGCACTCAAATGTTCCAATTAAAATAATGTACTTAGCTCATTTTCTTTGTATTAAAAACACGCAGTGAAATAATCGTGTGTGGATACACGGTCAATTTGAACCAGAAAAATTGATATCCTCTCTTTTAAAATCTCATTGTTTGATATAGTCTTTAAACATTTTTGGTGTCAAAACCCGACACCCAGTAAAATTTCATAATTTTGAAATAAATACTCAAAATCACAATCACCACTCAATTTGCACAAATTAACACTCAATTGCATTAATTAAGCACACCACTACAATCAGCATGAAATTTTGGTCACCAGCTATCCCGATATAATTTTCAGAAAATATTAAATAATTACAAAAATTACAAAAATAATTAAATAATGCAAATGAAATCCAATAAATGCTAACTTAGGCCGGAAATGCTAATCTAACCATCTAAACGGGCCTAGAAAATTAATGCACCTACCTAGATAAATAGTACAATCTATTTAGCTCCTAATCAATTTATTCTAACCACCTAACAAGCATAAATAAACAATTAAATCAATAATCTAAACTAACTTCCACCTAATCTCATCTTAGGTTAAGCTAATCAACCTTTAAGTATAATTAACCTCCTAAGTAAGGTTTAGTGAGTAAACTCACTGGTTTAGCAGGCCGGCGAGTCCATGGCGACAACAATGCCAAGGTGAGCGAGAACCAAGCCTAGAGCGACACCAACGGAGGTCCAAACGGGGCCTAAAACGAGCCTCAAAGCCTAACAGCCCTTGCTGCCTTCGGTTCTATCCAAGGACCGAAGGGGCTGGGTGGGTGAAAACGGCAAGGAGGGATGACGACGGCTACAGTGACTCCAGGTGGGCGATGGCAATGGCTCCGGTGACTGGACAACCTTGGAGGAGCTTCGGTAGAGCTGGACGGCGGCTTGAGGGCTCGCAAGGACACGTGGCTAGTGCAAGGACACGAGCTCACAGGCTGGATTCGCGGCTGCTTACGATTGCTCAGACGGGCAGAAACGGCGCACGACGGCAACAGGGGATGGTCAACGGCAAAGGGGGTTTGCTAGCTGGTTCTCTTTGGATTTTTTAGCTCTCAAATGGCACAATAATGGGTAAAGTGAAGCCAAGGAAGAAGAAGCCAACTGCTACAAGATGGGGCCACAAAATATCCAAACACTTGAGTTTTATGCCCCACCACCTTCAGCCTTGACCAACAGCCCCTTATCCCTCCAAGTCTTCTCCAACAAGCTTCAATCCGGTGCCAAAATGTTGCACACCACCCATAGTTACGAATTTTGTGGCATCCCTCTCCAATTTCACTCAATTCTTCTCTAATTTAATCCAATTGAAGTGCCACAAAGCCAAGGTAAGTGCCCACACTCAATTCCACATTTTTCCTTGCCAATTAGTCCAACATGAACGCTAAAAATGCAACAAAAAATGGCCCTCTAATTTTCCCGATCCAAAATAGCCATACTTTGAAATTTCGCTGAAAACTCAGGTTTATAGAAAAATCCTTGGAGGATGATTTAACGTTCCTAAAATGAGTCGTAACATGACAGAATTTTCAATTTCTGAAATCGAATTCAAATTCATGGTTAATTTCAATCGAGCGCGATTTCAACGTGACCTAGCCTACCGAGTAGCTCTTAAGAATTTTTAATGCCATTGACCCGTGATCGATTAGTTTTTAGTCACATTGTACATCTTCTACTCATTGGCGACTCTCAATTATTGTGAAAATCTCAATGTTTCAAATACGAGCACATGGTACAAAAATGACAGAAAAATCAATTTAGTGCCGTTCAACAAGAATTTTGCAATTAGATGGAATCACCCACACTTTAATTACATACCTCAGTCGAACTGATCTATCTTTGATCTCTGATCTATTTTGACAGTGCCGTATTGACCTTTGCAAATTAGCATTGTTGAGCAATCGATTTCTGGTCTATTGCGTTAAAATCCCTTAACGGCTTCACTAGATAGACTAGTTATCTCATGAGTGATCTGCTCAGAGAAAAAAACTATAGGCGCATCGATAAAAAGCCCAACTCATTCAATTGAAAAAAGAATCAGAAAATCAGGATGTCACAAATATCACACAATTTCTTGTCTTAAAACATAAATATATTCACTCAATATATGATCCACGCTGATCAATCCTCTCTTTGTATCATTTCTTTATGTAGAGACATCGAGAGAGACGATCTTGCAGATATTCCTTCCTCATGAACGATAAATGTTGTCAAAAGGATATATTGCTAGAATAATTAGATCAAATATATGCCCCCACATGAGACATTATCCTTTCATCAAAATCCCTTCTTGCCCTCCTTTCCTTTAGCAGAGATATTTGGTCAAATCTTTGGATAATTTGACCGAATTTTCAATGGCTAAATATATATTCTATGGGGACCAGCCATTCAAGTGTAGTGATGTTGCTCCTGCTTATTTTCTTTAGACAAGATATTTCTTTCATTCTCTCATATCGATAAAATCGATATCAACGTGATTCTCATTCATGGGCTTGTCCGAACTCGTGGGCTCAATAAAATTCAAGGCAAATTAGTTAAGTCCATCTGCTATCGATCCAATGCAGATGCAGTTTAATTTAATATTTTTGTTTATGGGCTAAATTTCAGTCCCTAATTTTTATGCAATAAACAACTAATTATATCATCAAAATTTAGGTGTCAACAAGTGCACCACCTAAGGTTTGGCTAATAGATTATTAAGCCTAAACTTAGCTCAGGCTCTCCCAAGCCCATACCAATTCATGATTTAGGTTCAAGTTCTTAACATGCAAATAATTTTTCAATTAAGAATCGCCACTAATCTATTTTTTATGGGTCGATTAGAAACTCAAGTAAAGAAACGGAAGATTTACTTTACTCCTACAAACTAAAGATTGTGAGTTTGGAGACTTGATTATGCTAAATTTTTCTAACGCCCTTTCGGTGCCTTTCTTTTTTATTTCAAAAAAATGTTTTGTAGACATCTTGAATTGATTTTAATTTACTTCTATAACATATGAGGTGATCATGTGAATATGCAAACCACCAATTTAACACTCAAAAAAGCAATAAATAAATTATGAAACTTATCTCATAGCAACAAAAGCATTTGCAATGTTATATCAGAATTTACATCAACAATCTTAGATATGATTTCTAATTAACAAACAATCATTTAATTTTTTTTTTCAAGATTTTTTCTTATTTAAATGAAGTCTAGAAACTACATGCAATGCAATGCAATGATGTACAAAATTTTTAACTAAAATGCCATGCAACATGCAACCTAACATGCAAAATATATGTCACGCAACATTTATTAAATGACCTAATCTAATGATAGGAAAAGATTAATGCGGCTAGTCTAACATATACACATTTAGATGACGTGCATTGGATGACCTAATTCTACATGACACACCCATGATAATTTTTATGTTTTCTTTAATTTTTAATTAAATTCGAAATTAAATTTACCCAATAATTAAACATGTAATTTAAATTAATGAAAGGAAAAATTAACATCCTAAATGAATATTTTTGGGATTTTTATTTCAAAATTCGAAATAAAAATTTCCTATTCTAGACATGCAAAACTATCCTAAAATAGGTAATGTTCTAGCATGAATTAAATCAAACTTAAATATATTTCTTGGGTTTTCTTTAATAGAAACAAAAACAATTCAAACAACACGACAGCAAGATAAATTGACGAATCGTATCTCGCGCATGAGATCGGATTGGCCAATTTTTAACAAAATCGTGAATCGTATTTCGAGCGTAAGATCGGATTGGCAATTTTTCCGTGCAATTGCGAGTCATATTTCGGGCATGAAATTGAACTGTCAATCATATACACATTGTGAAATTAGGGAAATTTCTTAATTCATGGGGATTCAAAAGATTTTTTTGGATGATAATAACAAAAAATATTCAAACAGGGTCGCAATCCCATGAATTAGGCAATAAAATGTGAGAAAATTGGATTAATCAAGAATCTTACCTAGCTCAATATCGAGCAGATAAAGCTTTCCAAATCGGGATGGCGACTCAGAACCGTGGACTGGATCTTTTAACTGGACCAAATAATCTCCACCAAGAACTCCGAAAATCACGATCCTCTGTCTTCAATCCCCCTTATGCTTCTTTCTCAAAAATTGACAAGCAATTCTCCAACATTCACCAAACAATAAGAGACAAACTCCACCGTTTTGACCAAAAGCCAAAACAACCCACGATCTTTGAAGATCTACTAGTCAATGATGAGCTGAGAACTGGAGACTTCTAGATACACCCAGGCAACATCTCGTCTTGACTCCACGCCGAGGCTACAGGACAAGATGATCTCACCAGGAAGGCTACGATGTGCGCGTGAGCTTGCTGGTTTTGCGGCAGGAGCACCGGGTTAGATTGCAGGAGCGTTGGACAGGGGAATGCAGAGCAACGAGCTATACACTTCAGGGGACGCTCAATGAAAGTAGTGGAAGCTGGTGGTGGTGTGAGATATAACCCCATAGCAATATGAGAAGGGCAGTCGCGTGAGGGCATTATAGAACGTGATGGAGCACCGCAACACAACTACGAGATTCGTGATTTGTGTTTTCTTCCAATGTGTCGTGTCCTTTGCCCTTTTATATGCAAGCACGAAGCCCCCCCCAAGGAAAGAAAATGTGGTAAAATATTATAATATCTTCGCTTTTGTTTTTCTTTCCTCTCCGGGTGCGCTCGAAATCTGCGACTTTCATGTTTTCAAACAAAGAGTATATCACGCCATATACGACGCTCCCTGCTGACCGACTTTGCACTAGTACACCTTCCTTCTATTTTTCAATCCTTATTTTTTGATATATTGCATGAATATACAAAACGAAGACTACCATATCATCCTCTCTTTTTATTCCTTTTCATTGGTCAAATTTTCGTTTTATGCTCTTAAACGAATATTGACATAATATTTCTTTTGGTCTTTCTCCGATTGTGAATTTTCCCTCCAAATATTTGACAAAGATATTCATTTCTTGTTTGAAATAAAGAAACATCACATCAAAAAATAGAATACCTTCATATCTATTAAGCTTAAAACCATCGTCAATCCAATGCGAATGCAATAATAAGAAAAATAAATACACCTAAAATTACATGCTATGCAATTAATATTATATTTTTTTAGGGCTTAAAAATTAATCCATAATTTTCTATGCAATGAATAAATGACTAGATCGCCAAAATTTAGGTGTCAACACTCGACAATGACGAATAGCTACTAGAGGTGGGGTTATGACATCCAATCAATTTGGTTTCATAAATATGGAAACACATAAGGTCTCAGTAAATTTGAAATAGAAATCCAGTGCGAAACCTGGATTTAGGGCGATAGAGGCCATGTGATAGAGGCAGTGCGTCCAGAGAGGGGTGACTAGACATATGATTCAACTTCAAGAGGTAAGAATCACAACTAAAACATGTAAAAATCAAAGGAATCAAAGCATGAAACTTGGATTTAGGGCGAGATCAGCACAAGAGAAGAAATGGAGAGAGAGGCGAGCACGAAAAAAGGTGACCGGAGAGAGGCGATGTGACGAGGGAGAGGCGGTTGAAGATGAAGGACCAATGAGAGCTACCAAAGGCAATGGACCAAAGAGAGGCGACTGAAGCACGGAAAGAGATCGGACAGAGGCCACACGATGGAGGCGATGCAACCAAAGAAAGGCGACTGGACAATTGATTCAACTTCAACAGGTGAGAATCTATAAAAATTGAGGGAATCAAAACGCAAAACTTGGATTTAGGGCGAGGTGAGCACAAGAGAAGAAATAGAGAGAGAGAGAGAGAGGCGAGTACGAACCTACTGGAGAGAGGCGACGCGATCGAGGAGAGGCGACCAAAGGTGACGGATCAAAGAGAGGCAACTGGAGGCAATGGGACCGGAGAGAGGCAGAGGTGAGCTGAGAAGAGAGGAGAGGCAGCTTCGGGCTCCAGAACTAGAAGTGAGAAAATTTTAGGGTTTCTCTTAAGAAGAAACTATTTATTGTTTTTGTTCCCAGAAACAAGAGGATATTTTTTTCTACTTCTTATTTCTGTTCCAAATTTACTTTCCGGCCACTTTTCTATTCCCGGGAATAGAAAAACTAATTGACGTTACCAAATGGATTTCTATTTTCTTTTTTGTTCCGAGGAACACAATAATAGAAATTGAGAGAAATAAAAATGTTACCAAACATGACCTAAAGTTGCTCCCTCCCATGTCTCGAAGTTGATAATAACTTGCATATCCTTCTCTGTGATCAGCTTTTCAGCTGTTAAAAGAGAAAAGGATAATGAATATACTAAACTTCAGGATTCAAGGCAATTGTTCTTTACCGAATTCTTCTATTAATATCACTTATCTACCCCTATCAATTGGGTTCGTGGAAGAGATTATTGCAGCTAGACGTTAATTATGCGAGATACATGTTTACAAGGAAGAGTATGAATTTACTGTTGTTATAAAAACTGTTCAAGCAAAAACTTGAGCCCTCGGTCGTGGAAACACAACGTACATCGAACGAAATGATCAATGCAAATTTGAAATCAAACGAAATGATCATGTAATTTGAATTTAAGGGAAAAGTTACTAGTTTCTCTGCATGATGTATAACTTTTGGAAAAATTACCCAAAAAGTCATAAATCTATTATAATTGTGTTAATTATTATTATTATTATTATTATTATTATTATTATTATTATTATTATTATTATTATTATTACTATTATTATTATTATTATTATTATTTGTCAATTCAGTCATAAACCTTTTGTATTTATATCAATTCAGTCCGTTTGGCCAAATTTGGTTTGTCGGCGATTACGTGGACGCTAGCCGACTCTACCGTGGTAATTTTTTAATAATATCTTCTTTTTTTCAAAATTTTTATTAATTTTTTTCTTTTTTCTTTTTTTCCCACTATTCTTCTTCTTCCCCCACCCCTCACAATGGCTGGCAAGGCTTTGACAAGTGTTGTCGGCTACTGAGGGTCATGGGCTTTCGCCTGGCCTACCCAAATTTGATCGAGGGCAGCCTCACCATGAGCCTCACCATGGTCTCATTGACCATAGGCGAAGGCAGCCGTGCTCATGGTTGCGAAGCCATGGCTACCTTCGCCTGCAGCCTCCAAGCCTTCACGAGGCACAGTTGCCTCAGATTGAGGTCGTAGTGCGGCAACGAGGCTCAATCGAGCCCAATGACCATTGGTAGAGAGAGAGTGTGTGTGCGCCTGAGATAGAGTGGAAGGACCATGAGGCACCTTCCGAAGGATGGGGCGTCACGAGGGCCTCATCAGTTGTGGGCGAAGGTGGCAGCCATGGCCACCTTCGCCTGCAGCCTTTAGGCCTTTGTGAGGCATAGCCGCCTGAGGCTCAATCGGGCCCAATGACCATCGGTAGAAAGAGAGAGTGTGCGCTTGAGATAGAGGGGAAGGACCATGAGGCACCTTGTGAAGGCCTAGGGGTCATGAGGGCTTCACCAGCAATGGGCAAAGGTGGCCATGGCCTCCCCGACCGCGAGTGAGGCCGCCTTGAGGGATTTGCGGCCCTCGCCTAGTGGCCAATGAGAGGGGGTGGGGATGTGGGAAAGAAGAACTATAGGAAGAAAAGAAAAAAGAAAATATAATATTATTTAAAAAAATTTTAAAAATAAAATATTATTAAAAAAATTGCCACGTTGGCGCCAAACAGACATCCACGTTTGCAACAAACGTCCACGTTTGCACCGGCCGGCCAAATTTAACCAAATGGGCTAAATTAGCATTAATGTGAAAGGTTTAGAACTAAATCAGTAAAAAAAAAAGGTTTTAAAACTGAATTGGCACAATTACAATAAGTTTAGGAATTTTTTTTTGTTTATCCATAACTTTTTAAGAGAATGATTTAACATAATAGTTGGGTGTCTTAAATACGCAGCTAAATTCCATAAGGGTCTCATTGTGTAGTAGTACTGCTAGATGAACAACTTTTAGTAAACATGTAGCACGTGTAGAAAAGTTGATTAAAAATTAACAATAGGTACATAATCTTAAAGCTAACTTGGGGTAGTTTTCTATTACTGCCAGTGGCAGCTAACATGTTTCCAATGATCAAGGCAGAAATTGCTGCAGGCTGCGGCTACCAAATTGAGGAAGGGCAATGAATGACTAATCGGCCGAGATTGCTCCGAGGGGTTTTGCTCGGGAGTTTGTGTAATATGGCTTTATGTAACGACTTCTTGATGACGAAATACTGTTCACTCTTGGCATGCTATTTCGATTGCCATACGCATTTGGTCGTCGAGATGCGAGTCCAAATCAAGAATCACACCCACATCCACCGGTTTGGTGGCTGCATCGGAGTAGCTTGGGACGAGGAGCGGCAAGAGGGGGGAGAAACAGGTTCAAAATGGACAAAATGTGTCTTGTATTTTTTTTTTTTTTTTTGTGATCCAGGAAACCTCGAAACCCGATAGCCGGCGAGTAGAACCTGGGGGCAACATGAGGAAATCACCACCCCATGTCACTGGGTAAGTCACCTAATAATCCACCAGCCTCCCTGCACTTGCGTCGCAGGGGCTTTGAAATCACGACCTCTCTCTTCAGAAGCCGGAGCCTACCCAGCGGAGCTACCACGGCCAGTGGTAAATGTGTCTTGTACTTTTGCTATATGAGCTTCGAAGAAAACCCATCTCCAAAACCTTGATAACTCCTCCTCAAAAGCTTTAACAAGTGTTGAACTATATTGCTTTGCAAATAATCATTGTGTTTGTGATAGAAGGGACGCAATTTCCTGCATATTTATAGAGAGAGAGTGATAGGAAAATGGTTGGGTGCAAATGTTTGCGAGGGTTATGTGTCTCCTGAAAAGTCACTGTTCTGTTGATTAGGTCTTCCCAGGAATGGAGTTTTCTTCTTCTTTTGCGAAAGGTCTTCTTAGACTGAAGCAAAGAATCAATGGACAATTCAGTGCCCTTGTGGGGGATTCTAAGATTTGTATTTTCTTGGAGTTCGAGAATAGACCAAGTCATTTCTTGTTTTGATGGCGCTAGGATTCAATGGACAGAAGTTTTCCAAGGACAGAATCTTCTCAGACTGGAGCCGTCATTCCATGTAGAAAGCTGTGAATGGTTCCAATTTTTCAGGGACACGGTATATTCCTATTATAGTAGAAGATAACGACTTTTGTTCCTGTATTCTAGATTCATCTGTCCCGTCTATTCAAATTGGTAGGATTTTTTAGCCGGCGCATAGGGGCGTATGGCACTGTTATCACACCCAACAATCTTGTCCCGTCTCGTAGACAAACGACATGGAATATTTAACATCCTCTTTTATACAAGCCTAAGCGACACTTGAAATTTGATGGGTGGATTGCACGCGCAAAATAAAATTGGGAACAAACCTTGATACGATACCATAATAAAAATGTCCAACCTAAAAATTTAAACCGGTGAAAAATATCACATGTATATAAAATAAAGTATAAACGGTAGACAAGTGAGAAATATAAAGAACATTTTTATTACCAATTTTATTAAATAGATGGCGACTTGAAGGGGAAAGAGAGAGCATGTGTGCAACGACAATCACCCCATGATCAATTATGGGGATTTCAAAATTAATTCTACAGTTCACACAAAACTGGAGAACGGTTCAAAGTCAAACCAATGAAGGGATTTCAAACCTTGAATAATCCTAACCAATAATCTTGTTTATTACGCCATTGGCATGAAAAACTGACGATAGTTACTTCATCGTCCGTAATAGTAATAAATATTATCAGGGGATGAATAAAGTAGGACAATACGGAGAAAAAAGTGTACGTATATATAGAGATATCATGTCCTTATAATCTTTCCCCATTGAATTGAAATGTAATAGAACTCAGCCGTTCGATAAAACTCAACTTGGACGGCGGTGGTTTTTTGCTTTTCGATTGAACGGCTCCTATATGTATATAGTAACTGGCAAATTACCTTTATTTCCCTACATAATGTTTGCTAATTTTGTGTTGCAGCAGGGAGAGAAGATTTAGTTTCTGAACCGAAGTAAATACACCCCTTTATCATCTTGCCCTAAACTAAGGTGCAGTACCCTAAGTTTTCGTCATGAAATGCTCAAATCATGACTCATGCCATCAGCATTGCTTCCTTCTTCGCTAACCCGACGGTTCCTCCACGTGCAGAGATATGCCACTAGCAAACAAGCCGTGGAAATGGCGATGGTGAAAGCATAGAGTCCCCAGAAGCTGTCGAGGCCCAACCTCGGTGTCTTGCTGGTGTCGTTCCTCATCATACACTTGCGACGAAACCACTTGTCCTCTAACCTTTTAATCTCGCCGCTCTCTGAAAGTTTCAAAATTGCCTCGGAGAATTTCGCAGCCAGCGTAGAGTTTTTCGGGAACACCTGCATTCACAGAGAACAGGGCCATTTGTAACTATATGTCGGTACAGATTCTTTCCTTTTCGCCAATAATAACCCAAAATGGACTACATCATCTGAACCAGTTTTCATTTCTTGGTTACGCTGCGGTCTCCATTGTCCATGGAACATGTAATATTTAGTCGTGAGCTTTAGAGGTCAAATGCATCGCACTTGCTGCTAACCGGGGATTTGGACAGTTACTATGCTTCTGCGACTTGGTGGGTTTGATGATACTGCACTGAGCCCAACTAGAAAGCTTGTTCTATACCATTTTCATGGATCAAGTCAAATCTCTAAGAGGATTTCCCAAGCACTGGGGTCACAACCTATATCTTACTCTACGGGAAGCTGTTGGATACTCACGCCCTTTTTTATTTTGTTGGGCTAGCTTAAGGAGATGCTATACACAAGCACAGGATGTTATAATATACTCTGAAAAATCGAGTTCATGTAGAATAACGGCAGATACTTACAAAGCCAAAACCGCCAAATCTGTAGTTCTCATGAGTTACGGCATATCCATAGCAGTACTTGGCAAGGAAAGCTCTCTCATACGGGGATTCCAGAAAAAGAGCCGCAATGTTGCCATTTGTGAATTGATCTCCATACCTTGAGCTGTTCCTAAGACCAATAATAATGTCCTTGGAGAAATTTAGTGTATTCTTCAGGTAGTCACAGACGAAAGAGACAGCGTCACAACCCACCCTTGCTTTGGAAATTCTAAGCCTTTCCATGGTGGTCACAGTCGGTTTAAGTTCTTGAAGAGTGAGCATTGTAGTAAGGCTAGCAGTGTAACTCTGTGTTGAGATCAATCCGACAAAGAACCAAATCACCAATACGATCCGTGTGAAGTTGTGGCTGATTCTCTCCCCTGCAAAGGTAATAGCGTGCTTACTGCCTTTTTTTCTTTTTTCTCTTTGTGAAAATTTGGGCTTAAAAGAGTGTACATGTACTATAATCAACAGTGGGAAGTTACTTACTATGAGCATAGAAGAGAGATGAGCAAGTAAACCAAAGAACGGTGGAGAGCTGATTGGTCCAAGGGCCTCTGAACTCCGGATTGGTCGGATGTTCCAGGAACCAAACTACTAACATTGTGTATATAAGGATGCCTACAGAAGCAACCCACATGGTTGGAGTGAAAGGCTTCAGGAAGATCAATGCCCTGTCTGAGTCTGGTTTTGCTGGAACTATCATTGAAAGCTCTGACTCCATAAATGGTTGTGTGAACTCGACATATTGCGAGCGATTAGCTAGAATAGTTATATCACCAACTGCAGCGTTGTAGGTCTTCCATCAATGTCACACCATGAGCAACATTAAAATGATGCATTTTAGTAATAAACACCAAATGACACCATCATCCGACCGAAACATTACTGCTAAAATGTCGAGACTTTAATGGTCTAATGATGCAAAGTAATACAGTCTTGTAAGACCCTTAGTGATCAAATGTAGCGAACAAAGATCTGGTGAAATAAACCTATTGGTTGTCATAACGTGCACATGCTGTTTAGTGGATATTCTAAAATGCAGTGAGTAATCATTGAATAATCATTGAGGACCAGAGATGATGATGTGGTACCTTGTCACGAACTTTGTTAACCAAGTCCGCGTATGTTCCTTCATGAGGTAAAAATGTATAATTCAAACCATGAGGACGCGTCTTCTCAAAAACATCCATGCAAAACCCAACGTAGGTCGCCTTCCCAGTTACATCGTCTATTTCCTCCTTCACAAATTTACCGAAGGGAGTAGTACGAGGAATTCCAATCACCATTTGCGGGATGTATTTTCGATGGTTCTTCAATGCGTCTGAATTTGCATAAGCACTTGCCCTTTGACTTTGTTTCTGTGGAAAGCTCCTCGAAAAACCGAAGTTGGGAGACCAAAGCTGAAGATCTCTACTTTCATTTCCATCGACACTTACGATTTGGAATTTGGCTTGACCTGTCAACTGACCTTTCTCAAATTGTATTACCCCGCTCAAACCAACAAGTCGAACACTCGATATTCTGTCAAGCAAAAGCTGAGGGGTAATGTCATTAGTTGGCAACGCATCTATGGCCTTTTTTACGGTCATGAGGGAATCGTATGCTCGACTAACATCTATGCTTTGCTTAAAATTGAAGGTCTCTCCATGCTTTTGATGGAACTTATTCGAGAATTTGATCTTGAAGTCTCTGGACACGTGGTTTTCAGGACGGTAGGTGACTAACCCTATTGTGCCTTCCATGGTGGTTGAGATTATTGAATGTTCTACTGAAGCTAAGAGGTTGTTGAATGGCTTTTCAGCAAATATCCATATTGAATTTTGATTGAAGAGTCCTATCTTCCTCGCTTCTTTGAGAAAATGGCCACTTGCACGAGATGATAATCCTAGGACAATAAATATTGGGGATGCCTTGCCCTTCAGTTTCACTAATTTCTCTTCGAAAGACTTTCCCACACTTGCCGAAGGTGAAGGTGCTCGAAGAATCACTCGGTCCTCTATCCTGGAGTCAATCTTGTCAAGCTCTTCCGATAAAGAATGTAACAGCTCAGAGTAGATAGGATCATATGCCTCCCCCTCATATATTATTGTTACTCTTCGCCTGTTATAAGAACTAACTATATCTGCGATGCATCTAATTTGGTTGGATACATCAGTACTCATGCGAAAGAGTGAGGGCCACATAGTTTGCACCACCATTGTTGGCGGGACGGGGTTTGCCGCAAAGGATATTACTGGTACCTGAGATTGATTAGCGATCTCGGCAACTAAAGTTGCTTCCTGCCATGTCTCTAAGCCAATGATAACTTGCACCTTCTTTCTTATCAGCTTTTCTGCTGTTAGAGTAAAAAGTAGAATTAAACTAACAAATTACAGGATTTAAAGTAATGTTCATCACTGGTTTCTTCTATTTATATCTCTAATTAACCCCTTTTACTTGGATTATTGGAAGATAATAGTGCAGCAATATGATCATTAAGAGATACATGCATGCAATGAATAACATCAAGTCATTTAGTTAAACAATTGCTGACAGAAGCTTAAGCTTTCGAGTAGAACAGATCTGCAGCGTTTGCTCTAAAAGGGGCCTTTATGTTGAACTTTTTAAGATCTTTGCAACTTGGCATTACTTGCATAATAAAACCTGTTAAACTAACAGGTAATGTTGAACATTTTATGAACTTGCATAATAAAACTTGAAACAATTCAAAGGCACGAGTACTATGGGAATCGGTTTCCAAGTTTCATTATGAGATCATTTTGTTATTCTAATCTCTCAATGGTGTGGAGTGTCTTTTAACTTGCATTTCTTTTTTAATACTTTTACTAGAAAATTCAACATATAAAATTAAACTATTACATGGAGAGACTGCGAATGCATAAGATCCGTATAAATTTTGTAGAGAGATGTGATTTTCTTACACCCACTCTCACATGCGTGCAAACCAAACTATAAGTACGGCACATGAAATTGAAAAATAGGAAACATAATAAACTTAGGAGAAATCTCACTCTGATACTAGAAAGTCAATCCAAAAGATTAAACTATAAAGTGGAGGGAAGTTACCGTATTTAAGGCCAATGAAAACTCAAATACAATCAAAGGAAGACATTCAACAACTTTTTTTAATCTTGTAGGTACATGCACTTTGACTTTCTTTTTTCTTTTAATCTTAAGCAAATGAATTTTTCACAATATATTAACGTAGACACGTGGATTTACACATAATATGTTCATAATGTTTTAAAATTTAACTTTAAGTTTTGATGGGATAGTCAATTTTTGCTTTGTAGAAGTCAAAAGAAATGAACTAGGACTTTCTATTTGGTCTTCCTACGTAAAAGTGTTAGAAAAGTCACTAATTTATTACATTGGTATCAATTTAATCCTAAACCTTTTTAATTTATTGTTAACTCAATCCTTCCAGCTATTTTTGGATAGATATTATTGACATGGATGCCAGCCAGCTGATCTATGTAATAATTTTCAATTTTTTTTCTTTTTCTCTTTCTTTTTTTCCCCTCTCCCTGATGACTGGCGAGACCTGGCTTCACCTAAGCGAGGGTGGCCCTCTTCGCCACAAGCGAGGGTCGACCTCGCTAGGCATTGCTTGGGCAAGGGTTGGCCTTGTCTTGGCCCAGGTGACGTCACATGAGGTCACCTTGGCTTTCGTGAGGTTGGTGAGGCTAACATCCCCTATCGACCTCGCCGAGCATCACCTGGGTGAGGGTTGGCCTTGCTCTGGCCCATGCAACAGTCGATAAGGCCGCCTTGGCCTGGGCGAGGGCCAACATCACCCGACAGCCTTGCCAAATCTAGTAAAGCCAACCCTTGCCAGCCACTAGGGAGAGAAGAAAAAGAAAGAAAGGAAAAATTCGAAATTTATTAAAATATTATTTAAAAATGTTCATGTTAGCACTGGCCATACCACATAGGTCGGCCATCACCCATGTTAGTAATATTTGATGAAAATTAGTTGGAATAATTAAATTAGCTTTAAATTAAAATGTTTAGGACTTATTGGCACATGTAAAGGTAAAGGTTGAAGATTAAATTTGTGCAAATACAATAAGTTGATGACTTTTTTTACACTTGTTTTAGTCTTTATGTGGAAGTCCTCTGCTTATCAATAGCAAAAAGCTCATTATTTTGCATAAAATATGGAGCATATGCCTTGTGAATTTAACGAAATTTGTTTCTCGTTTATCGAAGTTTTTGTAGAATGATTTAACAAGATATCGGTTGTCTTACACACGCCTGGATAAATTCAGGGTGTCATTTTGTCTAGCCATGGTCCGCGGCTTTTACTTTTGACTTTTTTCCAATCTTACATCATGCAACCTTTGGAATTTTTTATGCAACAAACTTTGAACCTTTCAGAAGTAAATTTATATTGACGCGTAGATATATCTATAGTGTTTTCAGGGGTGTTTTTTAAATTTCGATAATACTTTGAATGTTGACGGGAAAGTAATTAGTACTGGGCAAACAGAAACTGGTGCGAATGACTAACCTGCAGAAATTGCTCCAAGGGGGCTTGCGCGAGAGTTCACGTAACGTGGCTTTATGTAATAACTTCCTGATGAGATGTTGTTGGCGTCTTGGCATGCTAATTCTATCGCCATGCGCATTTGGTCGCCAAGACTCGAGTCTAGATCAAGAATCACGCCGATTTTGAATGTTTTCCTACGATCTATGCGTTTGGTCCCTACCCCAGAGACGCTAGGAATGAGAAGCAACATAAGCAATAGGAGGAGCTTCAAGATGGCCAAAGTGGGTCTTGTACTGCTGCTAAATGAGCTTTGAAAAAATCCCATATTGCTTTGTGTTTGTCATATAAAGGTGCCAATTCGCTGTTCCCACTTATTTATAGTCTGGAGAGAGAGAAAGAGGGGGAGAGAGTTTAATAAATGGGCTACGAAGTGACTTTCCAAGAAAAGAGGCTGCGGAAATGGCTGCATGCAATGTTCCTGCATGAAAAGTCGATTCGGTCTCTCTTGGACTACTAAGAAAGACTAAATGACGGTTCTCCGAGGGTAGAGGAGGGAGTAGTAGTTATCACACATGCTTGATGATGTAAGGATTTTTGCATGTCCTATTATGAGGTATTGTCCTTTTGACTTGCGATGCATGCAATGTTCCTATAAGAAGAGGTCAAGTCGATCCAGTCTTTCTCGGACTAGTAAGAAAGACTAAATGACGGTTCTCCGAGGGTAGAGGAGGGAGTAGTAGTTATCACATGCTTGGTGATGTAAAGATTCCGAGAAAGACTAAATGACGGTTCTCCAAGGGTAGAGGAGGGAGTAGTAGTTATCACATGCTTGGTGATGTAAGGATTTTTGCATGTCCTATTATGAGGTATTGTTCGTTTTGACTTGCGATGCATGCAATGTTCCTATAAGAAAAGGTCAAGTTGATCCAGTCTTTCTTGGACTGTTAAGAAGACTAAATGACGGTTCTCCGAGGGCAGAGGAGGGAGTAGTAGTCATGACATGCTTGATGATGTAAGGATTTTTGCATGTCTCTTTGCCGGTTTTGACTTGCGAGTTACAAGGTGCTCTTATGAGATGAGGGATGACTCCTTTTAGAAGTTACGACCATTCTTTTCGATTGGAGGATTGTGTTAAGGGATTGATGAATTCCACGTTAATTGATAGTAAAGGGCCGCCGCTTCTTTCGCTAGGGCCCTCCGAGGCACACTAGCCAAGGCCAAAATATCGCATGACGAGGTGCGCACAAACCCTAATGTCAATGATAGCAAACTAGGCACAGATTGTCGTGTTTGTTGAGACCGTATAAGAGATCGGCACCTACATTTAGAGTTAATATCACAAAAAATCTTAAACAAGTACATCTATAATAAATTTATCCTCCGTTAGTTTAAATTAAATTTTATCATCAAATTATTAAGTTGTCATCTTGTTCTTTATAGTGTCGTGGCCTAGCAGATACTTTGCCATCCCCATGATGGTCGACTACCCTAGAAGCATGCCCGATATCTCCGTTGGGAAAATAAAGCCCTTTCAACACTCTCTCTCCACAGGGCTTGAGGGGAGGAAGCTAATCGCCAAGCTCGTTTGCCTAACATGGCTCGATTAAAGGTAATCAGATCCTTAAACCCCATGCCCCCTGCATCTTTTCGAGTTTTTAACATTTCCCAGCTTTTCCAATGCAGGCCTCTTTTAGCATCACCATTCTGCCACCAAAAAGACGCAATACGTTGTTCTATAGCTTGGATGACGATACGGGCAGCTTGAATATGGACATGGCATAGGTAGGTAGGGATTGCACGATACTTTTTTGATTAGCACCTCCTTACCTGCGCCTTTGTAAGCATTTTTTCTATCCATCCTGCTAACTTAGAGTTTACTACGCCAGATCCACGAAAACATCTCTTTTTTTGATTGGCCCCACTCCGGTCAGTATGCCCAGGTATTTTCCTGTTTTCTGTAGGATAGGGACTCTCAATTCCATCGCCAAATTGTGTTTCGGACTTCACAAGGCCCACCGAAATAAACCCCGATTTATTCAAATTAATAGCTTGTCCCGTAGCATAGCATTTGGTTTAGTATGAGGTGAAGGTTCCGCACTCGTAATGGTTCCATCTAGAAAACATATAACGTCATCGGCGAACAGCAAATGTGATAGTTTAGGACAATGTTTATTTACCTCCGTATGCCTTTGAGTGTGCCTTCGTTAATGCTTTCTTCATCATCCAGTTAAGACATTGATATGAGGATGAAGATATAGGGTGAAAGTGGATCCCCTTGTCCGAGTCCCCTCGAAGGATGGAAGAGAGAGTTGGTTTGCCATTGATCTTTAAGCTAAAAAGAGACAAGTTGTTATGCATTGCATAATTAGGGGAGACCCATTTTACATCAAATCCCATATGCAACATTAGATCTCTCACAAAATCCCATTCGATACGATCGTATGCTTTCTGCATATCAAGCTTCACAATCGCCTGATGTTTTGTCTTCTTTTTGGTAATGCGCAGCTGATGCAGAACTTCCTGGACTATGAAAATATTGTCCTGGATTTGCCTCCCCGAGACGAAAGCTCCCTGCTCTGGTTCAATGATAAGTGGCAGCCATTTCTTGAGTCTGTTTGCTAATAGTTTTGAGATGACTTTGTAGCTGAAGTTACACAGGCTAATGGGTCTGTATTGGCTGATTGTTTCAGGGTTTTTGACTTTTTGGATCAACACGATATGTGTTTGGTTAAGTCTCAGGGTCAAGAACACGAGTCTCGAAAACTCCCTGCAAGCTTCAACAGATCGCTTAATAGTTTCCCATGATTGTTGATAGAAAACACCATGAAAGCCATTTGGGCCTGGAGCCTTGAGAGCTCCTGGTTGGAAAATGCTTCCTTAATTTCTTCCCATGAGGTATAGCCACTAATTCTTCATTGATCCTCTCGGTATTGGTGAGGGACATTGGTCTAGGATCGGTTGGTAGTGTCGGGGACCATCTGAGCTGTATAGATTCTCATAGAAAGCTTTGATGTGTTGTTGTATCCTTGTTGGTTCTCTGCACCAGCTTTGATCTTCTAATTTAGCATGGTAATTCGATTGTTTTGTCTCCTTTGGATTGTCGTGGCATGAAAAAATCTGGTGTTTTGGTCTCCCCAATGTAGCCATTTGATTCGTGACCTCATTCCCGAATTGTTCTTCCCTGTTTTCTCAATGTGGCTATTTGGCTGATAATCCGCTGCACTTTCTGTCTCGCTTGTGTGCTGAGTTTTTTTATTCGTGATTGTTTGTAAAGCTTGATTAAGCTCTTTGATTCGTATATAGGCGTTTGCAAACTTTTCTTGCTCCACTTCATTAATTCTTTCAATGCCCTCCCTAACTTCTCCGAAAAGAGATTGTTGAGTTGATTTATCTTCCAGTGCTTGCTTGATAACTTCCCGATATTCTGCATGTTCGGTCCAGTAACGTTTCCAATTTAAACTCGTTTCTTTCTTTTCTGTACTTTAGGATACAAATAAGAATTAGGGATCGTGGTCTCGATCCGATAGCAGAAGGGCTTGTACTTCTGCTTCATGAAAGGTGATTCGCCACTCTAGATTACAAAGTACTCGATCAAGTCGTTAACCAGCTCGGCCCTCCCTTTATTAGCCCATGTGAATGCACATCCATGGCTCTCGACATCCATGTGATAAGTCATTAATCATGTTTCGAAAGCTGCGATTCTTCGGTTATCTCGCCTCCTTTTTCCCAACTTTCTCCCATATATATAGTATCTCATTGAAATCTCCCATGCAGATCCAGGGAGTGGAAGCTGAAGGTTTAAGGGTTCCCAGTAGTTGCCATAATGCCATCCTCTCTCCAAAATCAGTGGATGCGTGTATAAAGGTAATCTGCATTTTCTGTTTACTTTCTGGATCGATGCACTGTACATCAATGAAGTGTTTAGAACTGTGTTGCACCTTTAGACTGATTTCCTCTTGCCACATTGAATAACACGTAACGATTGATAGGTATACTAGTTTGGAGTTTTACCCTTCGTTTATTATATATGTACTATTTTGTGGTTTTCGTGATATTAATACAACTTAGTGGAAACTGAGGGAGGTAAATTTGTCACAAGTGCATCAATTTAGAATTTTTCATGATATTAATCATAAAATTTGTTACTTTAATGATTCAGATTTAGTTTAGTATATATAACAGACTTAGTGCTGTAATTTATGTTAACGGAAAGGGGATGGAGGAGGGACGGTTCCTCCCTCCTACTCATATTATTCCTTTTTAAGATCTTCTATAACCACATTTTCTGCACGCTTGAAAAGAAAATTTTCAGGTATTGTAGGCTTTGCACTCTAGTATCTTTCCAAATATACATGACTGGCGGAACGATTATTTTTCAGTGAAGAGAACCCCAACCCAATGAAAATCCCAGCTAATCTCAAATTAATTTGGTGAAATAAATTCCAAATTCATATGAAGTGTAAGGAATCATTATTATTCGAGCAAATATTAATTTTTCATTCAACATATTTTGAACAATTGACCGATATCATAACGTGACTCTATCAAGATTCGACTTCTAAATCCGCCCCTGTTGAGGGGAAAATGCGAGGACGCCGCATGTTATAATACATTTAAATCATCAAATATTCGATGGTTTTTATTCGATACCATGATGCATACGAACGCTTATATTCCCCTCACCTGGTAATTTACCATTACATAAATCTTCTAAAATTCTCGTGGACTTCGAGGAAAAGACCAAGTACTTGTTTGATTTTAAGACACTAAGATTCCATTTGCCCTCAAATTTTCAAAGTACACCGAGTCTTCCCATCCTAGAGCTTCGTTCACGTTATAGAAATCTGGTTGCAACTTTTCCTAGATGGTACCTTAATACTGTATTTTTAAATTTATCAGTCAGTCGTGTCAATTCAACTCTCTTGAATATCAAAGTAGGTAGATTGTATGACTTCCTAATTTTCGAGTCTGATTTCGATAAGATAAAATGGGCTTTTCATTGACACGCTTACAGCATTTTTCCCTAAGTTGGCCACCCACGAGATAACTAGCCTATCAGGTGAAGCCGTTCAAGAATATAAATGCAATAGACTTGAGAATTTGACCAGGAATCGACTGCCCGACCGTGTTAATCTGCAAGCACCCTTATGGCACAATTAAAAATCGATTAGAGACTGGAGATAGGTGGATTCGACTAAGTCATGTGATTGAGTGTAGGTGATTCCATCTAATTGCAAAATTCTCGTCGAACGACACTAGACCGATTTTTCTATCATTTTGGTATCATGTGTCTGTATTTGAAGTCTTAAGATTTTCACAACAATCGAGAGTCACTAATGTCATGAAGATGTATGTGTGGCTCGAAAATAATCGACCACGGTCAATTGCATTAAAAATTTTAAAAACTACCCAGTATATTAGAACACACTAAAATCACGACAAATTGAAATTAATCACAAAATCGAACTCAATTTTAGAAATTGAAAATTTTGTTGTGTCATGATTCATTTTAGGAATGCCGACTCATCCTCCGAATTTTTTTTGGAGATTCCGGGATTTTTACGGAAAATTGATTTGGATGATTCGGAAAACGAACGGAAATTCGGATAAGCTAAATTGAATGAAATTTTGATTTCTAAGCCGAGCTATTTGACGTTGGAAACTTATAGAAATTTTGTGGGCTTTTTCCTTGGCAAAATTGGACTTCGAATTGGAGAAATCGGAGAAGAAATTGAAGCCAAAGTTGAGTGAAATTCGGATCTAGGCTTGGGGGCTGCATTGTATGACATTTAAATTGGATAATTTGGGGATTGATTTGCAAGAAAGAAATAGGGGACATAAGGGATAAGGTTGGAAGCTTAGAGGGGGACCAAGCAATTAAGGGGATGGATAATTCTTTGACTTTCTACCTTCTCTCTCCCTCATCCGATTCTCTCTTTCTCCTTTGGTCTTTATCGCGCGCCAGCTGCTCTCCACGGACGCTGTTTCTCTTTCAATTTCCCTCGGTGCAACTCTCTCCACGTCGTTCCTCTTTCCTCCTTCACGGTGCTTTTCTTCTATTTTGTTTTGCGTCGAAGACCGCTGCTCCCCATAGAATCAACGCCACCACAGCCACTCATCCCCTCCACCGAAACAGCTTCTGTTCAGCCCCTGCCACACGTCCGTTTTCATCTTCTTCCGTCAGCGTTTAGCATCAATTGAGCTCCCCACCAACGAAGACTCAAGCTGCTCGAACCCCCACTGAATTGGACGCCACCTCACCTGCGAAGCCGAACCTTCTGCTTCTTCTTTGCTGCCCCGAATCTAGCGCCTGCAAGCCCACGCTCTCTACTCCAACGAAAAGATTTTGTTGTTAGGGCAGCTGGTTAGATTTAGGGTTTAGGGTGGGAAAAGATTTTTGGGGCCGAGTAGAGCTAAAACTGCCATTGTCATTAAGATGGGGAAGAACCAGTAGAGATTTAGGGTTTTGGGTTTGGATGTTGAGGGAGGCAGCTACCACAGAAGGTAGAGAGGATTCTCCGAAAAAGAGAGATTTCCATTTTTCCGGCAATGTTTATAGAACAAAAATGTCCAAAGAATTCATGTATCAGTCTTGTCTATTCAAATTGGTAGAATTTTGTAGTAGGTGCATAGGGGTGTAGGGTATTGTCATAACTTATCACACCTGGCAATGATGAATGGGTTGCATGCGTGAAATAAATTAGGAAAAACCTTGATTTGATACCATAATAAAATGTCCACCCTAAAAGCTTAAACTGATAGGTACGCACATTTATATAAATAGCGTATAAACCTTATGCAAACAAGCATATTAATAACCAATTTTATTAAAGAGATGGCAACATTAAGGGGAGGGGAGGGGGGAAGCTTGTGTGCAACGACAATCACCCCATGATCAATTGGGGATTTCAAAATTAATTCTACGGTTCATACAAAATTAGACAACGGTTCAAAGTCAAACCAATGAAGGGATTTCAAACCTTGAATAATCCTAACCAACAATCTTCCTCATTACACCATTGGTATGAAAAACTGATTATAGTTACTTCATTGTTTGTTATAGTAATAAATAATATCGGGATAAATATAGTATAAGTATCAAAACTTGCGTACGATACTCACTTTAATGCCAACACTTTTTTTTTCACTCACTTGAGTGCCATATCGAGAGAAATTCATCACTTGAGTGTCAATTCTGGCCAAATATTCTATGTGGAATTTTTTGTACTTTTTATTTTTTTGCATTTTTTTTTATTTCCATTTGTATTTTGCTTTTTTTTTTTTTATGTTTTTTTTTTCTTTAAGGCTAGCGAGGGTTGCAACTGGCAATTGTCGGTGACACCACCTAGAGTGGCCCTAACAGCCTTGCCCAAGGCCTTCGCAACCAAGGGTGAGGCGACCGTGGTCAGTGAGGGTCACCAACGACCCTTGCCCACTCTAAAGGAAAAAAAAAATGAAAAAAAAAATTTCAAAAAATAATAACAAATAATAAAATATTATAATAATATTGGCCGCGCAGCCAAGCTGAATGACCCGCGGCCACGTCAACTTTTCTGATAAGCCAAATCGGAAGTGGCACTCAAGTGATCGATTTTTTCAAATTTATAACACCTAAGTGCAAAAAAAAAAAAAAAAAAAAAAAAAAAAAAAAATCGACACCAAAGTGAGCGTTATACGAAAGTTTTGACACTTGTAATGTATTTACCTAAATAATATCAAATGATGAATAAAGTAGGGCAATATGGAGTAAAAAGTGCACGTATATATAAAGGTACTGTGTCTTTAAAATTTTTCATCATTGGATTGAAATGTAACAGAGATCTGCCCTTCAATAAAACTCACTTGGACGGCTGTGGTTTTTTGCTTTTCGATTCAGCGGCTCCTGAGGACCATATATCTGTATGTAAATAGTAACTGGCAAATAACCTTTACTTCCCCACATGATGTTTGCTAATTTTGTGGTGCAGCAGGGAGAGAAGATTAAGTTTCTGAACCGAAGAATATACAACCTTTCATCATCTTGCCCTAAACTATGTTGTAGTTCACTACGTTTTCTTCATGAAATACTCAAATCCTGACTTAAGCCGTCACCATTGCTTCCTTCTTCGTGACTTCGACGGTTCCTCCGCATCCAGAGATATGCCACTAGCAAACAAGCTGTGGAAATGGTGATGGTGAAAGCGTAGAGTCCCCAGAAGCTGTCGAGGCCCAACCTCGGTATCTCGCTGGCGTCGTTCCTCATTGCACACTTGCGACGAAACCACTTGTTTTCTAACCTTTTTATCTCGCCGCTCTCTGAAAGTTTCAAAATTGCCTCGGAGAATTTCGCAGCCAGCGAAGAGCCTTTCGGGAACACCTGCATTCACAGAGAACAAGGCGATTTGTAACTATATGTCGGCGCAGATTCTTTCATTTTCTCCAATAATAACCCAAAATGGACTATATCATCTGAACCTCTATTCATTTCTGGGTTCGGCCGTGGTTTACATCGTCCATGGAACATGTAATATTTAGTCGTGAGCTTCAGCACTTGCTGCTAACCGGGGATTTGGACAGGTACTATGCTTCTGCGACTTGGTGGGTTTGATGATACTGCACTAAGCCCAACTAGAAAGCTTGTTCCTATTCTTCTATACCATTTTCATGGATCAAGTCAAGTCCCCAAGAGGATTTCCCAAGCACTGGCGTCACAACCTATATCTTACTATACGGGGAGTTGTTGGATACTCATGCTCCCCCCCCCCCTTTTTTTTTGTGGGCTAGCTTAAGGAGATGCTATACTCAAACACAGGATGTTATAATGTTATAATATGCACTGAAAAATCGAGTTCATGTAGAATAACGGCAGATACTTACAAAGCCAAAACCGCCAAATCTGTAGTTCTCACGAGTTACGGCATATCCATAGCAATACTTGGCGAGGAAAGCTCTCTCATACGGGGACTCCAAAAAAAGAGCCGCAATGTTACCGCTTGTGAATTGATCTCCATACCTTGAGCTGTTCCTTAGACCGATAATGATGTCCTTGGAGAAATTTAGTGTATTCTTCAGATAGTCACAGACGAAAGAGACAGCGTCACAACCCACTCTTGCTTTGGAAATTCTAAGCCGCTCCATTGTGGTCACAGTCGGTTTAAGTTCTTGAAGAGTGAGCATTGTAGTGAGGCTAGCTGTGTAACTCTGTGTTGAGATCAATGTGACGAAGAACCAATTCACCAATACAATCCGCGTGAAGTTGTGGTTGATTCTCTCCCCTGCAAAGGTAATAACTTGCTTGCTTCCTTTTTTTTTTTTTTTTTAAAATTGGGCTTAAACAAGTGTACATGGACTATAATCAACAGTGGGAAGTGACTTACTATGAGCATAAAAGAGGGATGAGAAAGTGAACCAAAGAACGGTGGAGAGCTGATTAGGCCAAGAGCCTCTAAACGCCGGATTGGTCGGATGTTCCAGGAACCAAACTACTAGCATTGTGTATATAAGGATGCCTCCAGAAGCAACCCACATGGTTGGAGTGAAAGGCTTCATGAAGATTAGTGCCCTGTCTGAGTCTGGTTTTGCGGGAACTATCATTGAGAGCTCTGACTCTATAAATGGTTGTGTGAACTTGACATACTGCGAGCGATTAGCTAAAATAGTTATATCTCCAACTGCAGCGTCGTAGGTCTTCCATCAATGTCACGACATGAGCAACATTAAAATGATGCATTTTAGTAATTAACACCCAAAGGACGCCATCATCCAAGCAAAACATTACTGCTAAAATGTGGAGACTTTGGTGGTCTAATAATGCATAGTGATACAATCTTGTAAGTCCCCTAGTGGTCAAATGTAGCGAACAAGGATCTGTGTGAAATAAACCTGTTGGTTGTTGTAATGTGCTCATGCTGTATTAGTGGATATTCTAAAATGCAGTGAGTAATCATTGAATAATCATTGAGGAACAGAGATGATGATGCGGTACCTTGTCATGAACTTTGTTGACCAAGTCCTCGTATGTTCCTTCATGAGGTAAAAATGTATAATTCAAACCATGAGGACGCGCCTTTTCAAAAACATCCACGCAAAACCCAATGTACGTCGCTTTCCCAGTTACATCGTCTATTTGCTCCTTCACAAACTTACCGAAGGGAGTTGTACGAGGAATTCCAATCACCATCTGCGGGATGTATTTTCGATGGGTCTTCAATGTGTCTGAATTTGCATAAGCACTTGTCCTTTGACTTTGTTTCTGTGGAAAGCTCTTCGAAAAACCGAAGTTGGGAGACCAAAGCTGAAGCGCTCTACTTTCATTTCCATCGACACTTACAATTTGGAATTTGGCTTGACCTGTCAACTGACCTTTCTCGAATTGTATTACCCCGCTCAAACCAACGAGTCGAACACTCGATATTCTGTCAAGCAAAAGCTCAGGGGTAATGTCATTAGTTGGCAACGCACCTATGGCCTTTTTTACAGTCATGAGGGAATCGTATGCTCGACTAACATCTATGCTTTGCTCAAAATTGAAGGTCTCTCCATGCTTTTGATGGAACTTATTCAAGAATTTGATCTTGAAGTCTCTGGATGCATGGTTTTCAGGACGGTAGGTGACGAATCCTATTGTGCCTTCCATGGTGGTTGAGATTATTGAATGTTCTACTGAAGCTAAGAGATTGTCGAATGGTTTTTCAGCAAAAATCCATATTGAATTTCGATTGAAGAGTCCTATCTTCCTTGCTTCTTTGAGAAAATGGCCACCTGCACGAGATGATAACCCGAGGACAATAAATATTGGGGATGCCTTGCACTTCAGTTTCACTAGTTTCTCTTCCAAAAACTTTTCCACGCTTGCCGAAGGTGAAAGTGCTCGAAGAATCACTTGGTCCTCTATCTTGGAGCCGATCTTGTCAAGCTCTTCTGATAAAGAATTTAACAGCTCAGAGTAGATATTATCATATGCCTCCGCCTCATATATTATTGTGACTCTTCGTCTGTTATAAGAACTAACTATATCTGCGATGCATCTAATTTGGTCGGATACATCAGAACTCATACGAAAGAGTGAGGGCCACATAGTTTGCACCATTAATGTTGGCTGTAGGGGGTTTGCCGCAAAGGATATCACTGGTACCTGAGATTGATTAGCAATCTCGGCAACTAAAGTCGCTTCCTGCCATGCCTCTAAGCCAATAATAACTTGCACCTTCTTTCTTATCAGCTTTTCAGCTGTGAGAAAGAGTAGAAAGTAGAATTAGACTAACAAATTTCAGGATTTAAGGTAATGTTCATCACCATTTTCTTCTATTTATATCTCTTATTAACCCCTCTTACTTGGATTCTGGGGAGATATTAGTGCAGTGATTGATCATTAAGAGATACATGTATGCAAGGAATAACATCAAGTCATTTTGTTAAACAATTACTGACAGAAGGTTAAGCTTTCGAGTAGAATAGATCTGCAGTGTTTGCACTAACTGTGGCCTTTATGTTGAACTTTTTAAGATCTTTGCTACTTGGCATTACTTGAATAATAAAACTTGCATAATAAAACCTGTTAAACTAACAGGTAATGTTGAACTTGAAACAATTCAAAGGCGCAAGTACTATCGGAATCGGTTTCCAAGTTTCGTTATGAGATCATTTTGTTATTCTAATCTCTCAAATGGTGTGGAGTGTCTTTTAACTTGTAATTTTATTTTATTTTTTACTTTCATTAGAAAACACAACAATAAAATTAAACTATTACATGGAGAGAGACTGCAAATATAAAAGGTCTATATAAATTTTGTAGAGATATGTGATTTTCTAACACTCCCTCTCACATTCGTGCAAACCAAACTATAAGAACAGCACATGGAATTGAAAAATAGGGAACATAATAAACTTAGGAGAAATCTAACTTCGATACTAGAAAGTCAATCCAAAAGGTTAAACTATTAAGTGAAGGGAACATACTGTATTTAAGGCCAGTTAAAACTCATAAACAATTGAAGGGAGACATTTAACAACTATTTTTAATCTTGTGGTGCATGCACTTTGACTTTCTTTCAATCTTAAGCAATTTGAAATTTTCATAATATATTACGGTAGACACATGGATTCATATATAATATGTTGATAATGTTTTTGAATTTGAATAATTTTAAGTTTTGACTGGACAATCAATTTTTGCTTTTAGAAGTCAAAAGAAACGAACTAGGACTTCACATTTGGTCTTCATAAGGAAAAGCATCAAAAAAAAAATTTAAGTCTATTGTATTAATGTCAGTTTAATTCTAAATCTTTTAACCTAGAGTCAATTAAGTTCTTTTGGTTAATTTTACCTAGATATTGCTAACGTAATGCTAACCAGCCTACATGACATGACTAATATTGATGTAAACATTTTCTTATAATATTTTAATAAGTTTTGATTTTTTTTTTTTTCTTTGTTTCCCTCTTTTCTCAATGATCGATGAGGGTTGGCCTCATTGAGCAAGGATGGCCCTCATTGCCACAAGCGAGGGTCAGCCTTGCCGAGGTGAGGGCTAGCGCCAAAGAGGCCAGGCGTCGTCTGGGCAAGGGTTGGCCTCGCCTTGGCCCAAGTGATGCTCGATGAGGTCACCCCGACTTGAGTGAGGGTCGACCTTGCTAGATTTAGTGAGGCCAACATGTTCTATCACCCTCGCTGGGCCTCACTTTGGCCTAGGCAATGACCGGCGAGGCCACCTTGGTTGAGACGAGGGTCAGCATCACCTATTAGCCTTTCCAAATTTGGCAAGGCTGATCCTCACCTCATCCAAGCAAGACTTGGTGAGCATCAATGAGGCTAAGTGACGCCCAGCAAGGCCAACCCTCGCCAATCATTGTGGAGAGAAGAAAAGAAGCGAAAGAAAGAAAATTCGAAATTCATTAAATATTATTTTAAAAAATGTTTATGTTATCAGCTGGCATACACATCAGCAATATTCAGTTAAAATTAGTTAAAATGACTTAATTGACTTTAGATTAAAAATTTTAGGACTAAATTGGCATAGTTAAAATATTTTGGATTAAATTGGCACAAATACAATAGATTAAGGATTTTTTTTTACACTTTTTATGGTCTTCATGTGTAAGTCCCCTGCTTATCAGTAGCCAAAAGCTCTCTTTTTTTTGCATGAAATATGGAGCATATGCCTTGTGAATTTAAGGAAAATATATCGAAGTTTTTGTAGAATGACTTAACAAGATTTTGGGTGTCCTATACAGTCACCTGGATAAGTTAAGGGTGTCATTTTGTGTAGCCATGGTCCGTGGCTTTTACTTTTGACTTTTTTCCAATCTTACATCATGCACGCTTTGAATTTTTTTATGCAAAAAAGTTTGAAACTTTTAGAAGCAAATTTATATTGACACGTAGATTTACCTATAGTTTTTCAGGATTGTTTTTTAAATTTCGATAATAGTTTGAATGTTGACGGGAAAGTAATAAGTACTGGGCAAACAGAAACTTGTGCGCATGACTAACCTGCAGAAATTGCTCCAAGGGGGTTCGCGCGAGAGTTCACGTAATATGGTTTGATGTGATAACTTCCTGATGAGATGTTGGCGTCTTGGCATGCTATTTCTATCGCCATGCGCATTTGGTCGCCAAGAGTTGAGTCTAGATCAAGAATCACGCCAACTTTGAAGGTTTTCCTGCGATCCATGTATTCGGTCCCTACCCCGGAGACCCTAAGGAGCAACATGAGCAATAGGAGGAGCTTCAAGATGGCCAAAATGGGTCTTGCACTGCAGCTAAATGAGCTTTGAAAAGATCCCATATTGCTTTGTGTTTGTCATACAAAGGTGCCAATTTGCAGTTCCAATTTATTTATAGTCTATAGAGAGAGAGAGAGAGAGAGAGATGGTTTACTAAGTAGGTGCTACTAAGCGATTTTCCAAGAAAACACGATGCGGAAATGGTTGCATGCAACGTACGCGCGAGGAAAGGTCAAGTCGATTTGGTCTTTCTTGGACTGGTAAGAAAGACTAAATGACAGTACTCCGGGGCAAGGGGAGTTGTTACGTGCTTGATGATGTCAGGATCTGCCTGTCCTGCTACGAGGTTTTGTCCATTTTGACTTGCGTGCTTCAAGATTCTCCCGGGTGGTGAGGGATAAGTCCTTTTAGAAAATACGACCATCCTTTTTTATTGGAGGATTGTGTCAAGGGATTGATGAAATCCACATTCAATGAGAGTGAAGGCTTGCCGCTTCTCTCACGAGGGCCCTTTAAGGCACGCTAGCCAATGTTGAAATATCGCATGACGAGGTGCACACAAACGCTGAACTAAATTTAGACCGTCACCGTCATGTCTGGTGAGACTATATAGGAGATCAATACTCACATAAAATTTAAAATTAATATCACAAAAAACTCACAAATTAATTTTTTAATTATAAAAAACCCCAAACTAGTATATCAATGGCAAATTTACCCTCAATTAATTTTCGTTAAATTTTACTGTCAAATTATTGAGTTGGAAAACACGTGACATTTGATAGATGTGTCAATTTGGGATTTTACTCTCAGTTTATCACAAATATACTAATTTTTGGTTTTCTGTGGTATTAATTCAACTTAATGGAAACCAATGGAGGGTGTACTGATTTGGAGTTTTTTTTTTGTTAGAAAATTAATTTAGCATAAATTTGTTATTTATGCATTAATTTGGAGATTTTGGTAGTTAAAAAATTATTTTGAGATAAACTCGTCAAATATATACTAATTTGAGGTTTTTTGTGGTATTAATCCTAAAATTTATGACTTTAATCATTTGGATTTCTTTAGTAGACTTAATTGGTGTAATTTATGTTAACAAAAAGGCCATGGGGCTGGGGTGGCTCCCCACGTACTCATATTATTCTTTTTGTTGATATTTTACAACCACATTTTCTGCACGCTTGGAAAACGAAATATTTGTGCCATTTGTAGGCTTTGCACTTTACTATCTTTCCAAATATACATGACCGGCGGAACGATTACTTTTTAATGAGAACACCAAGCCAATGAAAAACCCAGCTAATCTCAAATTAAACTTGGTGAAATAAATTTTAAATTCATATTAAGTGTGAGGAATCATTATTATTTAAATAAATGTATAAGGGAGCAAAGTTTTATTTTCCATCTTAAGTGTTTTGAGCAATTGACCGATATTGGAACGTAACTCTTTCAAGATTCAACTTCTAAGTCCGTCCCTCTTAAGAGAAAAATGCGAGTGTGCTGCTTGTGTTAAAATATATTTCAATCATCATATATCCAATGCATTTTACTCGATACTCATGATATCCGACGGCTCAAATGCATTTGAAAGCATAAATTCCACTCCCTGGGTAATTTACCATTTCGTAAACCTTCTAAAATTCTCATGGACTTTGAGGATAAGACCAAGTACTTGTCTGATTTTATGACACCAAGATTCTATCTGCCCTCAAATTTTCCAGTTAGACCGAGTCTCCCCATCCTAGAGCTTCCCTCACGTTATGGAAATTTTGTTGCAACTTTCCCTAGATGGCGGCTTGATAGTATATTTTAAATTCAACGGGGCAGTCGTGTCAATTCAAACTTCTTGCATGTGAAAGTAGGTGGATTGACTCACCATTGACTCCACTCAAAAAAAGAGCATTTCTCTTTAAATTGTGTTCTCAAAAGTAGACTTTCGTTTTCCCTTCCGTTTTCAAGCTTTCTGCAACATTATTCTTCATTTGAATTTTGGTAATGGGGGCACCTGTAAGTACTTCAATTAAAAGGATCTGTCATTTCGAATGCACTGTCTCATGTTATGTTGTGGTAAATTGAAAATGAAAATTTTCTTTATTTAATACGGTTAATTAGTGTCTCGGAAGTATTCGTTAATGAGACTCTTTTTCATTTTTTATATAAACTTCTCCCAAATGATATGACTTGACAATTTTGGGATATAAACAAGAGCCATTTCCCATTGTTTGATATCATCCTTGAATCTCTTTTTTTTTTTTTCAATGTCGTCTCTTAACCTTTTAATTTTTGTTCAATGTGGTCATTTCATTAAAAATCTAACAAAATTTGCTGATTGTAGCTTTTAAAGTTACCATTCAGCCTTGAACTATATTTGTTCGTTTAATTTCATCCTTAAAATATTATAAGTTTTGTTTTTTTTTGGGAAAACTGAATGATTTGGAAAATATTTTCTTAAAAATAATCATCTATATCGCTTGAAATAATCAATTAATAAAAAACATTTTTATTGTCGATATAATTTATGTCTAATTATTTTCGTAGATAATAAAAATACTTTTCTTATTCAGATTTGTAAGTAATGCAAGTAATCATTTTTAGGATAATATTTTTCAAATCACTCATTTTTTGCGGAACAAATGCACCCATAATTTGTTTCCTTCTCTCTCATAGCCTTTACTTAAGCATGACAAGGGTCATCAAATATTATACAAGATAAATCTTGATGACTGTTATTTTGAACTAGTAATTTTCAATATAATCCCCTCACAAGATATACATACTCAAAAATGTGTTAATATAAGTTTAGTCGTAATGAATAATAAACATGTCAGGTATGATTTGACCTTTTTTACCAGTTTATATTGCACTCGGACTCGTTTAATCAATCAATTTAAATTGTTTACTGTGTCTACACGACATGCTTATTTACATTTACAAATACCTAAAACATTTTAAGACAAGTAACATTTTCTAAATATAAGAAGTCATCTCTCAAATGTTTTGTGTTGTGTAACCATTTAATTAGCGTGTCAAATTTGGGTTTTAATGTTGTAACATAATTGATAAATATTTTGTGTTGAGATTAAATCTAAATTTCACATTGCGCAATCGCAAGAGAATATTAAAAAAAAACAGTTTAAATTGAACAAATAAACAAAGTATGGGGACCAAACGAACAAAAATAATGACGAATCATACTTAACAGATTATCCATATCAGCATGTTCTGTACAAGGTCATTTTAGGAAGAAAAAAAAAACTTAAATGGAAACACAACGCAAAACATTAGCGATTTTGTAGAAGGTCATTTTAGGATCGTGTCAACTCGCTAGATACTTGATAAACGGTTGGCGTTTTCAATCAAATCTAAATATCAGAGATTGACCACTGCAATTGTTACGATAACATTACAAGATTAAATTTTAATATACATAAATATAATATATTTATATATACAGATACATATAATATATATAATTCCCATCTCTTTAAAATCAGCTGTTAAGCTATTTCGTTCTCTCTCTTTTCTGGAAATTTGTGATTTATGCACAGTAAGCAGGTTAAATCCCTATAGTTATCCAAATGTTGAAGCCGGAGAGATATATTTTCTACAAGTCGAATGATTCCAAACCGAGCAAGAATTATCATAAGATTCATAAACCTATTATAATTGTGTCAATTCGGTTTTAAACATTTTTTTGTTAATTTAGTTCTAAACATTTTGTATTTGTGTCAATTCAGTCTTGTCCAAATCAATTTAAAAAGTAAGAATATAAACATGAATATTTTCATGACCCTCGGTGAAAGGAATACATATCAATGTGAAGTCGAGTCAAGTACAGAATAAGTATCTCAATTAACCATTTCAAATGGAGCTCAAACATAGAAACATATAGCTGATCGAGCAAGAGAAGGATTGAGCTAGCAAGAGTCCAATTGAGCTCAAACCTGATAATTTCTTGATTTGATTTATCTTGATTACATCGCTCAATTACTCCTTGCATGTTTTTTTTTTTTTTTTTTTTTTAAAAAGGAGTAACGTAAGTGAACTATTTTAAGAGTCATGACACTTAAGTGAGTGTTTGAAAAGTTATACTACTAAAATGAGTGTAATACGAAAATTATTACAATATTAGTATAATTTTTTCAGAGATTTCTTTAACAAGAAAATGTGGTCTTCTATAATTGAGATAAAAAAATCTCTTTGACTGCCTCATGTAAATCTGCTCCTCCAACTCATTGTGAAGAAATATTTTCCACATTTTGGTGCTCCAACTTGAGATCATTTGCTGTAACTAAGACTAATAATACTCTAATAGAAATATGTCTTACCATTGAAAGAATACCTCATTATAGTCAATGACCTCTTGCTATCACCGCCTTAATATTAGGAATGCCCTCCTTTCATTTGTAGACCAATTTACACTAGAAAATCATCAAGCTCTTGGGTACTTTGACAAGTTCTCGTGCCTAATGTTTGTAGAAAATTTACATCTATTCACTCATTGCCTCTAACCACTAAACACTATGATAAGCTTGCACCGCTAGTTGTGTCTATATTGTTGAAGTATAGTAGTCTCATGGGAAAAGTGTCAAAAAAGTCCTAAATTTTTTTATATTTGTACCAATTTAGTTATAAACCTTTTATTGGTGCCAATTTATCATAAACATTTTCATTTTGTGCTAATTTAGTCCTAAACATTTTCATTTGGTTCCATTTCAGTTCTTTCCGGCTAATTTTGGTTGGAGTTTGTTTACTGGGCGACGGTCAGCTGAGATGGCATGATTAGCGTTGACATTGACAACTTTTAATAATATTTTAAATTTTTATTTTTTTTTTCCTTTTCTTTTTTTTTATATTTTTATTTTTTCTTCTCCTCCCCCTTCCTCCAGTCGGTCATCGGACCTCAACAATTGGCCAAAGGCGACACCTGGAGAGGCTTGAGCCTTTGCCATGGGTTGCGAGGGTTATTCATACTGGGCGGCGAGGGTTAGGCCTCATCAACCATGGGCAAGGCTTGCGTCGAGCCTTGCCAGCCTTTGGTGCGGCTAGTTCAAGGCCACCTAGGCCGCCTGGGTGGCCTTGTGCTAGGCTGGGGAAGCTCGCCTTCGTCGGCCATGGGTGAGGCCCAACCTCGCCAAATTTGGGGAGGTTGAGCCTCACTTGGCCATTAGCAAGGGCTTGAGCCCTCACAAGCAATACCTCATGGCCTCTTACAAGGGCTCGAGCCTTGCCAATGGCCAATGAGGCTCATTAGAGGCCGGTTAGGTCGACCTCAACCTAGCTAGCTATCGCCTTTAGTCGACAATTTTTCTGGGTAGGTCGAACTATTGGAAGCAAATGGAAAAGGAACACCGAGTAGGATCAAAGAAAGTAGCGGACTAATCACTAAATAGATACAAATAGGTGCAAATTCTGACATCATCACAGCCCACTTGCTTCTCTCGCTCCTTGCCCACCCAGTTATAGATAGTGAAAGTAGGGTTGCTTTAGCCTTTTGCAGATCCATTCCAAATCAAATGTAGCCTTCCAAGGCGAGGCCACCCTATATCTATTCAGGTGTGGAGTCATAGAGAAGAGAGGGGAGGAGGCATCCTTTCGCATTTTTTGCAAGTTTACAAGTAGTGACTGAGATTGCATTGGATCGAACAGCTTTTAGTTATTATTCTGCCTGCAAGCTCTCAACATATGTGAACTCCTCTTACTCTTCATGGTTTATTGTGAAAAAGAATAGGTTGTTCTCAGGTGTAAGGAAGAGCTACTAGTAAGAAGTGAAAGAACAAGCAAGAGATTGAGCGTGAAAAAGTGTTCTTGCTCGTTTACTTTTTTCTCTTAGCCTTCCTTGAAGCATTTGACGACGGGCTAGAGGAAGCAAGAGGAGAAGGAAAAAAGAAAAAAAAGGAAAAAGAAAAAGAAAAAAGAAAAAAGAAAGGAAAAAGAAAATAAAATAAAAATTCGGAACATTATTAAAATATTGTTAATAGTTGTCCATGTTAGCACTGGCCGTGCCATGTTAGTCAATTAGCACATAGTCAGCAAAATCCAGTCAAAATTAGCCGGAATGATAGAATTGGCACAAAATTAAAAGGTTTAGAACTAAATTGGCACAAATACAAAAGATTTATGAGTTTTCTGACATTCTTTTGAGTTTTCTGACAAATACCGATGCGCATAACTAGAGTGGTTCTCCATCATTGACTCAAGTTTACCATTAATTGCATAAACATACGTAGAGCATTCGAACACTTGAAGTCGGTGTAGGACATTTGAACACTTGAAGTCCGTGCAGGACATTTGAACACTTGAAGTCCGGAGTAGTGTCACAATATTCTATGAGGCGATCATGAGGAAACTAATGGATTACTAAGCAAACACTTAGTACAGACTCTCCCATGCCTAGACTAATTGCAGCCTAAATGTTTTAATTTAATCAATCAAACATGTAATTTGATTTACTAATCTATTATAGTTCAATTATGCTAGGTATATCTAACACCCTTTCGGTATCTTTTTCTCTTTATTTCAAAAATATTTTGCAAGCAATCTTGGTTAATTTTAATTCTAATTCACTAATATGCGATGGGTGATTATACGAGTGTACAAACAAGAATTTAATAGTCAGTAATCAAAGTTATAAATAACTTGCTAAAAGGGGCAAAAACCTCGATGCATTAAGCAAAGCAAAAGCGAGGCTTTGTTATCATCCAATGCACCAAGTGTTCTGCATAATGTTAACTGAAACTAAGCAATTTATGCATGATTTAGACATGATTTATGGATGCAATGTCAATTAACCTTTTTTGGGTTCTTCCTTTTCTAAAGTAAACATGCATTAGTGGAATATATGGAAATTCTATATGACATGCAAGCTATAATAACAGTTTAAACATGACCTATATGCAATTTCAGTGACATGAATTAGAATCAATTAAACTCTATTGTTTAAACCACGCTAGAGATTAATTATTTTTCTTGAGTTTTCTTTTAATAAATAAGAAGGCTAAACTTTATGACACCTAAGGCTAAACTTTATGACACCTAATATGACCTAAATAACGTCATCGGAAGATAATGACCTAATGACGCAGTGCTAATAATTTTTGGTGTTTTTCTTATAAAAACTAAACGCAATGGGTTTCATGTAATACATAACTTAAATTATATGACTCTAAAGCATATGATCACTAATGATGTGCAATATATGACTAACTAATTCTATATAGGATACGTATGCAATATTTTTGATATTTTATTTAGAGTTAAAATAGGAAACTACCGAAATTTACTTAATGACCTAATTTAAACTAGGAACTAATTTATGTTAAATTCTAAGATAAATTAGGTAATTTCCTAAATTACTACATATTTCAAGGAAATGAGGTTCTAAATTAGGAAAGTTATCTAGATGCAATATAATCTTAAATGCAATGCAATTTTTAAGGGCACCTTTGCATTCGACCAAGCACGGTGTTTAAGGACACCGTGATGGTGATTGAATTCGATAAATTATTTGGTGTTAAAATTTAGTCGTCAGCAATATGTAGTCAAGTAATTGCTGGGTAGAATGCACAATTGTACTAAATTTTACCTCTTGCTGTTTCAGAAGAATTAGTGTGCATACAAGTCCATCTTTCTTGTCTTTTAGCCCTTTAGCAACCCCTATTATTCAACGTCATCATACTAGCCTCATTCATGTGCCCCAACTATGTAGGCCATAACTAAGTCAAGTCCAATTTTGACTCACCTGATAATACATCATCTCTTGCTGTGGTCTCTCTCTCAGTAGATGATAGCAAGGATGCGACTTCTCTCCCTTTGTCACTATCACGTTACTCCAATAGATTTCCTTCATCTTTGATGATGTACTTACATCTAATATCATCAAGTGTCTTTAGAAAAATCAATTCCTATGAGGTGTCATATAATTATAACATCACGAATCTATACTCGTATTTTGACATACTAGTAGTTACACACAAAATAGTCTAGCATCATCAAGGCTCCCCTTTGTAAAGTTCGCCACACTGCCTGTCTCATCTTACCTACCATCTCTATTATGCAACTTTGGGCAATTTGACTTGCTTCCACTTCTACTACTCTAGCTCACGAGTCCCCACATTACATACTGGGCTAGACAATCATCACACGACTTATTTTGCCATTCGTTAGGGAACAAGGTGAACTTCACCTCTTCTAGGGTAATTGCAACCTGCCCTGGTAACGATGAATTGATAAAAGTGTTCCCATGACTCTAATAGAGATGTTGACAACATCGTGCCCTATTTTTCATTGGTGGGGGCCTCATCGGCATTCTTCAAATCCCTATTTTTTCATTAGTTAGGGCCTTACTAACATCTTGTGACCTTGATAGTGCTCCTCTGACCCCGATAGTGATGCCAAATATACCATTGCCCTATTTTTCATTAGTTAGGGCCTCACCAACATTTTAAAATTAATCGTAAATCTTTTAATGTCGCTAAAAAATTATACAAATATTGCATTAGAATATTAGAGTAATAAGTATATGAGGACAATTCCCTTTCATTTAAGTAAAAAATGCGAGGAGTGATAATTTCCTTTTACTTGCAAGCGAGGACAATATTTGAGTGACCCTATGTTGGCAACCCCTGATCTTTAGGATAATTTCATACTAGCAATCTGACGAGCAAGGAGAAGGACATTATAAGTATCAAAAGTTACGTATGACTCTCACTTTAATGTCAAAAAGTTTTTTTTTTTGGATCATTTTAATAATAAATATTTTGAAGGGAAAAAGCCACGAAAAACCCTGAACTTTGCCCAAAGTGACACATTTACCCCAAACTTTTTTTTGTGACGACGTGAAAAACCCCGAACTTTGCCAACCGTGACACATTTACCCAAACTCTTTTTTGTGACGTGAAAAACCCCGAACTTTCGTTACGTGACATTTACCCCAAAATTAGAGGGCATTTTGGTCTTTTCATTTTTAAAAATTTTTTAAATTTTTTTTTTTTACTTTAAATTTTTTTTTTTCTCCCTCCACCGGCTGGCCGGCGAAGGGAAGCCGGCATCCGGCGAGGGCTGCCCTCGCTGCGTCGGGCGAGGGTCACCTCGCCGGCCTTGGCTAAGGCGGCCCGCCGGATCAGCAAGGGCCGTCCTCGCCCGACGCCGGCGAGGGCCGCCCGCCTGCGTCGGGCGAGGATGGCCCTGCTGCGCGTCGGGCGAGGGTGTCCCCGCCCTCGCCGGATCTGGCGAGGTCCCCGTCGCCGCGCCGGGCCGCCCTCGCCCGCATCGGGCGAGGGTGTCCACGCTCGCCCGACGCGGCGAGGTCGCCGACGCCCGGCTTCCCTCCGCCGGCCATGGCGGAGGGAAGAAGAAGAAAAAAAGAAAAAAAAAAAGAAAAAGGAAAAACAGAATAAAAAGACAAAAATGCCCTTCATGGGGTAAATGTGTCACGGTATAGAAAGTTTGGGGTTTTTCACGTCACAAAAAAAGTTTGAGGTAAATGTGTCACTTTCGAAAAGTTTTACATTGAAGCTTTTCCCTATTTTGAAAACGATCTTTTCAGTGTCAACTCCGGTATGTTTGGCTGACTTTTTTTTTTTTTTTTTAAATTAGTATCTTCGCTCGCCATAGTGTCCGGCCAGCGTCTAAAGCATAAACGGCGTCGTTGAATGCCTTTTCCCAAGAACCCTAAATCCAGAGAGAGAAAATAGGTAGAGAGAGATGGTGCTCCTTCCCCAATCCCCTGCAAACCCCAGCACCGCCTACGAAGATTGCTGACGTCTCTCTCCTTTCTCGCCAATTCTTGACAGGTTCGACCTTGTCTCGATCCTCTCTCTCTGCGTTAGTGTTTTTTTTTTTCATCGTGCGAGTGCATTGCATGTCATATTGTTTGTAAATTCTGCCCTTCGACGGTCCATTGAGATTTGAATTGATATCGGTCTGATTGAGGTGTTGTGATTTGGTCGTTGGTCGTGCGATGACATCTTTCGATTCGATGAGGAAAATGTAGAGGAAGAGAGATCTTGTAAGAGGGGCTGGAGATAGCGAGAGTCACCTTAGTTTGACGCGAGTGCGATAGCAGGTGATGACGACGGAGACCGACCAAGTTCGACAGAGAAAGTCGGCAAGGTGTGACGGCGAGGAGGGTGACTGAGGGTTGAACACGACAGAAGGAAGGGCGTCGTTTTTTGTTGAGCCGGGGAATGGCGTCGTTTTGGGACTATTGGTGCAACGTCGTTTTTCGTTGACCCATGAGACCCCATCATTTCGGGACCATGGTGCCCCGTAGGATGAAGCGGTGTTGGTGTTGTGTTGCAAGTCCATATGAATGAGTTAGATATAATGCCAACTCATATAAAAAGTTTAATTTAAAAAGTCATGTATTAATTTTGATTAGAATTTCTCGTCATTGTCTCTTTAGCGATCATTTTTTTTTTTAATTTAACACTTAAATAATTCGACTAAAACTTTGATCATTGTCGTTTTAGTGATCGTTTTTCGTATTATTTGGCACTTAATAATTCGACTAAAACTTTTGGCACTTGACGCAATTCTTTTGGGACTTCTATGTTCTCCCTGACGAACAAGTCTCGGTCGCCATCTGACACCCAAACGTGACTTGGAATGAAGTGGGCGATAATACAAGTGTCTCGCGCGAAAGTCGAATCCACATGGCATAGCGACCGGGACTCCTGAGATCGAAAGAATGACCAGGGATTTTAAACCTACAAAGGAGCCCCTGGGAGAAATATTCAGTTCCGAGTCTTTGTTTACATGACATTGCTCAAAGTGGATCGAGAAGCGGGAAAATGCAATCCTCCCACGGAGCCACACTAAATGGCACAATTCTGGAAGCCGGGGACTGAGAAGCCTCGACTAATTGACGACGAAGAGGACGTCCTCTTCCTCTCGGCTTCTGCCTCCTCATCCTCTTCTGGGTATGTCCCTCCTCGCAATTTTCGTTTCGAATCACCCGTGTATTGGGTATTCGTTGATATGCGCAAGATAGTGGGGGAAAAAGAAGTGCTGTGCGGGTGCATTGCTTATCGTATCATCCGTAGATTCTGCCATTCGATGGCCAATTGAGATCTAAATTGATGTCATTTTGATTGAGGTGTTGTGATTTGGTCATTCATCGTGCGATGCTAACCAAAAAGAGACATCTTTCAATTCGATGAGGAAATTGTAGAGGAAGAGAGATCTTGGAAGAGGGGCTGGAGATAGAAAAAGTCATCTCAGTCCGGCACAGGCGCGATGGCAGGTGGTGACGACGGAGACCGACGAAGTTCAACAGCGAAAGTGGGCGAGCTATGACGGTGAGGAGGCGACCGAGGGTTGAACATGACGGAAGGAAGGGCGTTGGTTTCTGTCAAGCTATGGAATGGCGTCGTTTTGGGACTATCGGTGCGATGTCATTTTTTGTCGACTCATGAAACGACGTCACTTGGGGACTATGGTACCACTTTGGATGAAGTGGGCGTTGCCTTGCAAGTCCACATGAATGGGATTTTTTAAATATAATGCCACCTCATATAAAACATTTAATTAAAAAAAGTCGTGTGTTAATTTTGGTTGAAATTTTATTGCCTTACCACCTAAGTAATCCTTTTATCTCTAATTTGACACCTAAATGATCTGGCAAAACTTTTGGCATTATACACAACTTTTGGCATTTTAAGAGTGTGTTTAGTAATATTTATGTTTCTAGAAATAGTATTTGTTCATAAATAATTTTTTCTATTTCTAATCCCTAGATGAGTTTCTTAGTAGAAGAATGCATTTGATAATTGTATAAAATTTATATTCCCAGAATAAAAAAGAACATAAATGTGTTTTGTATGATCCTAAAATTTATATTCCCATTTTTTTCATTTAATTATAAAGGATTATAACCCTGAAAAACCTCAAACTGGTACACTTGTGACAAATTTACCCCAAACTATTTTTTTTACCACCAAAAACCCCAAATTGGTATACATTTAACAAATTTACCCCAAACTAGTACATTTGTGACAAATTTACCCTCTGTTAGTTTTTGTTAAATTTTACCGTCAAATTATTAAGTTAAATTACACGTGACAATTAACTAGTATATTGATTTAGGATTTTACACATTGTTTGTCACAGTTTACAATTTTTGTGATTTTTTTGTGGTATTAATCTAATTTAGCGGATGGTATATTTGTCACAAATTTATCATTTTGGGGTTTTTTTGTGGTCGAATAAATTAGTTTAGGGTAAATTTGCCGTAAATGTACCAGTTTATGATTTTTTATGATCAATCGGCGTAAATTTGTCACAAGTGTACCAGTTTGGAGTTATTCATGGTCAAAAAAATAGTTTTGAGTAAATTTGTCATAGGTGTATCAGTTTGGGATTTTTCAGGGTATTAACCCAATTATAAAAGAGTAAGTGGAGACTTAACATTTCATGTTTAGATAAAACTAGACTTTTCTAAGGTTTTAATTGATCAAGATATTATAAGATGGCCAAAGAAAATTCAACGTAATAGTTAGTTAAAAATGGATGGCTAGAAATAATAAAAGAGAGTCCCAACAGTTTTTAAGTCACAATATGAGGAGTTTGATAATAAATTTTGCATGTTATAATAAACATGTGCATAAACCTTTTGAGCTTTTTTTAGCTACAAAAAGAAGAATAAATGTTGCTTGCAATCGCCAAGTTTTCGCGATCTAACATTGTCTCTAAAAGAAAACGACATTAAAAAATCCATATAGATAAAGCCCTAAAAGCTTATTCAATTTTAAATACAATTTTCATCAAAAGATTTTCACTTTTTTTTTTTTGTGCTAAACTAATTTTAAACTAGAATTAAACTAAAATCTAGTAAAATTACTGCAACTCTAATTTCTAATTTTTTTCCCTAAATTTCTGAATTTATTTATTTATTATTTATTATTTGGAAAAATGGGGACCTGAAATAGGTTAGGAGACTGGACTTTGTGTTGATTGTGTAAAAAGAAAAGTATTAGGTTACGTTGAGCTTTTTCTTTTAAAATGATCATATTTCTCTTTTTGTTCTTAGGAACAAAGAAGGAAGCTTTTCTTAGTTCTTATTTTTATTTTCAATCTATTATCTAGCCACTAATTTATTCCAAAAAAAAATAGCTGATCTTATAAAATAGATTTATATTCTTTTTAGTTCTGGATAATAAAAAAATTGTTGTAAAATATTGCGTTGCAAATATATAATAGAGAGAATAGAGAAATTGAGTAGAGAAGATGAGACAAGAGATTGTAGAAAAAATCATATGAAAGAATTTTACTTCAATGTATGACTGTTATATCACTATTATGTCTACAACAAAAATTAAACTCCTATTTATAGGAAAATAATAATGTACTTATCATTAATAATAATGTATCGAATGATACATGTATTGGATAGGGAGATGAACGTTCATTGTATAGGGAGATGTACTTAGAATGTATGATACAAATGTACTATAATAAAGTATATTAGATAAAATGAATATAATGAATATGCATTCAAGTATTTCATTCATTCGTTCATTCATGTATTTCATGACACTCCCTTAAAAATTCATTGTATTTATTATGAATGTGCATTGAATGATACTGCCTCATTAAAAATCTTAAATCGGAAAAACCCAGTAGGACAAAAACCGATCAAAAGGAAAAAGAGTACGAGTACAAATTTTATGATCACTCCCTTTTATAAATGCATTAATTGCCTCGTTAAAAAATTTAAGCTAGAAAAACCCTATGGAAAAAACCTAACAAAAAAAAAAAAGAGTGCAATGCATAGTTCATAATACCTCCCCTTTCAATTTAGCCATATATTTGACCAAAAAAAAAAAAAAATGAGCCATATAGCCATTCTTTGAGGGCTAATCAATCTTGCATCTTAATTATATAGTCAAATAAATATTATATAAGGTTCATAAGCATTTAATAACCATATGAAAGAACGATAAAAAGTAATACATTTTAAACAAAACAACTAAAAAGAAATTATTAGAATCATAAAATTCAAAGTTCAAATTATCACTCACCAAAGTAATTAGAGACATCCAGAGATGCATTTGCTACTTTGGGAGCAAGAGGAGTCTCACCAATGGATATATTGTTGGCCTCAATAATGGTTATAGTAGTAAAATTGATTTCAATGGCATGAAATTCACCACACTTGCCCGTATTTTTTAAAGATGCTTGGTATAGGTCAACAGAGTGCCTTGGCATACGACAAGTGACTAGTGCCCAATCATGCCACAATGATGACAAATATTTTCATTAATCACATTTTTTGGCTTCTTTTCTTTGTCATGATTCGGGCCAAAATTAGATTTCTTAAGGTAGTTAAATTTCTTGTCATCCATTTTAGGATTATATTCTTATCTGCGCTTATAGCCTTTAAAATGACCAGTGTTTTCTCAAAGTTAGCATATGCTTCAAGCAATGCTTTTGAGCCAATAAATCTAAGATCATGATTTTTGAGCAACAATTCATTAGTTTGCTTGGCAGTAAGGAATACATAAATTAATTTAGAGTATGTGGCAAACTGACGCTACCGGTATTGCTGTTGCAATATAATATTCGAAACATGAAAGGTGGAGAAAGTTTTCTCTAACAATTCCGCATCAGGGAGTTTGATACCGCATAACTCAAGCCAAGAAACAATATCAAATAAAGCGGAATTATAATCAGACACTGATTTAAAATCTTGCAGTCTAAGATTTTGCTAGTCATATTGTACTTGAGCGAGGATAACATTCTTGGTATGATCATACCTATCATTCAACCTCCTCCACAAGATTTGAGATCTCGAACAGATAAATATTGAGTCTACAGGCTCTCATGCAAATTATGGCGAATAAAAATCAGCGCATTTGTTTTATCTTTGGATAAATATTGAGTCTGCAGGCTCTCATGCAAATGATGGCGAATAAAAATCAGCGCATTTGTTTTATCTTTTGCATTTGAGGTTTCATCCTCTATAATTGTATTAGCGAAACATTGTCATTAGAGGTGCATTTCCATATCAAGGCACCAAGATAAATAATTCTTTTCACTCACTTCTAGGATGTGGAATTTGGGTTTTTCAATATTTGTCATAATTCTTACAAAAATAAATCCTTAAGTTAATTATAAGGATATCCAAATATCCAATGCCACTTCAGGAGCATAAGGATAGTTTTAGATTTGAAACTTGGCTTCAGGCCAAAAAAAAATAAAAAATGAAGAATTAATAGAAGAAAATAAAGTATAAGTTGATTAATAAAAAGAATACATACCTTGCTAATATTGCGTTGCAAATATATAATAGAGAGAATAGAGAGGTTGAGTACATAAAATCGATCATAGAAAAAGTCAAAAGAGAGAATTTTATTTCTAGTGTATGACTATTATATCACTATTATGTCTACAACAAAAACTAAACTCCTATTTATAGGAAAATAAGAATATAATTATCATTAATATCAATGTATAGAATGATACATATATTGGGTAGGGAGATAAACGTTCATTGTATAGAGAAATGTACTTATAATGTATAATATAAATGTATCATAATAAGAACATTAGATAAAATGAATATAATGAATATTCATTCAGTATTTCATTCATTAATGTATTTCATAACAATAAAAAAATTATCAAATAGGTCTAGTGTTGTCTACAATGAGCAAGTCAACCACCATCACGACACCGGATGTGACTCGGAATGAAGTCGGCAACGGTGCAAATGTCTCATATGCAAGTCGAATCCACATTGCATAGCAACCGGGACTCCTGAGATTGAAAGAGCGAGCGGGGATTTTAAACCTACGCCGGAACCCACCTAGCTGTACATTATATTTAGTTACGAGTCTTGTTTACATGCTCATGTCTGACCGACACCCCTCGGAGCAGACCAAGAAGCGGGAAAACACAATCCTCCCTACCACAAAAACCCACTGAATGGCGCAATTTTGGAAGCTGGGGACCAAGAAGCCTCGGTTAATTGACGACGAAGAAGGTAGCGTCCTCTTCCTCTCGACTTCCGCCTCTTCATCCTCTTCCTAGTATGTCCCTTCTTGTTTTCGTTTCAAATAAACTCGCGTGTTGGGTGTTCGTTGATATGTGCAAGATGGTGGGGAAAAAAAAGTATTGACAATAATTTTTTTGTGGGTGTTTTGCTTTGCTTGTGCCTAGATATGGGTATGCTAGTTTCGAGAGGCAGAGGCAAGGGCTTCCTGTGTACAAGTATAGGACCGAGCGACGGTTTGTCAAGTCCTTTCATGAACTCGACCGTGGCACTTCGGACCTTTGACTAGGGCACTCCGAACCTTTGCGAGCTTCTCATCAAGTGCAGCTACGACATTCATCTCGGCTTCTCTTTTATTCGTTCAACTGCGAGTCTCTTTGACTTGAACAGTTGGTGCTCCTCAATCTCTCAAAACGGATCCTCTTTTGCTCTAATACCACTAGTCACGAGCTGATCGATTGGAATCATCGACTAGTCACGGGCCTATTGATTGGGATCGTGACCGTGCGGCGACTCAGACACTTTTGGACCGACTTGCATCGTTGGGCACACTCACTTGCTTCAATCCGGATCGTAGACTCGTTCGCTTCAATCTGAATCGTAGAGAGATAAAGTTTATGGAGAGAAGCTCTGGAAAGAAAGGAGCCTTGATATTGCTGAAATGGTTGGATGGATAAAAATGAGGGGAGGGCACTCCTTCTTATACTAAAGGTCTTTTGATTACATTCATTGATCGGTTTTTCATCCAACGGACGAGATCGCACCGCCATGTCTACCAACTACCAACACTTATGATAGGAGCCTTCTAGAATTTGGCGTAATGACCATATTGCCCACCCTTAGAAAGTTCCGGAAGAAGTCTTGTTGGGAATCCTAGCAATCGCAAGAGGTCCTTAACGGCAAGGTACGGCCCTTTAGCTTCCAAAAACCTCTTGGTCGTGACAATTGCATGTCATATTGTTTGTAGATTCTGCCCTTTGACGGTCCATTGAGATTTGAATTGATATCAATCTGATTAAGGTGTTGTGATTTGGTCGTTGGGCGTGCGATGACATCTTTCAATTCGATGAGGAAAATGTAGAGGAAGAGAGATCTTGTAAGAGGGGCTGAAGATAGCGAGAGTCACCTTAGTTCGGCGCGAGTGCGATAGCAGGTGGTGACGACGGAGACCGACCAAGCTTGACAGCGAAAGTAGGCAAGGTTTGACCTTTAGGAGGGTGACTGAGGGTTGAACACGACAGAAGGAAGGGCGTCGTTTTTTGTTGAGCCGAGGAATGGCATCGTTTTGGGACTATTGGTGCAACGTCGTTTTTCGTTGACCCATGAGACCACATCATTTCGGGACTATGGTGCCCCATAGGATGAAGCGGTGTTATTTTGCAAGTCCATATGAGTTAATGATAATGCCAACTCATATAAAAAGTTTAATTAAAAAAGTCATGTATTAATTTTGATTAGAATTTCTTGTCATTGTCTTTTTAGTGATCATTTTTTCTTTAATTTGGCACTTAAGTAATTCAACTAAAACTTTGATCATTGTCATTTTAGTGATCATTTTTCTTATAATTTGGTATCTAAATAATTTGACTAAAACTTTTGGCACCTTACGCAATTCTTTTAAAACTTCTGTGTTCTCCCCGATGAGCAAGTCAGTCGCCATCAAACACCCGACGTGACTTGGAATGAAGTGGGCGATGGTACAAGTGTCTCGTGCGAAAGTCGAATTCACATGGCATAGCGACCAGGACTCCTGAGATCGAAACAGCAACCAGGATTTTAAACCTACGAAGGAGCCCACTTGGGAGAAATATTCAGTTCCAAGTCTTTGTTTACATACATTGCTCGAAGTGGACCGAGAAGCCGGAAAACACAATCCTCCCCACAAAGCCCCACTAAATGGCGCAGTTCTGGAAGCGGAGGACTGAGAAGCCTCGACTAAATGATGACAAAGAAGGCGACGTCCTCTTCCTCTCAGCTTCTGCCTCCTCATCCTCTTCCAGGTACGTCTCTCCTCGCAATTTTCGTTTCGAATCATCCGCATATTGGATATTCGTTGATATGCGCAAAACAGTGGGGGAAAAGAAGTGTCGTGTGGGCGCATTGCTTATCGCATCATCCGTAGATTCTGCCCTTCGATGACCAATTGAGATCTAAATTGATGTCATTTTGATTGAGGTGTTGTGATTTGGTCATTCATTGGACGATGCTAACCAAAAAGAGACATCTTTCAATTCGAGGAGGGAATTGTAGAGGAAGAGAGATCTTGGAAGAGGGGCTGGAGATAGAAAGAGTCATCTCAGTCTGACACAGGCGCGATGGCAGGCGGTGGCGACGGAGACCGACGGAGTTCAACAGCGAAAGTGGGCGAGCTATGACGGTGAGGAGGTGCCCGAGGGTTGAACGTGACGGAAGAGCGTTGGTTTTTGTTGAGCCATGGAATAGCGTCGTTTTGGGACTATTGGTGCGATGTCGTCTTTGTCGACTCATGAAACGACGTCATTTGGGGACCATGGTGCCACTTTGGATGAAGTGGGCCTTGTTTTGCAAGTCCACATGAATGGGATTTTTTTTTTAAATATAATGCCAGCTCATATAAAACATTCAATTAAAAATAGTCATGTGTTAATTTTGGTCGGAATTTCTTGCCCTAAAACTTAACTAATGGTTTTATCTCTGATTTGACACCTAAATGATTTGGCAAAAACTTTTGGCACGATACACAACTTTTGGCATTTTAAGAGCGCGTATGACAATTTTTTTTTTTTTTTTTTTTTTTTTTTATTTTTCTGTTCGCATGAACAAATTTGAAATAGAAATCAATTTGGTAACGTAATTTCATTTTTTTATTTATGGAATAATATAAAATTCTAAAAATATATTTGTAGTCAAAATTAGAAATTAAAATTTTTAGTTTTCCTTTTCTATAATAGAAAAGTGTTTTAGGGAAATGCAAGGCTGTTTGATAAACATATATTTGAAAAGCGTAACCAAATTAAGTTTTTAGTTTTGGTATTTTTAAAACTGCAAAAAAGAAACAATGACTATATAACTTTTTATATTTTCATGTCGAGTAATGTAATGGATATATATTAGTAAATTTATTTAAAAATTATATTAAAATAATTTGATTATAAATTAGATGCAAAGTTCAACTTCGGCCTTGGGTTCTTTTAGGTTTTTTTTTTTTTTTTCCAATTTTGAATATTTTTTTAAAAATTATTATAATATTAGTCATCTTCATTAATTTTTACCAAAAAATAATAATTAATGATCATTCTAGTGTATTGATAAAAAGTTGGGCTATTGATTGTCAAAAGATAAAAATGACAAAAAAAAAAGGCGAACTCAACATTTGCAAAGAGTTTTTATTATTATTTTGAAATATAAAAATAAAATCCAATGAAACTCCATCGCTAATCAATGGCGGTTAGGGTGTGGGGAAGATAATCGGTTTAAAAAAGAAAAAGAAATCAATGAATGAATAGTAGAGGTGGACTTGTATTTCTGTAATGCTAAAAGTCCAAAACAGGTCACTAACTTTGAGTTTTCAGCATTTCAAGGCCAGCATTTGGCCAATGACACCTCCAAATGCTGAACCAAACACTTAAATTTTTTTTTCCATGGGCTTTCGAAATAAAAGTCTCTTGGGAATGCTGAAACAAATAGGGCCGAAATGAGAAATCAAAACTTTTTTCATTGTTTACTCTCGTTACTAGCTGTTGCCCACCCACCACTCGTGGGATGCGGGACACTTGCTGCCGGCCACCAACCCCGGGTCGCCCATCGCCGACCACCGGTCGCCGGACACTCGCCGGTTGTTGGCCGCTCATCGCCAACCACTAGACATCGGAGGCCCATCGTTGACGATCATACATTCATTGTCGACCGCCCGTCGCTCTCCAATGGTCGTCGAACGCTGCACACCAAACATCGATCATTGAAAGCCAAACGCTAGACGCAAGCCGCTTAACGCTGAACTTCAACACCGGGCGTTGGTCACCAATTATTGAATGCGGACCTTGTGTGCAGGCAACCAACAAATGTTGGTTGCAGTAGCCAAGTTTTCACGATTTAATCCCTAAAAGAAAACAACTTTACAAAATCTATATAGATAAAGCCTAAAAGTTTATTCAAATTTAAACAATTTTCATCAAAAGATTTTCACTTTTTTTTTGTGCTAAACTAATTTTAAACTAGAATTAAACTAAATCTAGTAAAACTACTACAATTCTAATTTTTTTTTCCTAAATTTCTGAATTTATTTATTTATTTATTTATATTCAGAAAAATGAGGACTCGAATTAGGTCAGAAGATTGGACTTTGTGTTGATTGTGTAAAGATGAGTATTAGGATAAGTTGAACTTTTTATTTTAAAATGATCATATTTCTCTTTTTATTCTTGGGAATAAAGAAGTAAGTACTTTTTAGTTTTTATTTTTGTTCTCAATTATTAACTAGCTGTTCCACTAAAATTTTAGCCATTTCTTACCAAAAAATTAAAAAAATATATATATATATATCTTATATTTATTTATTTTTTTACATATTTATATTCTTTTCAGTTCTGGATAATAAAAGAATAGAAAAATAAAAACGTTGGCTGGCAGCCCGTCTCCAGTGGGCAAGTCAGCCACCACCACGACGCCGGATGTGTTCGGCGAAGGCGGCGACAGTACAAATATCTCGTACGCCGGTCGAATCCACGTTGCATAGCAACCGGGACTCCCGACATCGAAAGGGCGAGCGGGGATTTTAAACCTACGACAGTACAAATGTCTCGTCCATAAATTCAGTTCCGAGTCTTGTTTGCATGCTCGTGTCCGACCGACACCCCTCGAAAAAACCACTGAATGGCGCAATTCTGGAAGCCGGGGACCGAGAAGCCTCAGCTAATTGACGACGAAGAGGGCGGCGTCCTCTTCCTCTCGGCTTCCGCCTCTTCGTCCTCTTCCGGGTACGTCTTTTCTCGCAGTTTTGGTTTCGAATCACCCGCCTGTTGGGTGTTCGTTGATATGCGCAAGATGGTGGGAAAGAAAGGAGTGTTGACTATAATTTTTTGTGGGTGTTGTGCTTTGCTTGTGCCAAGATATGGGTTTGCTAGTTTCGAGAAGCAGAGGCAAAGGCTTCCTGTGTACAAGTACAGAACCGCCTTTCTTTATTTGGTGGAGACCCATGCGACCACCATCGTAGTTGGGGAGACGGGTAGTGGGAAGACCACTCAGATTCCACAGGTTTGTGTTTTTTCTTGATTTGGGTCGATTTGCTCAGTGTTCTTTATGCTTCTCTGAGGTCAGAGATCCCAAATTGGAAGATGCAGAACGTGTTATGATAAGAGATGGAGGTGTAGTTTTATTTGATGCAAGTCACAAGACACTCCTCGGAGATGGTACTGACCTGGTTTTATAAATGTCAGAGCCGAATTCACTCTGGGAAACACTAGGGAATGCAATTTCAATTTAGATTCTCTTCAGTCGTTTCCAAATCTTTTGTTCCTTTGTTCTTTATTTGACCCTTTTCTTTGTCTGCTCTGTCATCTTTTTGGCCTTTGTTTGCTGTCTATGAAACTGTAAGATTGGTCTTAAAAGGCAATGCAGAATGTAGCCCTATGTTCTTGATTTCGGTAGTAAGCACCCCATATAGCTGTGTTAGCCTCCATATTGTTGTTTGTTGGGAGTAACATTGTTAAAATTTCTGGTCACTTTACAATTATTGTTTGGAATGCTTTCGCTTGGCATACTTGGAGAGTGAGAAATGATGTCTTATGAATACTTTTATATAAATATGTACAGATGGTGTCCTGCATGAAATCTGAATGTTGGGAAAAGAATATAATATAGGGTGTACATATATGGAGAGGAGGGAAAACATTGAGATTGATAGCATTCTTTGTGAGAATTAAACATTGTAAAATACAAGTTTGTTCATGGGGTTGGCAACAGGATTGACACTCCTGCTATTGGAGCAAATAAAGGATTTACTTTGCCTGTAATGTCAGGGTGGTGCTTTCGTGAAATTTTGTAAAGAATCCTTTAATAAAAGTTGTCCGAGCTTTATGTTCTGTTGGCATCGGAGATATTTGTAGGTTGAATAGTTAAATACTTGAAGCATTGGTGATTACATTCACTGTCTATTAGAGTGAAGCTGGTTTTATGGTTTTTAGAACCAATGATTTATGGATTTTGTCTGTCATGCCTATGCTTGTAATACATATTCTCGAATGAGAACAAAACTCGAGACTTGTAGTTTGCTTTAATGTTGTTGGCCACCATGGTCCATGATGTATCATCTAACGATTAAAAGAGAATGTGTGTGGCCTCTCAACAATGATAGCCTTTATTTCATCTTTCCATTGCCTCTTGAATTTAGTTCCTAGTTATCTTATTTGGATACTTCTCATCCTTTGATTACGAAATGATTAAAATTTTGATGGTTGTGATTTACTTTGGTAAATGCAGTACCTCAAAGAAGCAGGTTGGGCTGATGGTGGGCGTGTAATAGCTTGCACACAGCCGAGACGACTGGCTGTCCAGGTCATAAATTAAGTTGCTCTATAATTACGCATCTGCTCACTATGTTTCTTGTTCATTTGCCACTTCCAAGACTGCCTATTACTGGTCTAGAAGAAAGCCTACTTTGTATTGGATTTGAGCTTTTTACTTGTCCACTTCATGTGCTAAGTTTATTATATTAAACTGTCTGCATTACGAATTCTAAATTGCAGGATCAATATTTAACCATCATGCTCTGTAGTAGATTCAGCATTTTTGGACTTGCCTGCCTACCGTATGAGATTGAATAATCCACAAGTTTAGGCTTTATTTTATGCTTGCTTGTCTATAGTCCGATCTCTATTAGCATTAGTCCTTTTATGCTGTTAAGCTTCAAATATTGGGTGACAGGCTGTTGCATCAAGAGTTGCCGAAGAAATGGGAGTCAAGCTTGGAGAGGAAGTTGGCTACACAATACGGTTTGAAGATGCTACCAGTACAGTCAGTTTTCTGCTTTCCCTGTGTCTGAGTTACCTTTTGAGTTGTTGTGCTTTGCCTGTTATAGGATCATGCAGAATTTAGAAAATTTGTTTCTTGAGCCTAAATTGACTTACCAAAGTTAATTTCTGCTTGAATACTCTTTTTGGTGACATTATTTTTATTTTTATTTTTATTTTTACTTTTCTTTTGGCACAGGGAACCCTGATCAAGTTTCTCACAGATGGGGTGCTACTCAGGGAAATGATGGGGGATCCACTTTTGACTAAGTATAGGTACTATCTTTGAATTGCTGTCTCATGTCTTCCCTTATCCTCTCTCTCTCTCTCACTTGTATTCGTGCATGCGACCACGCTCAAGAAGAAGCATCTGTCTATGCAGAAATCATAATGCACTCAGAAATCATTTTGAACTCTGTGCTTCCATTGACTGCTCCTTTTCTCTGTTCATGTGATGCCAGCTTAAGTTTTACTCTTTCCTTTACATGATTAATCACAGCATGCTCAATGTCTGTTGGTCTAGTTGAGATGGATGTGAGTTTCAAAAGACTGAGTTTTCTACTTTGGTGGCTCAATTTGATTGTGTCAAACTATATGTTTCCAGGAGGTCAAATTTCTGGTCAAATTTTCATTGGTACTTTGCTTTTACATAGTTAAATTGTTAGGGAGTTTCCTTTATTGACTGCTTTCTATCTTCCGTATTCTGCTGAAGTTTGTTGGACAAGATAAGATGAGATTGCATGCCATCCACCCAATAGTTAGAGCCTTAGCTTTAAATCTTTTACAACATCTTGGGAAAATTTTCCCCTTGCCCTTCCTCTCTAAAGCAAGTTGGCTTCTTCAGATTCCTTATAGAATTTCCTTTTCTGTTGGAGCATTGCTTGAATTAAGATTCTTACTACCAATATTGTCTGAAAGCATAATTATATAATGTGGCATTGTTGTTGTATGTGAAAAGGTGTGGGCAAATCTGCTGATTGTCTTTTTTTTCATGGAGACTTCACTTTGAAACTGTGTAATATTATCTTCAAATTTCTCTTGGGTCGTGCATAGAAACGCTATACAATTTCCCTAATAAAAAGCCTTTGTGGTTGATTCAAGCTCAAAAGAAATCTTGTAGCAAGGCTCTGATTAGTGTTACATGGCACATTTGTAACAAAAGATTGTTTGAGGGATTTGAAACTTCTGGTTCTACTATTTTGTATCTTTTATTTGTCCCTTGTTCATCTTTCTCCAGTCATGTCTTATTTTGTTCAAAAGAAATCTTGTAGCAATTTCTTCTTATATTGTTCTTCCTTTCCTCTTTATTAAGTTGTCTGTTCTGATGTACTAGGATTATATTTCTAGGATAGTCCTCTACAACCTATCAAAATAAAGGAGGATTGCTTATGGCGAGATGTGTCACCTTGAATATCTGCAACAAACCCACGAGTCTACTTGCAGTGTAGCTTTTGGTTTTTGCATGTGCCTATGCACACACAAGCTTCCACAGAGTAGATTACTTCCTATTAAGAATGGTTGCTTAAATATTTTAAAGCAAAGTTCTGCATTGCCAAATAATTTTTGTTTTGGTAGATCTAGATTGTCTGGCATCAGAAGTGAGATGGGTGCAATACTGCTATATTAGGGTGACTGTTATCATCGAAAGATGTTTACTTAGCTTAGCAGTGATTATTTTGAAAAATAGCAGCTCTTCTTGATGCAATCTTAGAGAGACCCCAATAGATGATCAAGTAGGAGGGTTTCAGTGCATTGAAGGAAAAGAACATGAATACTAAACTTTTAAGAGGTGAAAATTTTAAATATATATGTCATGACTTTACTTACTCTCCGATATTTGTATATTCTAAAAAGTTGGGATTTTGAGTTTCAAAAATATTTTATATTGTCTGACCTTTTGCCTGTTTATACTTAGATTAATTTCTGTTGTTTATGAGGCAATTATAATATCATTCTATCATCATCTGTTGTGAAAACAGTGTCATAATGGTGGATGAGGCCCATGAAAGATCTATTTCAACTGATGTCCTACTGGGTCTTCTGAAGAAGGTATTAATTTGTACAACCAGGACATTTTGTGTTGGTTGTAATAAGCTATCTTACAGCTGTATTTTACTTGCTTTCAGTAAGCAATTTCAGAACTTTGGTTTTTCTAGTATAGACTAATTTCTAGTTCTGAATTTAGATACAACGACGTCGACCTGAATTGCGGTTGATCATATCCTCGGCCACTATTGAAGCTAAATCTATGTCTGCTTTCTTCCAAACCAGGTTTTCTTCAACACATTTGCCTGTCCTTGGATTAAGTTTTGTCTGATTTTGGTTGGTTGTGTTTCTGTTTTGAGGATTTTTTTTTGCCATGCAAGCTTGAATGAATATGAAAATTCATTTAATATTGCAATCAAGAAGAGATACTAATATATTTGGAAGTGCTTTTCATTTGATGTGCCCTGCATTCATAAGTCTTTTTAATGCTGCACTGATCTCGACTAATTGGCTCCTGTTTAGCTCTAGTTGGACATGTTTATGAACTCTGATCATGATTAGGCCAAATCAGAGCTCTTGGATGCGTTGTCCAAACTGGGATATAGTTTATTTTGAGTCGTGATTGAAGAATAAGCTGCAAAAGCAGACCCTTACTTATGCTTCGAGCATAAGATCTAGTCTGCAAAACCCTGCTCAAATCGAAGCTCAAAGGCTGCACATTTAGTGATTTCCAGTTTTCTCATTATGTATTTGAATATTAGGGGGTTCCTGTTCTTTCAATCCAAATGGGTTTTTTTGGTAAGGTTGTTTCAATCCAAATAATTGTTAGTCACTTATTTTATTTTTTGCGAGTTTTGGATTTTAAGAGTAGTGTCACCCTTTAGCGGTCTGATGTTCATCCTGTGATTGGGAAGTAATTTTTTATTCTTTGTTAGTATCTATGCCAGTTGGGATAGATCATTCCCACGGTCACTCATTTAATTTTTTTTTTTTTTTTCCAGAATATCACGCAAGGGTGTAATATTTGCAAATACATCACGATTATCAGCATATTTTCCTTAAGAAAAAACCTCTACTTTCCAATCTCATAATTCCGCAGTATAGTGATGTTGCTTTGCAAATACGTAGATACTCTGCTTCTAAGTAAAAAATGGAGAAAAAATGTGCATCCACTACCATTCTTACGACAAAGAAGAAAACAAAAATGCAGTAATGGTCATAGAGATAAAGACAAGTTAACACCTTAAGATGTGGTCTGTAACCTCCATAGCAAGTCGATGGGGTTATGCATGCAAAAGGCTGTAGCTTAAAGCACGTTGTGCTGCTTAGTTAAGAGGAAAAGACAATATAACATGTGTTTGGTGAGATCAAATCAATCAGGTGTCACATACATCAAAGCATTCTGGTTTGTGAACTTGCGATAAAAAGTTATCTCAACTGTGTCTGGGCTGAGCTTAATGAGATTATGCTGAGCATCATTATAAATTACAAATGAGATGCATATAAAAGCAATTTTAAAACAAGATGATATAAAACCAGAGTCAAAAGCAATTTTGATTATTTTGAATGCAATTAAAACCGATTCTTGGTCGTGACTGTGACTGAAAATTGGTTTTGTTCACAGTTGTATTTGCTTGGTCAGGACACCGCACTCTAATAATTTTACATGTGCATTCTGATCTTAACCAAATACTGTCTTGTAAATTCTACATGATGCAGAGGAAATGAGAGGGTCCATGTTAAGTCGAGTATTCTCTTAAACTTAGTTTTTTTATTGAAGTTTTTAATGTTGAATATGGCTATTGTCTTCTGTATGTTGTAATCTGGCAGAAGGCGTCGAGGACTACAAGGTGAGGAACCTGCATTGGCTATGGAACCTGCAATCCTCTCGGTTGAGGTGCCTCTCTCTCTCTCTCTCTCTCTCTCTCCTCTCCCTCTCCGCTGAAAGAGATGGTGTGCAAGTGGGCACACATCTACTATGCATGAACAACTTACAAATTGATCTGATCTGCAGGGTAGAGGTTTTAATGTGCAAATTCATTATGTTGAGGATCCGGTGTCAGACTATATACAGGCTGCTGTTTCAACAGTATTGTTGATTCATGACAAGGTAAATGCTTTCGCATATTTCTGCTTTATGATAACCTTGTGATCAAATCTTTACTTCTAGCCGTACTTGTTAATTTTCTATGTTCCCCTAACAGTGAAATGCCACAGAAAAGGCATGAGACTTATACCCTTAGGACATACATAACCCGCTTTTTGAATGATCTGAAAAAAGCACGAACTTTTGCTTGAGGGAAAAAATGTCCATGAGTTTATACTCTTGAGACAAAAATAACCTCACATTTCAAATGACTCAAATATTAACATGAACTTTTACTCCAGGACAAAAATATCCACTGTAGACTTTTCTGTCTGAAAAGTTTGTTTTTTTTTTTTTTTTGGTGCATCTGATGTGGCTAATGGTTGTCACATGACATGTCATTTGAGCCCAACAATGCTGTTTCACTTTGATTATAATAGATTATTTTCTTGATTCGACATTGAAGAAATTGATATAGAACAAAATAGGAGAGCGTATAAATGATTAGGGTTTGCCACTCCTTGCACTTTTATTATTAATTAAATAACATTTAATGGTCATGAGAACCCTCTCACATTTTAACACTCCCGTCTAGGACCGTAATAACCCTCTCACACTTTAATACTCCCCTCAAGCTGAAAGCATAGATATCAAGTATGCTTAGCTTGTTATATACTCAACCCTACTAGTCCCTAAAGACTTGGTGAAAATATCAGCTAGCTGTTCATTGCTCCTAACATGACTAATAGAAATAACTCCATTGTGAAACTTCTCATAGACAAAGCGACAATCAACTTCAATATGCTTGGTATGCTCCTAGAATATTGGATTTGAAGCAATATGGGTAGTTTCTTGATTATCACACAACTCTCCACTGTCGCAAGATCTTTGAATCAACTAATAGCTGATGCATCCAGACAAACTCACAAGTAGCTTGAGCCATAGCTTTTTATTTCAAATCTGCATTGGATCGAGCTACAACACTTTGCTTCTTACTCATCCAAGATATTAGGTTTCCTTCCACAAAGGTGCAGTAACCTGATATAGACCTCCATTTTGTAGGAGACCTGGACCAATTGGCATCTGAAAAAATGCTTCCATCCTTTTGTGACCATGATCACTATAGGAGAGACCGCAACCTAGAGCTTTTTTCAAGTATCTCAAAACTTTGACTACAACATCCTAATGAGAGGTACGGGGGAAGACATAAATTGACTCAACACTCGAAAGGAATTCAGGTTAAGTGGCAGTAAGAAAATTTAGTTTTCCAACAAGTCTTTGATATCTTTATGAATCATCTAATAGCTTGCCATCCTCTACCATCAATTTTGAGCCAACATTCCAATGTCATATCTAGTGGTTTAGCTCTTGGCATATTTGTCTCTATAAGCAATTCCAAAACATACGACATACTTGTGAGATGAATACCTTTCTTCGCCTGTGCCACTTTAATACCCAAAAAATATTTAAGTCATCCTAAATCCTCTGTTAGAAACTGCTATTACAAATATAGTTTCAACTCATCAATCCTCTTAGAATCATCTTCAGTTATGACAATCTCATTCACACAAACTACAAGAAATATCCGATTAGCTCTAGAAACATAGGAAAACATAGAACGATCTCCACTTCATCTGAGCAATCCTTATTGGAGCACCTCCTTAGTAAACCTCCCAAACCAAATTTTGGGAGATTGCTTCAACCACATAAAGATTTCTTCAAACGGCGGACATGACCGGACTCCCCTTGATTAATGAACTTAGGTGATTGCTCCATATACACCTCTTTAGTTAAATCACCATGGAGGAAGGCATACATCAAGCAAAAAAGGAGGCCAACAAGCAGAAGCAGCCAAAGAAAAGAAAAGATAAATGGAGGTTAATCTTAGCCACTTAAGAGGAAGTATCATCATAATTGACCCCATAAACCTATGCATAACCTTTAGCAACCAATCTTCCTTGCGGTGAATAAGAGAACCATTAGGATTAAACTTGACAGTGAACATCCATTTACATCCAATGGTAGTCTTCCCTGCATGTAGATGAACAAGATCCCAAGTCTAGTTTTGATCCAATGCTAATGGTTTCTCCTCCATAGCTATCCTCTAGCTTGGACTAGATAATGCTTTAGCAATAATTTTAGGAATAGGATGTGTATTAATGGTGACCAGACTAGCCCAAAAAGAGGTAGACAAACCGGAATTATGGACAAATTGCACAATAAGGTGCTGGGTACAACTATGAATTCCTTTGCAATTTGCAATAAGGATATCAAGGTTAGTGTGTGATAGACTTACCTTAAACTCAGAGGATGAAGAAGATGAAATAGGCGAAGGTACATCTGCAGGGGACTCCACATATTGACGACGGCATCTACTGTATGTGTGTTGGGTAGGTAGAGGAATTGGCGGAGAATCCGAAGTGGATTTCACAATAACATATGTAAAGGAATCATCATCCACTGTAAGAGGCTCCATTGGTTCATCAGAATAAACAGTAGACACAAAGAAGGAACTGCAGTGGTAAAATACTTATGCAAAGGACAGTAACAACGGTAACCTTTTGTGTATGAGAATACCCCACAAAAAAGCATTTAAGAGATTGCGGGTCTAGTTTGGAAAGCCCTGGACGATGGTCACAAAAAAGCATTTGTGTTCCTGCCTTGCACAATTGCTTCACGGCCGTCCTTGGAGGTTTATGGTTGAAGCTGGTGGATGGGTAGTTCTACGTGTCCTGCCTTGCGCTCTTCCCCTTCACTTCCTTAGCGTCCTTGGTGGTTACGTGGCCAAGTTTTTGGCTGGGCAGAGTTTGTTTTAGTTAGTGCTTTTGCCTTTTATGGCTTTTACACGGCTCCCTTCCACTCTTGTGCTCTTGCATCTAGAGTGTAAGCTTTTGGTGCCGTTTTTTGTTCATTTGTCCTAAGCTATCAATATATTCTTACCTTTACAAAAAAAAAAAATATATCAGACAACCAGTATACGAGGTGGTAAATGAAACGAGGATTTAGAATGAAAAAGAAGAGGGTATTGAGTTACACCCTTAAGAATAGAGGATGGCATGCAGTTGATAAGATAACCTACAATCATAAGAGCGTCAACCCAAAAGGATTTGTCTACCTTTATTTCAAACATTAATAATCGAGCAACTTCTAACAAGTAATTGTTCTTCCTTTTAGCGACACCATTTTGTTGTGGTGTATTTGAATAGAAAGATTGATGAAGAATGCCTTGTTGGGTCACGAATTCAGAAAGAGGATTAGAATAATATTTTTTTGCATTATCACTTTGAAGAATACACACAGGAATTGAAAATTGAGTACGTACTTTTTGCATTGGACAAAACATAGAAAATAACTCAAAACAACTTTTCATTAGATATAACCAAGAGGCTCTTGAGTAATCATCAATAAAAGTAACGAAGTACTTGAGATCCAACTTAGTAAAAGTAGGACACGGACCCTATACATCACAATGAACTAATACAAAGGCTGGGAACCCTATTTATTGATTCTTGGATGATAATTTATATGGTGCAATTTCTCAAATTGACATAATTCACACTCAAGACTAGATAAAGAATGAAACTGGGGATCTAACTTCTTTAAACTTTCCAAGGAGGGGTGGCTCTAATGACAATGGATCTAATGTGGGGAAGCCACATAATGAGCAACATTGGTAGTATCAGCAAACGAGTATAGCCCCCCTGACACATGTCCTTTATCAATCATCTTCCTCGTCTTCAAAACCTTAAAAACATAGGAATCAAGATGGAAAGTTATAGAACTATTATATCTTTTGTAAGATGACTTACAAACATAAGGTTAAAATAGACAACTTGGGAGATATATGGCTGAAGATAAAGATATGGAGAATGTCAGAAGAACCGTGCCTATCCCCTTTGTTATGGATAGAGAATCATTAGCTAATGTAACATTGGACAGAGACTCGTGAATGTTAGAAAAGTTACTTGAAACTCCATTCATATGATCAATAGCACTTGAATCAATGACCTAGGGGCGAGAGGTAGAAGAAAGACATGTTGTTGCATTACTTGTTTGGACAAAGTAGTTGTGGATGAGGACTGTGAAATTGACTGAGAAATCTAGAACTAATTGTACCTGGCCAATCCCTTCTCCGCCATTCTGATTACCTTTCCTCCTTTAGAGAATTGCGAAGAGGTAGCAGACTTTAATGCAGTGGCTACATTAGCTACAGTTTGCTGAGGGGGCTTTTCATGAGGCTTATAACAGAATCTTTGAATGTGTCCAGGTAAATCATTGAAATGACAAGTCCGGTATTAACCCTTGTGTCACTAGAAGTGTTACTAGATGAGGGTGGTTGGCCCCTACCAAAACCACAGCCACCACCACCACTTTGGCCACCACTACGATCTCAACCATCACTGTGATTGCCAAGGCTGAGCTATCACCTGTGGAGAATGCATCCTTAGGTGGCACATCAGACCCTCAAGACTCAAGCAAACGTCTCAATAAGTGAAGTTATCTTATCTTCTCCTAGTATTTGGGGACAGACTGCATCATACATTGATCCTAGTCGTCCTAAAGAATCCCTTAACAGCCAATTGCTCTCATTGCTCCTGCGTTTTCTTAACATGAGGTAATGGATAGTAGAGAATTAAACTCCTTATACATCCATTTAAAATCAACAAAATACTGGGTAAGTGGCCAACCCTTTCTACTAGCCTTAGAAAATTTGTGGGATACTTCATAAATCCTTGAAAGATTATTTTGTCTAGAATAAAGGATATTCAAGTAGTCCCGCAACTCTTTCATTGTATCAATATGTGTAACCAAATTGGCAACTTGGGATTCCATGGAGGTCAACATTTGACCAAGAATTCTGGCATCCACAGTTTCTCAATTTATATTAGAGGTAGATCTGTTACCTTTTAGATGATTTAGTTGCTCTCTCCCAGTCAATACTAACAACACGATTTTCCTCCATTGCTATAAATTGGTGATACCTTCTAACTTCTTCTTTGTCAAACGACTAGAGGATGTAAACACAACCTCAGCCACTAAACCTTTATTCTCTGCCATAACTCAATGTGTACCAATATAACACAAGAATTTTCAGCCAATAATCAGAATCAAGTCCCACAAACTAGAATTCAATTCAAAAAACTGCCTCGATTGCTTCAAACAGTCCATAACTCCATGACACTTCAATCAAATTCATCTATTTCATCAAAACATACACCAAAACTGTAGATTATGCCCAAATAGAAACCACCTTATCCAATATCAATTTCAAGGTGAATAGAGTCAGCAGCTTTATCAAGCAAGCTATTGCAATTTTTATTTTTTATTTAGAACATAGAGAATAGCAAACACATGAACCAACTCTAGAGGACCAAGTAACTCAGATCAGTTTGCTGGGAGGGACGCAAGCTCTACCAGCGTTGGATCTTGGCTGGTCGACGTTGGGTCTGGGATGAATGAGACCACGCGACACCGCATGACACTAGATTTTAGCTAGATGGGACTAGATGATGCTGGACGACGCCTGATCTGAGCTGACTATGCTTGCAGGTGTCAGATCTGGACTTAAGAGGACTGGGTGACGCCAAATTGGGCTGAACGACTCTTGACATTGTCAAATCTGAGCTCGCAATGACTAGATTTATTTTTATTGCTTTGATATCATGTAGAACTTGATATAGAACAAAAGAGGAGAGCATACAAACTGATTAGGGTTGGCCACTCCTCCCACTTTTATTATTAATTTAATAACATTTAATTACCATAATAACCATCTTAGTATTGATGACCATAATAACCCTCTCACAATTTAACAAATATCAATTATTTGAAACCCTGATTTGCAAATTTGAAATGCTAATTAAAGCTAATTAAACATCAGGATTTGAATTTCAGGATTTGCTTATTTCAGGAATTTGAAAATTTCTATGATTTGCTTGCGTACTCAGTTTGAGGCACAATCCTACCCATCCAATTTGCAAACTTGATTTGGGGCTAAACTCTCTCTCTTCTTTGAAAGAAAGAAGCCAAAATCCTGTTCAATTGATATCGTTTTTGTTAGAACTACATGGCATTGGTTAGGTTCAGCTGATGTGTTCATTGTAAATGTTGCCAGCGTTAGTTGTGCCTAATTCTGCGTAATCATTTTTACTGGAAAAGCTAATGGTGGAAATTTTTGTCCCTTTAGTAAAAGTTTGTGTATATTTTTCTTATTGCTTGAAAAGTGAGGTTATTACAAGTTCATGCATGCATTATTCTCTCAATCAAAAGTTAGTGCTTTTTTGGGTCATTTGATAAGTGAGGTTATTTTCGTCCTTTGGGTATGAGTTCGTGGATATTTTTGGGCATTTGGCCACTTATTAACTGCCTTTGAATGGAAGCTATTGGTAGTACTAGACATTTATAGCTCAGAACCCTGCAAGGATACTGAGAAAAGTAGACCTGGCACGCATGTTCTTAATGAAAAAAAAAAGTTGATATCTTAAATGACCAGAAAAAGAAGCAAACTAGTCACGGGGATACCTTTTCTTTTCGGGGTTTATATGAGTCATCCTTTTGACAACCTTGCATGGTGGTACTTCATTGGCAAATAAATCCTAATAACCACTTTAATTGTTTTTAGGAGCCATTTGGTGACATTTTGGTGTTTCTCACTGGTCAAGATGATATTGAAACTGCTGTTAAGTTGCTGACAGAAGAAGCTCGAGACAACAGAAAAAGTTCTTCAGGTATGCTCATCTGATCTTAGCATGTAGCTAGGGTTCTCTTTTCATCCAGATAATATGGATACATAAAATTATAAGAATATTGCATCTCTTTCAGTACTTAACGGGAGGTGCATATAGGGTAATGATTTCAACTTTTGTGGTTTGTCTTTGACACTGGGACAATATAGCATCACTCTCATGGGGGCCATATGTTGATCACTGCCTGAATTTGCATGACCATTGCATAAATGACCATTTATTGATGCTCTTCTTGTGACATGCAGCATTTGGCATATATCCTCACTTGTAGACCTAATTCAGATATCTATTTCTAACTGATCTGTTCCTTTTGCTTCTTTTAGGATTGATTGTTTTGCCTTTGTACTCGGGACTTTCACGTGCAGAACAGGTGTAGTAATAGGGTGCTGGGAATCATTATTCTTTTTGTGATGCATGGAGAGATTTTAATTGCTCTTGTATTTATTTCCAGGAGTTAATATTTTCTCCCCCTCACTCCTCAGATATCTATTTCTAACTGGGCTTCTTTTAGGAATTGTTTTGCCTTTGTAGAAAACAGTGGTGATATCAACAAATATAGCGGAGACATCATTGACTTTGGAGGTTATACTCCCTAATTTTGAAGCAGGAGCTGTACCTAAGCCTTAATCTCAATATTCTTGGCATTCATTTATAACATGCTTTGTATTTCTGACTGGTGCAGGGTATTGTTTATGTCATTGACAGCGGGTTCTCTAAACAAAAGTTTTATAATCCGGTACTTCACTCATATTCCCTAAGGGCCTGTTTGTTTATGTTTTTTAAAAGCAAAGAGCCACTTTTTTGCTTTCAGGCAAAATATTCAATTTTAAAAAACTAAAAAGTGGTATTTGAATTTTGTGCCAACATTTGGGTATTGTAAAAGTTTCTGGTGTTTCAAGTTAATAAAAAGTCAAAGTGGGCTGGCCACAAGATTTAGATGAAGGAAAAGCAAAAGTCTATCGAGACAAGCTTTTAGATCTTGTAAACAGATTAGGTCAATTAGGTCTTGGACAACCATTTTGTTTCTGTCACATCTTATGAATCTTTCAGGAATGCTCCTAGTTTCGTTTTGAGAGCCCAGAAAGTTTTACTGTGTTTGAGTACCTAGAATAGTGCGGACTGGTAGAAGCTCTTGAGCACCCCTATGAGTTGAAATAAGTCAGATTATCAAAACATCTATAATGTTATGCACCTGTCGAAGATGATTATTTGGTTTCTTTCTCATTTAAACAATGTCCTCATGCAGTTATTCGTCAATTTGTTTTGTTTTTCCAGTGTTGTGTGTCATTTGCCTGGATGTAATAAGGAATTATCATTCTAGGATATGCATACATGTTAGTACCAAATAATGTTGACTTAGTTTGTCGGGCATGATGCAGATCTCAGACATTGAAAACCTTGTAGTGGCGCCAATATCTAAGGCATCTGCCAGACAAAGGGCTGGCAGGGCTGGAAGAGTTAGACCTGGGAAGTGTTACAGGTGAGTATTAGTGACATATGTATAAAGTACCCATCTTTTTTCTGGAGGTTATGCCCCTAGTTATTATATTTATTTCCAAGTCATGACTGCAACTATTAGCTATTTGATAATTCATTTCTTCATTTATGATAGGATGTTGTGTAATCATACAGTCAAATTCTCCATGAATTGCTTCTCAGCTAAAACTCTCAGTTAGCTGATGATGTTCATATTTGCCTCTTCTTTTCTAGCTGATAAGTTAAATACACAAGGAGTATTGAACCACAGAGTACTGGAGAATGTCCTAGGAAGTGATCTCTTGGTGATTCTATGTGCCGTAGCCTGTTCTTCTGACAGCCTCATTAACCTCTGGAAGTCCCCCCTTTCGAGAAAAGTTGATTCACTTGACACGTATTGTGTGAGAGTTATGACAACCACTTATTGGTTACTATGTTGTCTATTGGTTCTTTGTCCACTTTATGCTCTCCAAAGAGTTACTTGGAAGCTGACTTAACTTTCAATATATGAATTACCTGAGACAAAGTCCCTGTGCATTTTGTTGAGGAGATGATGAAAGAAGCATGTTTAAACTGGTTTGAGCACATGACACAAATCACAACAACCTCAAGATGCTTGAATAAGAATGGAGACAAAACCTTCAAATTTGGGAGATTTCCCTTTTTGAGTGTTATGTTGTTCCTGTTAGACTAGAACATTTGAGGAGTTGATGCTTGTGTTTTCAATCACTCAAGGACATGTTTTTAGATCAATAAGTTTATTTTAACAGACAGAAATAATCATACAATCTGAAATTTCGTTGTATCTAAATATAAAAATCATGTCTTTATTCAAGAGCTTAAGTTTTAAATTATTTGCTAGTTGTCTTACATAATTTTCAATTGAATTAGACTAGGAGTCCAGATGTTCAATTTTATTTTGGCCACACATAGCCTACGTGTGAGGTTAAAAATTTGCAGCATTTAGATATGGAACTGCACATTTATCTAATAACGTAATTTTTTAGATGATTTGGCACTGGTTGCATAAATTTTGCACTAACATTAGGAAAGCACTAAATATGACTTCTGCAATTCATGATGGAAATAGCAACAAAAGCCTAATGATATGGCAAACCACCCCTCCACCCTTTTCTCCTGGTTCCCCTCCTCAAAGAAGAAAAGAAAAGTAGAATTCCGTTACCTCTATTACTAGCGTCGGATGGTAACTTCACAGGGGTTGACTTTCCAATCATAATCAGTAGATGAGGTCACCTGGTGAACAAGCTTAAACTTGTTTGGACAAATATCATTCAAAGAGTTGGAAACACATTGCTTGATTTGCAGCTTTGCAGAATAAATCTGTAGTCTCTTTCTAGAGCAATGTATAAATTTTGTGTACTTAATCATTTGAAGTCTGCTCAGACAAGTGTTTGAAGACTCTTTGGCCAAAACTAAGAGAAGAGTGATGTATGAAGACACCTTCTGTCTTTCTTGAGCCCCATGATCCATTGTATTCCTTTTTGCATGTTGCCATGCCTTATCATCTAGCTATGCTCAGGTCTAATGAACTTGCCTTTTTGGCTTTCCACATGTGCAACCAGGTTATATACAGAAGAGTATTTTGTCAATGAAATGGCTGCTGAGGGGATCCCAGAGATACAGAGATCAAATCTTGTTTCTTGTGTTATTCAGGTGTGTGGTTTCTTGCCCTGATTTTGTCACACAAAGTTTCCTTGAATAGATGCATAACTCATGATATTATTACATTTATAACAAACTGCCTCTGAACTTGGGAGGATTGGTACAGGAGTGACAAGCATGAGTTTCGATCCAATGTAGTTTTAATATGAAGTTGCTTTTTTTTTCTGGCATAATTGTAGCTGAATCAAAAATTTAATATGAAGTTGTGTCTATTTGTCAATGGCATAATTGTAGCTAAATAAAAAATGCCTTACACTTTTCTCTCCTGTGTGAGCCTTACCACGCTTATGCAGTAGTTGAAAATTCTTTGTCCAATTTTTGTTGAGGAATCTAGGAAGAAAGAAGAGTTTTCTTCTGTTGTACTTCATTTGAATTTTACTTGCTTAAGCAACTTCTCTTGTTCCTCTGTTTTACTTTACTGTTCCATTGAAGGACAAGCATGTTATCTTTCATTTGTAAGTTTTAGTGGCCAAAAGAAAGGTAGGGACCTTTCAGCAACATGCTGAAAGGAGAGTCCACTCTGCTTGACAAATAACTTAATGTTGGTGTCGCATGAAAAATAGTGTCCTCGGTGCAGTTAACAGTTCTTGGACTTATTTTCACTGACTATAAGCATTTTATGTTTTTATAATGAATGTTTACTCTTCTTCAAATTTCTTAAGCTAATCATATTTTACCGATTTTTCAGTTGAAAGCCCTGGGGATAGATAATATCTTGGGTTTTGATTGGCCGGCATCTCCATCCCCTGAGTCAATGATTCGTGCTCTTGAAGTGCTATATTCTCTTGGAGTACTTGATGATGACGCCAAACTTACAGCACCTCTTGGTTTTCAAGTAGCTGAGATTCCACTTGTATGTAGCACTGGTCTCTTTCATCACCGCTATTATTTTTTTAAGCAAATTTTGCTTTGGATGCCTGAATTTTATTAGATACTTTTATGTATACTGCCATGCTTTTATTTAGCTACTATTCCTTCCACCACTCCCAATCCTATATTCCAATTCTTTGGCATCTCTGTCTCTGGTAAATATGTTGTTAATCTGGTGTTATTTGAACACACTTATTCTAGATAGACTGAGGCAAAATTGGAGAGAAGAAATCAGCGATTTCTTCACTTATTTTTTATCATATTGGTACACATCTGTCCTCTACTACTCTCCACCCCACTTTGATTTTCCACTTGGGTTGTAGATGTCTACTTCTGGGAGCAAACTTTTTCCCTCTTGGTAGTGCTGATTATTCATTCCGTGTTGAAGTTGCTTATGCACCAGCATTTTCTACCCTTCTCTGAAAGCTCCGTGGGACCACCTATCGCTGGGCTTTCCTTTTCCTCAACCAATTCGGTTATCCATGCTCAAGAAAGTTCTCAAACAAGCTGGGATCAGCAAGAGCCCGCGGCTGCGGCCTGTTTTCCCTTGAATTGGTTTTTGTTCGTTCTTCTATATTTGTAAAATGATGAAAATGCTTTTCAGCTATGATTTCCAACTGGTTAAGCACCTGAGGTTTTTTGTTTATTTTTTAGTTCTCCTAGCCCTCATGATATATATACTTTTTGAAAAAATTTGTGTAAAGTTTTCATGATTAACTTAACTTAGTTCATGAAGATCTCTGCATTTTGTTATCTCAATTGAGCCTCTTTGTTAGATCAGTTGAGCTTTGTGTAGGACCCAATGATCTCAAAGATGATCTTGTCTTCGGACCAGCTGGGTTGTTCTGAGGAGATCCTCACTATCGCTGCTGTTCTTTCTATCCAGGTAATAGTTTCTGCCTGTGCCATCGTTAGCTAATCTTATTTGATGGTAATGGAAGTTCTTGAGTTAAAATTACCTTTGGAAATTGTTTTTTCAGTCTATTTGGGTTTCCAGTAGGGGAATACAAAAGGAACTGGATGAAGCAAAGTTGAGATTTGCTGCTGCTGAGGTTAGCATCTTGGTTTTTGATCTACTAGTCAGCTATATATGCTTGGGAGACTTCTTTATTAGTATTTTGCTAGGACATTCTCCAAAAAATTGTTCATTTTGTTGAAGCATCTCATTTGTATTACGGGTTTAGCCTTAAGATATTTAGGATTTTTTGAAGCTGTTGATGCAAACATTTCCACCATCAATTATTTTATTGGGTTTACCTTCTTAATTTGATGCAGGGCGATCATGTAACATTCTTAAATGTGTACAAAGGATTTCTTCAGTCTGGCAAATCATCACAATGGTGTCATAGGAACTACATTAATTATCATGCAATGGTATGCACCTTTGCAGTATGGAAGACTGATGTTATTTGTTTTTGTATGCCCGTCTGCTTTACATTTGATCCATTTTACCGAGATGTTCTTTTTCCCACAGAAAAAGGTGGTTGATATCAGAGAACAATTAAGGAGAATTGCTCAGAGATTGGGAGTAACTCTAAAATCTTGCGACAATGATATTCTGGTAACGCTTTTAGTCACACTCTGGTTTCTTATTTTCTCATCTTTGTTATCAGTCTGAAACTTCACTCTCTGCCTACTGAGAGAGCTTTTCATAACTGCTGAGTGATTCTGGACCCACAAACTCTTCTTCCAAAATTTTTGGGCCATAAAATCAATTACTTGCACTTAACATCAACACTTTATTCAGGTCTAAATTTGTTGGCTGTTGAGGTAGAGCTCCACTGACATAAGTGCTCAAGTGAATCTTGATCATCTTCTTAAGAAAGCTTTTCTTAAGGAGAAAGCGGTTTTCTTGGGAATGTCTCCAAAAGCAACAGCATAATAGGTGAACTGAGTTTTAAGAACATTAATGACATCGAAAGCTGTCTTTACTGACAAAGTGGCATCTATAACTTGGATCTTCTTATGCCATCTTACCCTAGCCTGTAATTTTCTCCATAGCATACAACTACACAGGATTTCTTCAAAGTGTCTGTTCGTGTCATTCAGCCTTTCCTTTCCTCTTTTAGCTTCCATCTCCATCATAACTTCACATCTCACTGTTGGAGCCTCTGGATTTCGTTTTCTTCACATGTATAAACTATTTTAAATGAGTACCTCTCATCTTATCCTCAGCCGACACCAACCTTTCCTCTGATGCACTTGTTTCTAGCAATCTCTTCTTAAGTGTCTGCACATCCAATGGCACATCTCCCTATCCATAAACTCATTATAATACCAGGCTAAAGTTGACCGCCTAACATCCTAGAAGCCATGAAGCATTGCTGGTCTAATTGCTCTCACTGAAATTTGCGCTTAAGCTTTAAGTAATATTTTGTCAAAGCAATGATATCATAGAAAAATAAATGTTGGTGACATCAAAATGCTGTTTTTGTTATTATGTTTCAAGAGAATTATAATAGGACCAAAATATATCTGGGGAAAAGATTTAGTCAACCAATGCTCCGCTTTCGCTCTTAAAACCAAGCAAAAATTCCTCATGTTTTATGAGAAGTTTTAGGTAACACTTCCTAACTTTGACCTATTGTCGAGATTTACTGTATTTGGCTCTTCCTGTTATGCCATTGGTTTATTGTGCAATTAGCTTTAAAACATTAATCTGCTGCTGTTGCATTTTAGTTCAGTGCCAAGATGAGACTTCTATGCTCCCCTTAGTAATTCTCTCGTTTTATTGTATTTTTCATTGGTATGAAAACCAAAGAGAATCAGTGATGTAAGCAATTGGGATTATTTCCCTTTCCCCCCTTCTTTTTGGAGATCAATCTCATGGTTCGAATTTTATGGGTAAATATTGATTATTTCATCAGGCAGTTTGGTTAAAATATAGAATCACAGGAGTATGGCCCGTCATAAGGGCATACATGGCATGGTGAATCATCAGAGATTGGATGATTGAGTCATGCACGGCCATCTCAAATGACATGCTCATGAAAACTGCACATCAGAATAAAAAATAACAGAGAGCTCCTCAATTTGCCACAATTTTCTTGTTTGCTCCTTTGACAAGATACCATTATTTTCACAGCGAAAGTTCTTGAGGAAAGCTCTTATTCTCACCACCTCTCGCAGGTTGTTAGAAAGGCAGTCGCTATGGGGTTCTTTGCAAATGCTTGTCGTCTTGAGGTGAGTTTTTCTCCTTCCCCTACTGGGCTAGTTGCTGCTCTTTACGTTTGCAATCTTAATTGTCTTTGGTGTCTAGTTACACTAAAGTAATTTGTCAAAGTCAGGGTCAGCTGATCTTTGATTTTTCTTGTGGCCTTTAATAAAAAGCCATTTAGTCATGAGGGGATGTACAAGACTGTGAGAACGTCCCAGGAAGTTTACATTCATCCGTCCTCAGTTTTATTTCGGTGAGTAAGCAATGCTATATATTTTGATTTTGTGTGCGCTGAGAGTTGATCTTCCTTATTGATTCTTGCTCTAACTACATCACTTTGCAGAGTGAATCCGAAGTGGGTTGTCTACCACTCGATTGTCTCGACCGACCGACAATACATGCGCAATGTTGCGACCATCGAACCGTCGTGGTTGAGAGAAGTCGCGCCACATTTCTACAGGCAGGATGGACCTGATGCTATGTTGCATTGATTCTTTTGACTAGGTTAGAAGTGTTGAGGGCAATCTTTGGTCTTCTATGAACTCACAAGGCATCCTTATCGGATGCGTGTGGAGATTGGAATTAAGCAGATCGTCTCATCCTGAGGACCAATTCAATATCCTGCAATTTCTCCATAGCTGCAATTCTAGGCAACTGTACTTCAAGGCCACTTTTTAGCTGCTCGTCCACACCAAAGCGAAAAAACCAAAAAGTTTTGGAATATTGTAATGTGATTATAAATTTATAAGCATAGTGGACTTTTTAAAACTTATCCACTAGTGAGAAAAACTAGCGCAAAGCTCAATGGGATTCATACATTTTTTTTTTTTTTTTTTAACTTCTTATTGCCAACAAGTGGCTCAATTTCGGAATTCTCGTCACGTACTGAATTCCAACCGTTGACTTTTTGGTTCTGACAAGAACTTGGATCTCATACGATCAATTGAGATGCACTTGATTTATTGGATTTGTATAAGGACAAGTATTTTTTTTCCGCCATTTGATGTGAGGATTTTCTTTACATTATGCTAACCAGCCGTTTGGCCTGCTGATTTGACGATTAGGGTTTTAGGGACCTGCTGGTTTAAGTGCCAGTAAATGCCAGCCAACGGAAGAAAATGTAAAAAATAAAAATAAAAAAAATAAAAAAAACAAAGGAAAGAAAAGAACAGAAAAAGGAAAAGGAAAGTGCATTTTGAAAAGTTATTTTTACTCTATTGTATCTCCTTGATTTCTAGAAGAAAAGTCAAAGGTAACCTTATTATGGCTATATCGTCTTTCCACCTGTTGGGTTTTGCAATTTGGGGACCAATCATTTGGCATAAGCTCGGCATTAGATCAACAAAATTACACCAGGGAGGCATACCAAAAATTGCGAGATTGATGGTCAAAATGACTTTATTATGGGGATAACAAAAGTCATAAATCTATTATATTTACATCAATTCAATCATAAGCCTCAAGTCAAATGCGTCGTGAATTGCTATCGTTCTTTTTTAAGCTGCGAAGTGAGTGAAATGCATCTTGAATTACAGTTAGTTTTCTCTTTGGCTAATAATATAACTTGAACGAAATAATAACCATAGTAGTCCTAAACTTATTATACCAATGTTAACTCGATCCTTAATTTTTCAGGCTTGCCAAGGTGGTCCTCAAATTCTCAATTAGCTGCAATTCTAAGCAACTGTACTTCAAGGCCACGTTTTAACTGCTCGTCCACACCAAAGCAAAAAGCGACAAAGCTTTGAAACATTGTAATGTAATTACAAGCATAGTGGGCTTTTTAAATTTATCCACTAGCGAGAAAAATTGATGCCCTGGTGCAAAGCTCAATGGGATGCGTACACTTTTCTTTCTTTTTCAACTTCTTAATGCTAACAAGTGGCTCCATTTTAGAACTTTTGTCCAGTACTGAATTACAACCATTAATTTTTTGGTTCTCACATGCACATTACTTGTGGATCTCACAAGCTCAATGGTTGTAATGCACTCCGTTCACTAAATTCCGATTCAGGCAAGTGTTTTTCCGCCATTTGGTGTGAGGATTTTCTTAACATTATGCAAACGAGGCATTTGGCCTGGTGATTTGACGATTGGGATTTTAGGGACATGCTGGTTTAAATACCAGCTAACGGGATAAAAAGTACAAAAAATGGGGGAAAAAAAGAAAGAAGAAGAAGAAGAAAAGGAAAGTGCATTTTTTGGAAAATTATTTTCACTCCGTTAATTTCGAGTAGGAAAGTCTTTGTAACCTTATTCTGGCTATATCCTTGTTTTCCTACAGCTGGGTTTGACACAGTTTTGCAACTTGGAGAACAATTATTTGGAAGAAACTCGGCACTAAATCGGCCAAGTTACCCTAAAAAACACAAACCTTTTACAAAATTTCAAATGAGTTTTATGCACGACAAAAATCGTGAAATCAACTGTCAAAAGAACTACATTATGATACCACCATAGATTTGGAACCACATTATATTCATAATCTAATTGAATCACCAATGGAGTTTGAACTCTATTGTCATCCTTACAATCATGTGGAAGAAAGATTGTGATTTGAAGAACAACAATTACTGGGAAGATAGTGTTTCTCTTCACCAATTCGAAACCCCTCTGTTTATTTCTGATGTCTAATGGAAATCTTCCTTGACTAACTCAATATTGGTATTTTAATTTGTTCAATTCAATAAAGGTCACATTTTTTTTTTCACTTCATTCAAATAAGAGTTGTGCGCGTACAGATATTTTGATGAAAACTAATATGTGATTACAATAAATATTCAGTTGATATTATTTTCATCGAACAATATTTGTCAAGTCTAAATGTACATTATATTATTGCATATTTTATTGACCATACCATTTCACTGGTAAGCTTTATTGTCAAAATTTTTGTCGACGAGTTAGAACTAGCTAAAGTAGCCAATTTATTCCTTGATAACGTAAAAATATTTATTTCTTAATTAGAAACAATATCATTATCATTTTCTAGACGTACGCAAATTCTAATTACTAAAAGCCGAAGAAAAGTTTCGGGGGTTCTAATAACTTTGGCATATAATAAATATGAGAGCGATCACTATAAACGGTAATGATATGCAGCTAGCGAGAATTTGTATATATCATCCCTCAAAAGAATTCAAAAAATGTAACTTCATAAATTGAAGAATCTTTCAGTGTAATTTTTTTTTTTAAAGAGAATTATTTATGCAAATGTAACCCAATTTTAGTTAACCAGTGCCCTTGGTCATTCTACATCTAAGTCATCTGACTAATCTGTCTTAATATCTTGCCAAAAGATAAGATTAGTGGACCATTTCCTTCCTTCAAATTAGGGAAAATTACCAATTGACTCTTAAATCTATCGTATAGATATCAATTCAGTTGTAAATATTTTAATATCATCAAGTTCTAAACTTTTGTGTGAAATTCCAATCAATTCTTCTAACCAATTGCACTAGAAGTGTTGACGTAGCAATCAACTTGTTGTCCACGCCAACGTGCCACATAGGACTGCCAAAGTAACCAAACACCACATTAGCGATTTCTGGCGTGAATTAGTCAAAAGAACTAAATTGGAATTTTGCATAAGGGTTTAGGATTACATTGACAAACTTGAAAAGTTTGATAACCAAATTGACATTTGTACAATAGGTGTAGAACTAATTTGATAATAATTTCCTTCAATTTATACTCTCAGCCAAAGAGGAAATTAACTCTAGTTCAAGATGCATTTGATTGGAGGATTTTATCGTAGCTTAAATAAGAACAACTGCAATTCAAGATGCATTTGACTCAAGGCCTTCACTGTAACTCAAGGCCATTGTTAAATTAAAGGATAACAAAAGAACATAGTGGGTCTTTTTAACTCTCTTCTAGCACCGCAGCTCGAAGCAACTGCAATTCAAGTTGCATTTGACTCGAGGCTTTCGCTCCAACTCGAGGCCATTATTAAACTATGGAAGGTCAGTCCTATCGAAAGGAGAACAACAGAGCATGGTGTGCTTTTTTAACTCTCTTCTTGGACTGCAGCTCAAAGAGGAACTACTGCAGTTCAAGATGCATTTGACTCAAAGCTTTCATTGCAACTCAAGACCGTTGTTGAACTAGGGAAGGTCAGTCCCACCGAAAGGAGAACAAAAGAGCATGGTGGGCATTTTTAACTCTCTTCTTGCTGCTTTCAAGGAGGAGCAACGTGAAAGGGCCTGTAACCCTACCTTGGCTCTATCTTTCTTAGTCCACAGTTCAGTAAATACAATAATTAGGGAATTCATTATCTTTTTCCGAAGGGAACCTAGGCCTCGACTTCGGAATGCGAGTGCCTATGTGGAGAGACTAGGAAACATGTACGAGGATAGGGGATAAATCCCAAAAATAACACGAAGAACATTAGTCCAATCATGGTCCTCGTGACTTAGGATGCTTTTGCAAATTCGTCCTCCATTTTCTTGTAAATTAAATTTCGGCCTTTCTTGCAATCAAGTCCTTCTGTCGTTGGTAGCTACTGCTCAAATTGCTGAGAAGACATCAAATCACACTCATGTAGTTTCGAGATCATTGGCGTGACTAGAGTGCTCTCCATCTATGTAAATATAACATAACAAGTTCTTCCTTAAAGATTGCCTCTAATTCACAAGAAATTGATGATTCTTCTTGTGAGGAGTATTTTTCTTGCATTCTCCACTCATTTTGCTTCCAAATGAGACTTGTGTTTGCCTTATTCAGTACCATGAGTCTTGTCCAACAAAAAAAAAAAAACAATAAATTTGATGAACTTTAATACTATTGCGATTAAAGATTATTCATAGTTTTAACATGGGCGGCCTTTTTTCCATTCCTAATTTGACTAGAACACTTCCTTACAAAGTGCCATCACCATTTCACCCATTGTGAGACCCGCCTTTCAACATTTTAAACATTCTCCTCAGTTTCAAGGAAAATATAATGTTTCTGAAAAATATTTTCCATAAAACTATTTTCTAAGAAAATTATATTATTTTTTATTCTCAAAACCTGAAAAGAAGCAAAAAAAAAGAAAAAAATCTACTATTTGGTAAGAATAATTTTTCTTTCATTCTTTCTTTTTCAATATTTTTATTATTTTATTTTTAAAATATAATCTTAACTATTTAAAAATCGATTTTTTTTTATTTAAAATTTCTAGTTATATTTTTCTTTTCTTTTTTTTTTTATTTTCTCTGTTTTTCTCTTCTTCTTCTTTAGCTATCGCTAGCCACAACGATGGCAAACACCGTTGAGCAAGCAAGCTAAGGCTCGAACTTGTCGTTGATCGGGTGAGCAATGAGCTAGGGCTCGAGTTTGTCGCTTGCCTAGCCTCGAGTAAGCTCAAGGGTTGCCTATGGTCAAGCGCAACTCACCTATGGCTAGCGACCAAGCAAGATAAAATTTAAAAATAAATAAATAAAAAGAGAGGGAAAAAAAGATTTAAAAATTCAATTTTTAAAAAAAATGAAAAATGAAAAAATGAAAAAAAAAAAAAAAAAAAAGATTAACATTGGCATGAGATAAGAGAAAGTAAATGAGGAAAATGTTTACATCTTTCTCAAAAGTGAAAAATATTTTTCCCTATCTTAAAAGGCTTTTTTCCTTTAATGGAAAATGTTTTACTCGATTAATTTATTTTCCATAAAATGAACATTGGAAAATTTGGAAAACATTTTCTTGAAAGTCATTTTTAGTGAAACAAATAATGTTTTTTTATTTTCCTTCTTTGTGGGTCCCACTTTCCTTCCTCTTCATCCAACCTTTCAGCATCATTCTCCCTTTCTCTCTCTCTAGCTGAGAAAATGCCAACATAATCACCTCCATAAAAGCACAGAACTTAAGGTGCGTTTATTTCATGGAAAACTCAATGATAAAATAATTTACTTTCCCAAAAACATTTTCAATGAATATATTTGTTTTCCTTTTATTTGGTGATGTATAATCAAAAATATTTTTCATTGTTTGGATTCCATTGGAAAATGATTTTATACATTATCTCAACAAAAAAAAAATCGAATTTTATATTATGATTTTTTATTTTTCCTTTTTTTATTTCATTTTTTTTTTTTCTTTTTATCTTTTCCATCTTCTTTTCCTTCGCTTCTTTCCTTTCCCTTCTTTTCCTTTGGCGGTTCGTCTCCTTTACAAGGGGTGAGCTTAAGTCCTCGTGCCAGGCCACTTTTGCTTCTCGCCGATCTAGCGAGGCTCGAGGCTTGTTGCTAGAGGCCACGAGCTTGCCTAATTTGTCGAGGCTCGTGGTTTGTAGCTCACGACTTGAGCCTTGAACTTGCTTGGCTATCGAGGCTCATGAGCCTCGCCATCCAAGGCCGCAAGCTCGCTCGATCTAGTGAGGCTTTAGGCTCACTAGCCTTTGACAGTGAGGCTCAAGCCTCCCTAGCTTGCCGCTAGAGGCTACGAGCTCACCCAATCATCAAGGCTCGAGGCTCAAGGCTCCTTGCTAAAGGCTAGGAACTCGCTTGATCTGGTGAGGCTTAAGGCTTATTAGCCTTGCGCAAGCTCCAGCCATGTCGTCAGAGGCCGTGAGCTCACCTAATCTGGCAAGGTCAAAGCTCACTAGCCATCTCCATGGTTAGTAATGCATGGAAGAAGAAGAAAAAGAAAAAGGAAGGAAAGAAAAAAAGAAAAGAAAAAGAAGAAAAAACAAAAATACAAAATTAGAATATTTTAAAAAAATTTAAAAATAAAAAAATTAAATTTTTTAAAAGTATAATTTTATAAGAACAATTGTTTGTAAACTAAGCACCAAATCCAAGCTTTGTTAGGTTTCGAAAACATTTTCTGGTTCTTTTAAGGGGAAATCATTTTCCTCAATTTAAGTTTTAGTAATGAAAAATTTTCTATTAACTAGGAAAATGTTTTCCATTGACTCATTTTCTTGAACAAGCCAAATGCCGAAAAATGAGGAAAATGTTTTCCATGAAAATGTATTCCGCAAAACAAACAAAGTCGTATAATGTTTTCTCAGTCTAATTGGTGCTTGTGCAACTTATGGAAGTCATTCCCTATTCAAAACCAACCCAAGATAATACAAAGGAGGGATCCGACCATACTTTGCACCGCCACCAATAGACTTTATCAGTTGATAAGCGAAAATGCATTTGGTTGCCCACTTATTTCCCACTTTCTCATGAACCATAAACAAAATGGTAAAAGGTTTTAATTAATCTACTAAAATGAGAAGAAAACTGTAATTTCTTGGAAAAAAACCCCTTCATCCTTTACTAAGTCCGAACCATAATTAGACCAATATTATGGGGAGATATCAAAATGTGCATCTTGAAATCATTCTACCAAACAAATTGCAAAAAGAAAGAGTCAACGAAAACTAGTCCGGAGAAATTTTCAATGAAAGGAAAATCCACTAAAAATATCAAATCATGTTCTGTCCCAATAGGGTCACAGAAATCAATAACTTTAATAGTTAAAAGATATTGGGATGATAAACATTTTTTTCACTTGGTGAAAGCAACTCTTTAGGATCGGATCAACTAAAAGAATCCCCAAAAGGAGAGAATCTCAGCTATGCCAAAAGTCCTCAACAAAGATTCTCAAAAGCATCAACTTTAATTAGATTCAATAGTACACAGGAATGAATCAATACCCACTTTTTCCAAACCTAAAAGAATTTAGATGAAAGAATAAAAAGCAACTTCGGACTTCATTGACCTGAATCCATCACAAGGAAAATTACCACATTACTCAACATTAACTAACACTCTGAGTTTGATCAAATTATCTAGCACCCACCATGAAAAACAACGCAAAAACCATCTCAAACATCAAAGAAAAGAAAACAAAAGGAGAGAGAAAGAGAGAAGGATGAAGATGAAGGAAAGTGGGATCTGCAAAAGAAGATACAGAAAAAAGGATTTCATGGGGGCGAATGATAACTATTCTATTCCAAAAATAAATTTTTGGCTTGAAATTGATTTTTCTATTTCTATTCTCTGGATGAGTTTTTGAACAAAATTACTGGTTTGATAGCCTTACAAAATTATTGTTCATAGAGTAGAAATTCATTTGATAACAACACATAATTTCTCCCTTCCAAGTGGTGGTGGGAGCCGGTCGGGAGGCGGGAAGGCTCGACGGGTGATGGGCATTCGGTGACTAACGGTGGACCGATAGGCATTTGGTGAGCAATGTTTGGCATCCAGCGGCTTAGCTTCCGATGGTCGACGGCAAGTGGTAACGAAAGTAAATGATAAATAGAGTTTTCATTTATCACTTTTATTTCAAAAATAAAAAGTTAAAAATTTTGATTTCTAATTTCTATAAATAAAAAAATGAAATTGCATTATCAAATGGATTTATGTTCCAAACCTATTCCGAAACAAAAAAAAAGAGAAATGAAGAAGTAGAATGATTATTATGCAAAGGATGCTAAAACATGGGACCCTCAATGCGTAAAATGGTCACAACACTTTGTTGGAAGTGTCTTAATCAAAATAAGAGTGGAAAAAGCCTGTCCATTTTAATATTTTTATGACTTTTTATGATTAGTATTTCCTCCTAAGAATTTTATTATTTTCTTTCAATATTACAATAACTGCTGCGAAAATAAACGGCCAAACAATAAACTATTAGTTTTTAGTATATAAACAGAAAATAACCACCTATAATCGACTATGGATGAGCTGGATCTATAGACCAAAGCAGCATTATCCAAGCTTCAACTTAAAACTTCAAAGCACTTTGTATCCAAATTGGTGGGCTTAGGTCCAAATGAGAGCCACTACTCTATGATGTTTTTACCTTTATAGAGGACTAATAAGCGCCTTTGGTCGACCAAACTTCTATGGGATAGAATAAGGTTAAATAGGATATAAACAAAATATGGTTTCTTAAATCTTGTGAATTGCATGATGAATGACCAAAAATAGGTATATACGAATCAATACAATGTTTGGTATGTATAGGATAGCCCTATGTTATATATAAAGTAATAATAGCATGTTTATCATGCTTAACATAATCAATGCCTGAGAAGGTGATCTTGGTTGCCATGGACACCTTTCGCGAGCTCTCAACAGGGACAAACGATTATTGCAGATCGAATGAAGATCATTGGATGTTAACCCACGCCTATCTCTTATAAACTTCATCAAGGAAAATTACTAAAATAGTCATAAACCCATTGCAATTTTTTCAATTCAGACCTAAATAATTTTTTCTTTGTTTTGGCCAATTCAATCTTAAACTTTTTGCAATTGTACAAATTTAGTCAATCCAACCAAATTTGGCCAGCCAATGTTGACCTGGACATCGGCTAGCACTAGCCATCTAGCCAACACTAACGTGTCGATTTTTTAATTTATTTTATCAATATTTTCCAATTTTCATTTAGTTTTTTACTCTCCCTCCCTCCCTCCCTCACTAGCGACTAGCCAAAGTCGTTGGTCAGCAAGGCTCAACCTTGCTAGCCAATGGCATGGCTCACCTTTGCTAGCCATCGGTGAGGGCAAACTTCGCCAAATCAACAACAAGGTCCCATCGTGGGGCCCAAGGTATCACCAAATTTGGTAAGACTCGACCTTGCCCAACCATGGCAAGAGCAAGCGGGTGAGGCCAACCTCACTGTGGATCTAGCGAGGGCCTTGCCTAGTGATCGCAATGCTCAACCTCACCCACCCAGGGCGAGGCTGCCCTCATTGTGGATATGGCGAGGGCCTCACCCAATGATGGTGATGCTCGGCCTCACCCGGTGATCGAACCTCGTTGTCGATTTGTTGAGGCTCGCCATTGCTAGTAGTCAGCAGGGATGGGCCTCATTGGTTGGTGAGGTCAAGCCTCACCGAGAGAGGAAAAGATAAAATAAATCAAAATTAAAAAATTAAAAAAATTAAAAAATTGACACATTAGCATTGTCAAATGGCTGGTGCCAACCAGCATCCACGTTAATGTCGGCTAGCCAAATTTTGTCGAATGGACAAAATTGGCACATTACAAAAGATTTAGGATTGAAATGACACACACACACATATATATTTATATATATATAATCACTGTAGGAAATATGTGGCAAATTCACTGAATTGGAAAAATTGTAATAAGTTTAAAACTGTTTTTGTAATTTTCCCCACTCCACCATATACAATCACTATGTTTGAGCTTTCCATGTCCGACTCTTGTTGACTTCAGAGACAAATTAGCTTCAATTAAGCACATTTGGGGTGAAAAGAATTTGATTAGAAAAATTATGCTAGTTCAAACTACTCCATTAGGCATATTATAAGGGCTTGATAGGAAATATGCGGCAAATTCAAGGATGAAATCAAGCAAGGGCCGCTGGCTCTCACCTATGGTCAGCAAGGGTCACCTAGCGAACCCCAAGATTAGGGAAAAAAAGAAAAAAAAGAAGAAAAAAAAGTATTTAATATAATTTTTAAAAAAATTATCCATTTTAGCACCGTAAAATTATTGGCATTAACTAAACTTCATATTAGCGATTTTGAGATAAAATTAGCTAGAATGAATAAATTGAAAAAATCGTCAGACTGTTTAGGATTAAATTGATATAATTAAAAAATTAGGAATTAATTGTCCAATGAGTGGGCTAATAATTCTATATATTAATGGCTTCTTTTGGTAATTTTTCCAAAATTTTATGGAAATTTGTGTTTTATAGTGAAATCTAACGTGAGTTCGACATAATCTCAAAATGTAACTGATTGGATGTAAGCGGGGCAACTTGTACTATACTTTGCTTGCTCACTGCTCGGTCCGATGGTTTGTCACTTTCTGAGGAGATCGGTTGACCGTTAGCTCGAGTGCGACAATTCATTTCAGCACGTGTAATATTCTGCGTAGTAAACTATAACGTCAGAAGAGGACAAGATGAATAGGAAGAACCCTAATAAAACCAGGAAGAGGATGCCTATAAATACGTAGTTGCCCAGCCAGTGACTCCACGTCATTTTTGGCTGACCCTAGTCATATTGTCAAAGTCTCTCTCTCTCTCTCTCTCTCTCATGCATGCTGATGAAATGCATGTTCTAGTGTGCATGTCTCAGGAAATAGACTCGTCCAGTTAGTAAGATGGTGCATGCTTTTAAACTGAATCTAAATCTTTGTTTTCAATATCTTTGCTCATGTTCAGCTTCCTCCTCCTTACCAAGAAGCAATTAACATCAGTCGGAAAAGAATGAGGATCGCATTCTTCATTCTTCTGGTGTTCCTGACGAGCCGTTCGGCAGAATGCCGTTCCATCAAGCCGATCTTCAGCCTGATACCCGACGGCATGGCAAATCGAATAAACAGTAATTATTCGGCTCATCAGGAACTCAAGACAACGACCGTCACGTGCGACCTTACTTACTCATTCTTGCCGTGCACCACGGAGCTGTTGGGCGAGATCTTTCTCATCGTGGTGTATGAGTTCTTGCTTGGTTATGCGGCCAACTATGTCAACTCGGGGTCGGAGCTGTTCTTCCAGATGTTCGGGACTGGAATCTTCAGCTCCACTTTGTTCCAAATTCTTGGGTCCCTTCCCTCGGTGATCATAATGCTTGGTAAGAAAAAAGATCCATTTCAATGCACTTATTATCTCAACATGTTTCCTCAACTATATTTTGCGTTGAGTAAAACTGGGTACGAAGACGAATTTACAGCTTTGCAGTCACCCTTCTTGAACTAGATGTTCCTCGTTTCTATTAATGTACCTCAAACTCTGTTTATCAAGCACTTACCTTGGTTCACAGTCAGCAGTATTTCATCAAGCGCGGAAACGGTCGAGACAACAGCTGCAATGGGAATGGCCATGCTCGCAGGATCGGCAGTTTATAGCCTCACAATAGTGTGGGGCTCCATTGTTGCATTCGGAAGCCATAGTATCTCAAAAACTTCATCTTCTTCAATCACGTGGTCCAGTCAACAAACTAGGAAGTTGGTCACTCTACTAACAGGTTTCCCTTCAATACTTCGGTCCGAAAGAATTATTAATCTTTACTATATAAAAAGTAATCTCGGGCTTAACATGTTCAATGAACTAATTTAAGTATGACAAGAGGGGGTATTGAAATATGCCACGTCCTTTGACTGTAAGGTTTATAAGCTCTTGTATCCATGCACCTATCACTTCAAGTTTTATATAGATGTTGCATAAGAAGAGATTCTACAGATATTATGGTTATTTTCTTCCTTCTGGTATTGTAGGTTCTGGCATAGAAACTGACACGGAGACCAAGAGAATTGCTAGAATCATGTTCGTTTCCATGATTCCATTTCTTATCCTCCAATTGGCAAAGATCATCAATTCGACTACTGGGACAAAAGTAGTGGTCTCGATCGCTCTCGGAGTTACTGTCATCTTGCTCATTGCAGACTACACAGAGCTGGTAAAATGATATTCCATGTCATTACAAGATCCCTCTAACAACCTCGATTAATTTCTCATTATCTTTTCTTTTCTCCATTCAAGAAAATTATACGGAGACACTTTCGTAATTTGTATAACAAAATGCGCAATAGGTATTGTATGGCGTATGATTTCAGTTAACCCTTATTCTTTGCCATCTTACGTTGAAAAAGAAATTTTGTGCAGGTGTTTAGACCATGGATTCAGGAGAAGTCATTTGCATACATAACAAGCAAGTACTCAGGAAACAGCAAATTTCGGAGTCTTTGCATAGTTGATGGGAAGACCAGTGAATCTCGTATAAAAGAGTAAAAGAAAATTTCTCGACTTTTTCAATAAAATTTACAAATTCAATGTATAAGCATTGTGCTTCTTCTTCTTCCATGTTTTTTATATTTTATTTTTTTAAATTTTCGGGCTTGACCTTCACCATTTCATGCACCTTCAGGGTGTTTCGAAAGATCAATCAGAATAATGATTCACAAGTATCGAAGGCAGAGCTATATGCATTCCTGCTAGGATTACAGGAAGGAGCAGATGTGAGCACCGATGATTATGCAGTTGCTATGATGACAAAATTGGACGATTCACATGATGCATCCCTCAGTGAAATGGAATTTGTTCAAGGAATAACCAAATGGTTGAATCAGGGAACATTAGCTTCAAATAGTCATGCTCAAGATTTGGCAAAATCGAGATCTCGAAGCAACAATTCCACGGTAGACACCTTAAACCTAAACACATCTCGATATCATATTCTCGATGCTGATAGACTCTAGCCCCTTATTCAAGAGGTCGTCGTGATCCTGTTGCAATATATCACCATGTTATATTCGTAATACATTGCCATGGGTACGCAGGGAGCAACAGAAGAGCAAGAAAGGTTACTGTCACAACAAGATACGACTAGCAAACCCAGGAGTGCACTTGCAATCTCATGGAACTACGCAAAAGCCAGTTTCTTGATCGTTCTGGGGACAACGATGATGGTCATTCTTGGCTCACCACTCATGCAAAGCTTTCAAGATGTCGCAAGCGACTTGAACATGCCCTCATTCTTGGTCTCCTACGTGATGCTTCCCTTGGCCATGAGCTACAAGCAAGCATTAGGAGCCATTACTTCTGCCAGAAATAAGACATTGAAGGACATTTCTGGGCCGATGAGTGAGGTATATAGACACATCCTTCTGTCCTCATGTGCTAAATTTAGTACTTCTTAGTGTATGAAACGAGTCTTGCAATCTCATCGATCCTATTAGATCTGGATCTACCGTAGACTTAACATGTACGAATAGTCAAAAATTCATAACCTAATTGTGGGGCTTAACGTATTTCAATGACTTACCATGCACGTGCGCTTGCACGCACAGAGTCTCTACCTAGAACAAGGGATGAGCAAGTCGCTAATCTTACAATCGATAGGTACAAGAAGTTTTCTTAAGGCGTTCCTCATTCTACCATTACGGATTATGAATAACTTGCCCATTTTCCTGCCACGAAAGAAAGCACAAACGAAATTATCTTTGGTAAAAGTGGCATGTCTATTACAGATCTCTACCAATGAACAAAACATATCTTCTTTAATATTGAACGTGCCCACTACATGTGAGCATGGTGGCTTACATGGATTCTCGGGGACCGATCAGTCGAACCAGAGGTCCCGATACCCCGTTGTTGTAAAAAGAGCCCTTTGTACATATCACATCACTATTTACAGAGCGAACATTTGCTGGACGGATTTATTTTTCAACTTTTCTTCCAGAAATGGAAATGCTTATAGATTTCGAATCACGCATTTTAAGTATACATGAACAGGGAAAGCATAAGCTCCCACATTTCCATCGCACATCCACTTGCGAACGTTGAGGCATGATATGTTGTTCAATTTCTCCTCCTAATAACAGGAAGTACATACTTCAATTTTCTGCAATGCAGGTCTATCGCGGGGTGTTCCTGAACAACCTAATGGGGCTAGTCACCTTTTTATTGCTCCTTCTCATCAAGGACATATCCTGGAATGTCTCGGCCGAAGTTCTGGTCGTGCTCTTGATATGCAGTTTCATGGGCGTCCTCACGAGCTTACGCACCCAGTTCCCCCTCTGGACCGCCGTTCTTGCGTATTCTCTCTACCCATTTTCGATCCTGCTTCTCTACGTTCTCACCAGTGTTCTGGGCTGGTCTTAGGGCTTTCCTTTTACCGCTATTTCCGAGAATTCAACGATGAAGGAGATCAGTGTTTTTAATTTCAGAAGTTGCAGTGGCGCATTACCGAAGGCCTTGAATTGAATCGCTTTATTCTAAAAGCTATATTTTCTTGTCATCTAGAGATTTTAGGTCTAATATCAGGCGACCATTGGGGGTCAAGTGAACATTGTGATGTATTTTCAGATAATTTCCTTACTTGAAATGGCGCTTAATTGTCCATGGGTGTCTATGCTGGTCCTATGCATTCCGTTTCCAATCGAAAATTGATTAGCATTCTATTAGCGACACAAGTTGGTTTTGGGAGTTTTTGACACGGTGTGACCCAGCTCTACTCCTACTAGCACCATGGAGAGGCGGCGGTGAAGGAATTGCTTAAAACGAGTGGCACTTAAACTTTAACTCGATTGCAGGGGCAGAAGCTCTTTAATAATGTCCATAAGGGTCGCCAATTAGGATTGCCCCTTACTAATCTGTTCACTTATTAAAAATAGCGAAAAAGGATGTTCAACTCTTGCTCACACTTGATAGCAATCCTCTCCCTCTTTATGATCTACCATTGGGGCAAAATATCATACAAGGGTAGTAACTGATCATCAAAATTTGCGGGTGTCGTGTGAGCCCCATACGGGTCTCACTCGATGTGACGGTCTTAGTTCATATTAGGAGATTAGTTTCACTAAATAATATTCTTGCACATCTGGCATTTTCCTTTTTTCTCTTATACGGTAAAAACTAACAATGAAACAGTGGAGTTTAACACACTGACCAACAAGATGATTGGCCTAATGGTAAATTGGTCGCAAGTCATTCATGAGTTCGCTTCACATTTTGAACAAAGTTTTGAACGGCTTATGCCGCATTGTTAGCACACACCTCATGTGGAAAGACTTCCCAGCTATTAAAATTTTGGTAAGTTTGTAGCGTGAGACTCGTCAATCTTAGATCTTTGGTTTGCATGTGGTGCGGAGTCTCAATCACTCAAATCATACATTTCGTAGTGGATACAGGACATTCCAGAGGGGTAACAGCCCATCATTTTATTAATTAAGAAGAATTGCAAAGAATGTTAACTCGGGGTCTAACGGATAATTGGGTACATGCGTTAATTAAAGCATGGCGGATCAAAGTTCAAGTCTTTGTGGAATTATCCCTGAATTTATTAAATTTTTTGTAGACATTATCTCCATTGTCCGACAACTCTCAATTATCACACACGTTTCTGTTCGAAATTCCTGATTTAACAATTTTACCGAACCACTTAATCAATAAGTTAGGAACGGATTGAGATCAAATCTAAACTTTGAATGCTCGGACACTGTAAATTCAAAATATAGCAACTTTATAAAGTAATGGGTTGAGGAAAATTCAAAATTTGGCGAGCAATTACAAAACTCATCAAGAGATTCAGAGGATATAAATGATATTGGAAATTTACACATAGATAAGTTAGAATTTATAATCAGTGACTGTGATTTTCTCGAAGGGAACCCAAGATTGGCACAGTTGATTAGGGCGTTATGGATTTCCATTCAAAAATTGAAGATCACCTATTGAAATCTCACCAATTACGTGTAAACTACTTTGGGTGTCACTAACATAGACCAAAGTTATGGGAAGTTAATCAATTCATGGAGCTCACAGAATATTTCATGATCCTCCAGATAGCTAGAAATCCAAAATTTGGCAAGCATATACAAAACTCATCAAGAGATTCAAACGATACATATTATATAGGAAATTTACACAGGATAAGTCAAAATTTGTAATCAATGGCTGTGATTTTCTTGAAGGGAACCCAAGATTGGCATGGTTGATTAGGGCGTTATGGATTTCCATTCAAAAATTGAAGATCACCTATTGAAATCCCATCAATTACGTGCAAACTACTTTGGGTGTCACTAACATTGACCAAAGATATGTGAACTTAATTGATTCATGGCCTTGCAGAGTGTTTCAACCGTCCAAATAGTTAGAAATTCAAAATTTGTTGAGCATGTACAAAATCAAGAGATTCAAAAGATGCACATGGTAGAGAAAATTAACATAGGGATATTGTAATTAGTGACTATGATTTTCTCGAATGGAACCCCTTATAGGATTTATGGGGCTTGCAAAGTGTTTCATAAGCTTTTAGATATTTGGGTCTTAACGTTTGTGCCCATGGATTATTATTATTATTATTATTATTATTATTATTATTATTGCTGATGCTGCTGCTGCTGTTTGTTGTTGTTGTTCTTATTATTATTAAAAAGATTCTCTCAAATGTTATTATCCCAGTAGGACGTCTATCTTATATATCAAAATTAACAAACTGGATTTTTTTTTCCGTAAAATTTTAAACAAAACAAAAGGAATACTTACTGCCACCTAATATTTTTAACGTTCAGTGAAATGTGGAGTTTTGTTATTACATTATTGTCAGAAAACCATGCGTCAGACAGGACTCGGCAACGGTATAAGGACCAACACAAGCAAATACTTTCTTATTAGGCCTAGGAACTTACAACAGAAAAACTAACGACTTTATTGGATCAGAGCTCTATAGAAGGAAAGAATTAATCTGTAGTTTGGCCTCAGCTCTGTGAGTTTTAAGAATTAATCTGTAGTTTGGCCTCCGCTTTGCTAGTTTTTTTTTTTTTTATCGAAATAAGTAGCTTTCATTACTTGCCAAAAAGCGGATAACAAACAAATTCAACATCTAAGCATAGGATTAAGCAAAGGGGTGGAGAGGATTATCAATCAAACTCGGTGGGAGGGAGCCAATTCGATGGGCCCTTGTGACCCAGTTGGCCGCTTGGTTGGCATCTCTAGGCTGAAAGATAAGCCGGGCTTGAGGATGAAGGCCCAACAGAAAAGTGCAATCGCTTATGAGGGACTTGGCAGCTCATAGTGGGTCCCTCTGTCCCATAATGCTTTCAACAGCCACTAAATTATCTGAAGCAAAGAGATAGTACAGGTGAGAAACTAAACTGAACTCAGTTCGTGGGGCTCGTGTGTCCAACATCTTCTTCAACGAGAGCAGCCCCTCTCTCACGGCTAGGGTTTCCACCACCATAGCCGAAGTAGCATGGATCGGCTTTGCAAGACCATCAACATGTCAAATTATCAAGTTTATGTCACTGCGACCGTGAGCCCCATGATCGGACAGGATCGATCCCTTCAACACGGTCGTCCCGTGACTGTAGCTTACGATATTACATCATATTTTCAACCTGACGCTGGATTCCCGTTTACTTAGAAGATAAGTCAGTGCTTTGGTACCGCTATCCCCACGATCCGTGGATAATTCGCCGTCATCACTTGCTGAGAGGATTATATCTTCCTCGCTGACCAACATGGGCTTGCCATCTGCGTTAGAACGGTTGAGATGAATGGAACATTCGGCGGCAGACGTTGACTGTGAAGTGGATCAATCCCTGGAAGAAATAGTCTTGAGGATCTTGGATGTGGCAAGCCGAGTAGCAAATTTATCCCAAATTTTCCTTAATAAGAACTGAACTTGGACGAGAGACGCGGACAATAACACTATATGTAGAAGCACCGACGTCATGGTCTCATCCAGATCTAGGCAAGGCGGCCTTGCTCATAGCCTAAATCTATTATATGGAGGCCAACTTAGTCCTAAACTTTTCAATTGTGCTAATTTAGTCCTAAATCTTTTGACGATTTGCCAATTTAGTCTTAAATTTTTCAATTGTGCCACTTAGTCCTAAACTTTTGATGATTTGTCAATTCAATTATAAACTTTTTAACGATTCGCCAATGTATTCCTTCGGCAAATATCCAAATAATAGGTTTAGGACTAAGTGGTACAATTGAAATGTGTAGGACTCAATTGATGCAATTAAAAGGTTTAGAAATAAATTGGCCATCGTACAATAGGTTTAGAACTTTTTGGACAATTATCCATTTTTAACTTGTTAATTATGGTTGATGAGAGTTGATTTCATATTGGTATAGATATAAATTTCATAAATGACATGGAGAATTATTTCTTGTTTTCAATTTGACAATCTGAAAAGATCCATTAGGGAAAAAGTTAGTGATCCACGTGGTATAGATATAAATTTCATAAATGACATGGAGAATTATTTCTTGTTTTCAATTTGACAATCTGAAAAGATCAATTAGGGAAAAAGTTAGTGATCTATCAACGTGGCATCAAATGATCTCACTAACTAGAACCCATAGTCTGGCAAACCCAACCATGGTGGTTGGGAATTAGCATGGATCGAATCGCCATGACTTGTCAAAGACGAGGCACTTGTAACACCCCACCACTTTAATACCTGTAAGAAGGCAAAAGTGAAGGAAGAATGGACGAAGTCTAGAGGGGAAAAATGGAAATCGATGTGGGGAGATTTTTCTGTATTCTCATTAATGCATTCTAATGTACAATTATGTAGAGATATAGTACAAGCTCTATTTTGTATAAGGAAGTAAATGATCTGGACTATCAATCTAGATCTAGATCTAGATCTAATATTTAATTTACATATACATGAAGATCGCGATCAATCAAGATAATCATGATCAATTAAGATCAAAATGTATCGTGCAATCCACATATCTTCCAACACTCCCCCTCAAGCTAGTGGCTTGTAGATGTCCAAGACGCCTAGCTTGTTTAATAGATATGCATGTTGTCTCTGACATAAGGGCTTGGTGAACAAGTCTGCTGGTTGCTCCGTTGTCCCAATTCCTCTTGTCTCAATTACTCATTCCTTGATCTTTTCCCGTGTGAAGTGACAATCCACTTCTATATGCTTGGTTCTTTCATGCACTATAGGATTAGATGCAAGTTTAAGAGTCGCATCATTATCACAATATAACCTCGTGGGTCCTTCCACTTCTACTCCAAGATACTTGAGCAATCCTCGTATCCAAACTACTTGACAAATGGCCTTAGCCATAGCTCGATATTCTGCTTCGGCTGAGGACAGAGACACGGTGGCCTGTTTCTTGGTTTTCCAAGATAGAAGAGATCCTCCCAATTTAATGCAATATCCAGTGATAGATCTTCGACTAATCGGACATGTAGCATAGTCTGCATCACAATATGCCGTCATCCTCATGTCACATTTCTTAGAAAGAAGTATCCCAAGCCCCGGACATTTCTTCAGATATTTTACGACCTTTAAAGCTGCATCCAACTGAGAATGCTTCGACTGATGCATAAACTGGCTAAGTGTCTGAACTGCATATGAGATATCAGGTCTAGTCATTGTCAGGTATATAAGTTTCCCAACAAGTCTTTAATAGCCTGACGAGTCACTGAGTAGGGGATCATCACTTCGAGATATTCCCTTATCAAAGTCTGTGGTGGTCAACTTAGTGTTTTGCTTTATAGGAATTACAGCTAGCTTGCATCCTGATAAACCTACTTCTGATATGATTTCTAGAATGAACTTCCGTTGACTAAGGGAAATTCCTTTGTCGGATTGGGAAACTTCAATTCCAAGGAAATATTTTGGTGCTCCTAAGTCTTTAATATGGAAGGTAGCATGCAAATATTCCTTGAAATTCTCTATAGAGGCTCTATCATTTCCCATAACAAGTATGTCATCGACATAAATCATCAAATAAATAGATGACATACCTTTAGTTCTTGAGAACAGAGCATAATCGTGCTTGGATTGCTTGAAGCCTGTTGTTGTAAGAGCGCTAGCAAATTTAGCATACCATTGTCTAAATGCCTGTTTTAATTCATAAAGGGATTTACGGAGACGTCACACCTTATTCTCCCCCTGTCTCTGTATGCCTTAAAGGATATCCATGTAGATCTCTTCGTCTAGATCGCCGTGGAGAAAGACATTATGGACATCCATCTGGTGTAGGTGCCAGTCATTAATGGCAGCAACAACTAAGAAGGAACGGACTGTAACATCTTTAGCAACTGGTGAAAACGTCTCGTGGTAGTCAAAACCTTCTCTTTGGGTGAACCCCTTAGCTACCAATCTTGCCTTGTACCGTTCAACAGAGCCATCAGCCCGATACTTGATCTTGTAAACCCATTTGCAGCCAATTGGTTTACGATGAGCTAGTAATGGAACAAGATCCCATGTATGATTATCAGTAAGTGCCTTCAATTCTGCCTTCATGGCCTCTTGCCATTTTGGGTTACTGGAAGCTTCTTCATAACTAGACGGTTCCTTATCTTCGGACAAACAACTAATACAACATCTATGTTCCTGAGACAATCTATCAAAGGAAACATATGAAGAGACTGGATACCGAATACCTTGAGAGTTGTGAGTAGCACATACATAATATTTCGTCCAGGTTGGTGGTCTTGTAGCTCGTCCAGACCTTTTAGAATGCTCAGCTTCAATGGTAGGCTGTGATGTCTCTAGTAATGAAGTTTGTCGTGACCTCTTTTTTCTCGGCTCCCGCAATCGGGTACGAGCGCCTAAGGAGGCTAATGGCTCGGCTGAATTAATTAAGCCCGGACTCTCCCAAGTCCACTAATTCACGACTTTAATAGTTTGAGTTTTTAACCTATAAATCAATTTTTAAAATGGAGTCACCACTAATCGATTTGGAGTGGGTCGATTAGAAACCCAAGCGAAGTATCGGGAGAAATACTCGCTCTGCGCAACCCAGCAGTAGGATCGGGGACTTGATTACACTAGTTAATCACTAATGCCCTTTCGGTACCTAATCTTGTTTAAACCCTAAGGCTTTTTGAATTTTTGAGGGATTTTCCATGCATTTTGGGAGGAAAAACATTTTTTAGTCATTTTCTAATTTTTGGACGCAAAAAGGGATTTTTGGGATTTTTTTTTGGAAAAACACAAGTCTTTTGGCTTTTCTGAATTTTTTGGCTTTTTCATGAATTTTTAGAAAATAAAACATTTTTCGACATTTTTTAATATTTTTCGATTTTCTGGAAATTAAAACATTTTTTAATATTTTTGAAAATAAAACACTTTTTGATTTTTTTTTTTTTTTGAAAATAAAATATTTATTATTTTATATTAAAATAACAAAAATAAAACCGGCCCGGCCGGATCCGCGGCTGGTCCGGCCCGGGCGGATCCGCGGGTCAGGTCTCGACTGGGCCTGGATCCGCGAACGCGGCCCGACTCGAGCTTTTTCTCCATTTCTCTTTTAATCGCGGCCCACAAATAAGGGACACCCACCCACAGGCCCACACGAGACAAGCCCGCACACAATCGGCCTAAGATGGCCGAAGCCCTACCAGGCTGAGACCCATGCCCGACCCGCTTTTGGCCAAAACCCTACCCGGTGGAAGCTTTCGTTCAACCCGGTGCTAACCCGCTTTCGGGGTTCTCTTTCTCCTTACCTCTTGACGGCGCCGATGAAGGATGGCCAGGACGTCACGAACGGTGACATGGTGACGGAGGTGACGCGCGGCGACGGCACGGTGGTAGTGCGAGGTGCGACAGCGACCCAACACGGCAGGGGGTCTCGGCGAGTTGTTGAGGACGGCATTGGGGGGTTGCAGTAGGACGTCTGGGAACGGCAGTAGCGGTGTCGAGGGAAAGGCCGCGGCGAGGTGTCGAACCAGAGGGCTTCACGGCGACAGCATGGCGGGATCTGGGGTAGCAGCGGCTTCGGGGCACGGCTTGACCGGGATTCGCTCGCTAGGTCGTGGTGACGCAGCGGGAGTCCGGCATGGCAACCGCGAGCCTTCCCCCTTCCAGATCCGACGTCTAGACAGCGTCTCCTTCTCTCTCTCGCTCAGATCTCTCCCCCTCCGGCTAGATCCGAGCCTCCACCAGCCGGATATGACCTCCTCGGACTCGCTCGCCGGCGGCCTCCCCCGAAGTCTCTCAGTGGGAGGTCGGCCTAGCTCGCGACCCGATTTCTCTCTCACTCGCCTTCCTCTCGCTCGCTCTTCAACCTCCTCCGAAGTCTCTCAGGAGGAAGCTTCCAAGCTCGCGATTTTCTAGCGTCTTGGCTTGCTCTTTGATTTCCCCCTTAAAGTCTCTCAAAGGGAAGATCTCGGAGTTCGTCGTGCTCTTCGTCGTCGACATCGGGGGCTATTTATAGGCGAGGGGGTGGCCGGTCAACGGAACTTCGACCGCCGGTCCCCTTCGCGCACCGAGCGGCCCTCGACGGCCAAACCGGTGTCCCATACGAGCTTATCCAATGAAGCGTGCTCGGTATTGATGGCGCCCGAGATCTTATCCTCTCCGGCCGACGTCGGCCTACTCCTCTCGGCCGTAGGCCGTCCTTTGCGCGTCGTTGTCTTCTCGCGCGTGAACTACGAGAGGCGAGAAAGGAGTGAGGAAGAAGAAGAGGGAAGAAGAAGAAGGAAGGGGGTGCGGCCAAGCCGCACGAGCCCACGTGAAGAAAAAGGGGGCTGCTGTTTTTTTTTTTCTTTTCTTTTGTTTTTACTATTTTTTGTTGCTTTTGTTATTTGTTATTTATTATCTATAAAATAAAAGAAATTAAGACCTAATTAAACCTAATCAAAATTTTAGGTGTCAACAAAGTTGTTATAGTGTCATCAACTTCTGCATCAGCAATGGGTTCCTCCAAGGTATCTCCCTGAATATGTTCTGAAGAATTCGAATTTCCATTAGAATCCTATAGAGCTGGAATTGTAGGAAGAATAGGATTCCTCGGCTGTACAATTGGTATGTAGGAGAGATCCCGGTACAGTGCTTCATCATAGAAAAAGTTATGATGGATGGAAGCTATCTCTGGATCTTCATGTGAAAATTCCCTTTCAGAAAATGGAAAAATATTCTCATGGAAAATTACATCACGACTTACTAGAAATTCTCCTGTGGAAATCTCAAGCACCCAATACCCTTTCTGGAGATTGGGATATCCCATAAAGACGCATTGCTGCACATGTGGGCTCATTTTATCTCGAGGTCCCATGATTGCAGCATAGCAGAGGTATCCGAAGATCCTGAGATGATTCAATTCAGGTTTCTTCCCAAATAGCAGCTCGAATTGCGTCAGCCCATTGAGAATCTAAGTAGGCATTCTATTAATAAGATAAGATGTTGTGGTGACACAGTCACCCCAATATCTTTCCGGAATTTATGCTTGGAATTTCAAGGCACGAGCAACTTCCAATAGATGGCGATGCTTTCCTTCAACCACTCCATTTTGTTGTGGTGAGTAAATGCAGGAACTTTCGTGTTGAATACCATGAGAATTGAATAACAAGGAGCATTCATGACTAAAAATTTCTCTTTTGTTATTAGTACGGACCTGCTGAATGGATTTCCTAAATTGGTTCTTAGATAGCAGAATGAAAATTTTCAGGTGAGAATAGACCTAATTTTTTGATTGCATTAGGAAGATCCATGTTGCCCGAGAATAGTCATCCACTATCGTAAGAAAATAACGAGAACCATCATGATTGACTATATGATAAGGTCCCCAAATGTCCACATGAATTAATGCAAATATTTGGCTAGTCCGTGAGGTACTAGAAGAAAATGGTGTATGTGATTGCTTCGAAAGGGGACATATAGGACATATAGGACATTCAGGATATGAAAATGAAGCACCGTGACCCAATCTCATATGCATAGTAAAATTTCTATCATTTGTAGTTGAATTACACAATGATTTCTTATTCAAGGAATTGCATGGAAAATTAAAATTACTTGGAAAACTCGTCTAGAAATAGAGTCCTTCAGAAAGATTACCCAAGCCCATCGGTTTCCCAGTCGAAAGGGCCTGAAATAAACATGTATCCTTAGCCAGCGGAAGTTCATTCTAGAAATCATATCGGAAGCAGGTTTATCTACCGAAGCTCTGGTTCGTCGACGGTGGAGACAAACAAAGAATCGCCTATTTCTGGTCGCCCGGTGAACACCGCCGTTGGAACGGGCAGAAAACTGAGTGCAAAATTCGGGTAGGGATTCGTCCCTTGACCCGATTCGCTCGACCCGACTCGAAAGCCCGCATTGACATATCCCGGGTAGGGATTATGCCCTGTACTCGATTCACTCAAACCGCCCGTCTGCTCCATCACGATGGTTGGGCTTGCCCCATTCGTGGTTGGCGGGCCTCCATCGTGATTATGGTGGCCCACGAAAAAAGGCAAGGAACTTGGGCTTGGCCCAAAATAGAGTGGATATGGAATCCACTAGTATGGATGACCCATCGTGGGTTGCCCCAATTGGAACTGAGCCTGCGTGGGCCGCCACTGCTGAGGTTGGGTTTGAGCTAATTGTTGGTTGGAAACTAGTATTTCTGCAGGGAGATTCTAGATCTATGAAACTTGCGGACTACTTTCTTCAGTGGTCCTGTTGTCGGCAGCCAGACTGGAGTCCTGCGGAAAAGCCATGGTAAGTTAATCTAGATTTCTTCCTTCGAGAGTATGCCTAATGCCAAAAGATCAATCCTTTTGCAGGTTGAGAATTTCTTCGGCAGTGGTTTGGAGCGAAAGCGAGTCAGAGATCAAGTTGCTCTGATACCATGTAAGAAAGCAAAAGTGAAGGAAGAATGGACGAAGTTCAGAGAGGAAAAATGGAAATCGATGTGGGGAGATTTTTCTGTATTCTCATTAATGCATTCTGAATGTACAATTCTGTAGAGATATAGTACAAACTCTATTTTGTATAAGGAAGTAAATGATTTGGACTATCAATCTAGATCTAGATCTAATATTTAATTTACATATACATGAAGATCGTGATCAATCAAGATAATCATGATCAATTAAGATCAAAACGTATCGTGCAATTCGCATATCTTCCAACAATACCCCACTTAGTTATAAACTCACGTTCCTTAGCAATTCACATGATTATGTTTAAACCTTCCTCATCAAATGTTGTGTTGGCTATTATTTGGAGACATCCAACCTCCATCTTTTTAAATTATTCTCTCTATTTAAAATGCTGGGGAATGGCCCTAAGCTGTTGTATTTCATATGCTCTACAATACTTATTTCTTCAACCAAAAAAATAAAATAAAAATGCACTCTACAATGTCTCTCCTTTTCTTTTTTTTATTTTGTATTTTTCATTTTTAGTTTGTTCAACTTCATTTTTATATGAGATGTAAGAATTTTAATTATCTCATGAGTTTAAGGGTTCTAAGATGTAGAGCTCCCTATTTCGGTAATTGATTTATGGATTAGTCCGATAAAAGAAACTATAGTTCAATCCGATCAAACCTTCAAAGGGAGGAAACGAGGGCAAAAGGACACAAAACAAAAAGCAAAATGTCAGTGTTCTTAATAGATTTGGAAGGTGGATTAAACCCAATGATTTCTAACTACTCTTCACATTTACATAAATGTGTTCAAAACATATTTCTGCTCTATGGCGATATTTATGTGTGAAGGGTTCTACGCATCATTCTTCACATGTAAACCCTAGCCAAAGACCCTGTACAAGTCATTTTCATTCTTTTGCATCGACACTCAGCTAACGGTGTCAAATACGATAGTGGTGACGATGGAATTTTCTAGGAAACTAAAATTAAAGGAGTGTTTATTATAAAAGAACTATGTTTGAAAGATAATGATGGATGCTCGCTCATTTTGGAAAGAGAGTTTTGGTGACTACTTATTTGAATAAAGTAGTCATGGTTCCAAACTAAATGAGAAAAGTGTTAAAAACAGAGTCTTAAACCTATTGTATTAATGTCAATTTAGTCCTAAACCTTTTGACCATACTAATTCAATTCTAAACCTTTTAATTTAGTGTCAATTCAATCATTCAATTAATTTTAACAAGATTTTGCTAACATGGACGCTAGCCAGCCTATGTGACATCATCGGTACTAACATGAATAATTTTTAATAATGCTTTAATATTTTTGATATTTTGAATTATTTTTTCTGATTTGTCTCTTTCATTTTTATTTTTATTTTACCTTTCTTCTTCCTTTGGCCGATGATTGGCTATTGACCATGACAACGTGAGCTCACCTTGCTTGGGCAAAGGTCACCGTCGCTCGCCATAGGAGAGGCTTGGTTGGGTAAGGGTTAGCCTCACCACTAGCCTGGGCAAGGGCTTCCCTCGCCAGATCTAGTGAGGCTACCTTAGTCTTGGCAATGGGAGCCCTCGCCGAGGCTTACCCTCGCCCAACCAAGCCTTGTTTGTAGCAGACGACCCTCACCTATGTGAGGCCAGCTCGATTTGCCTTGGCCAATGGCCGATCACTGACCAAAGAAATGAAAAAAAAAAATGAAAAAATCTGAAATAGTAATTAAAAAATATTAAAATATTATTTAAAATTCTCCACGTTAACTCTTGTTGTGCCATGTAGGACGATAGGCACCCATGTTAGAAAAATCTGTCCAAAATTAATTGAAAGAACTACATTGACACTAGATTAAAATATTCAGGACTACATTAGCATAAATGCAATAAGTTTGTGAATTTTTTTAATATTTTTCTTATGTTGATACCAATTCTTGTTCTCTTGTCTCAATGAGGAATTAATAGCCTTCAAATGGCATAATATTCTCTTTGGTTTTTGGTCAGAAATGGCCTAATATGCCCAAAAAAAAAAAAATCAGCATTAAGTCTAGCCCTAATTCTATCCTAAATCTTCTTTTGTCCATTAAAAACCTCTAACTTTAGGTCTTGTCTCAAGTCTACTATGAACTTTTTTGTCTCATAAAAAAATCCTCAATTTTATGTTCAATTCCAATCTACCCTAAACTTCTTTTTATCTAATAAAAAACCATCAACTTTTATTTCAGTCTCAAATCTGCCTGTATTAATCCTCTATCCAAAACTTCTCTTGATAACCAAGAAATGAAAAAAAAACTCCTGAGCGTGAGTTGTTCAAGTATCCTAAGCACAAACTCTCCAACCATGAGAGATGGAAGGCTCACAAGCACAGGAGATTGAATGATGAGCACAAAATAGAAGATCCTCAAGTGAGATGAAAGGAAAACTCTCATAAGAGTAAGAGCAATTGAAGAAAGCCAACCTAATTGCTTTAGTTTTTACACAAATTTCACATTCAGGATGACATCCTTTGGGCTCATGTGGAAATTCATCTCTAAAAGACATCCTTTTTTATTTGAAATTCAGAGAAAAACTAGAGAAATGGTGTGGAAATGCCACATTACCAAGTACAATTTTAGATGGAGTGTTAATGGAGTTAGACATGAGACTCAAGTAAAAATTGATGATTTTTATATACAAAAAAGAAGAAGAAAAGTTTAGTGTAAAATTGGAAACTAGTGGTTTTTTGTAAGACAAAAAAAAACGATTGGGGTGGAATTGGGACAAAACCAAAGGCTAAGAATATTTTATGAGACGAAAAAAAAATGATAAAATTGGAACTAGATCTAAAGTTAATGGTTTTTTAGAGTATTAGGCTGCTTTCAAATTTGGCTCTATGTGTTTTGCGAGAAATGAATAATTGAAAAAAAAATTCCTAAAAATGATTATTTTTATTGCTTAAAATAATTAGTCAATCAAAAATATTTTCATTATTAAGAACAATTTATATCTAAATATTTTTTTACATGATAAAAATATTTTTTTGTCCTTTTTATTTTTGCAAGCGATATGAACAATCAATCTTTTTTTTATAAATATTTTCTAAATCATTTATTATATGTGAAACAAAAAAAGCCTTAAGGTTGAAATGCATGTGTGAGTTAAGTTAGAGAAGTCCAACATTAAAGAATTGATGTGGTGGTAACTAGTTGATATATCCTAGTTGGCCCAAAACTCATCACTTTAAACTTTTAGTGAAAGTTGGTATAATTGGATATGTTGATAGGTTCACAACTTCTAGGGTGAACGTAATAAGCTTTTGCCACACACTCCCAATAATTTATATCAAACGCAAGTAAGTTGTTGGGCTCCCAAATTTATTTTCAGTGTTTGGTGAATATTATAAAAAAGAAATATTAAGGCGGTGAGTGTTGTGGTATGGTAACACAGTCCCAATGGTATCCTCCATTTTTTTGGTCTAGAGAAAGAGACCACGGATGAAAGTAGGCATTGGAGAATAGTGGGATTAAGGAGGAGCAATCCAACTAGATAGGCTAATAGACTCCCTCTTGGCTATCTTCTAAGATGAAGATATCAGATTTCTGCTGCACTCTACCAATAATACTAAAAAATTATGAGGAGACTCCAATATTAGAATATAGACAATGGGGAGATTTGTTGGTTGGGTTTGCCTCTATGAAGCCCAGCTAACATTAAAAAGAAAAGGTCAAAAGTCAAAAACAAAAGACGTGAAGAGATCAAACTCTCTAGCATCCTAGAGAAGAGAGTGGGAATGTTCTTGCAAAGGGTAGAAGGCATATACATAGAGGGGAGAAGAAGGAGGCTTGGCAGTCCAGTTTTGATGCCCAAGTGTTGTTGAAATAGATAAAATTTCAATTTATTATTCGTGAGACTAAGGTCTACAAGATAATTGATTTCGTTTGTTAAAATCCTTCTCTAAGTTCTCTCATATTCTTCAACCATGATTAGGGTTTCTTACTACATTTGTGTAAATTCACCTTCATGGTAATGAAATATTGTTGTATCATTAATGTCGAGCCTCTATCTTTGGTGATTAGTGGAAGTTTTTGAGTTGCGTTTGATTTTTCTGGTATTGAGTTTTTCACGTAAAAATCTTGGTATTATTGTTACTTCGTTTCCTTAATTAGCACTATATTTACTGTTTTGAGGTCGTATTGGTAGAATGCACTATTGGTTGTCCCCTCCTATTCTCCCCAACACTTAAATTCATCTTCTTCATAGGGGTATTCACTAGCCAGCTTTTTCTTTTTCTTTTTTTCTTTTTTTGGTCGGTCAATGGTCAGCTTTATCTGGTGTCAAATATTGGCAAAATTTGGCAACAAAAGGATTGGCGGACTTTTCAAAACTAATTTTTACGTTACTCAACTCTCCATTTAAGCTATTCAAATGTGTGTAAGGGATGTATTAATGGCAAAGGAGGCCCATAATGGTTTCTCAAGTTGAGTTAAAATGTTCATGAACGAGATGGCTATGGATAACTCAGAAATGCAATTACCCGGTGGCTTAACTCAAGATTGTTGGCATTTGGTCACATAGTTTGAATCCCGTAATTTCGTCAGGCTTCCAAAAGATAAAAGTGATTATGAAGTAAGCCTTTCTCTCATTAGATTGAACACTAAGGCAAATGCAACCGAAAAGAGTTTGCTTCCACAAATTCACCGGTTAATCAATTAGTTGGAGAGCTTTGTTTCCAAACATATTTATAGAAAAGGCAATATAGGTGCGATTAGTAGTGAGTTTAGTCTTACATAATAAATGTGTTAATGGGACTATTTCTCGACCACCTTTGGCTCTAGTTCCTTCCTTTCTAAGAGATCGAGTAAGTTCTTTGATATTACATTCAATTAACTTGTAAGTTTTTAATGGGCTTCCGCCCCGACTATAACAAAAAAAGTACTTTAAGTAAAAAAAAAATTGCTTAATTTACTAATTAATAGCAGTTCCAATTCGCTCTTAAACATTTCAATTTGGCAACGTTAACACCTGAATTTTTACCGGCAATTTGAATATGATGTTTTTTAATAAAAATAAATAAATAACAAATAAACAAATAAACAAGTGAAGAGAGACAAAGCCCAACTCGACCACATATGCAAGAACCCAGATCGGCCCATCTCGTCGCAGCCCATTTTGAATATACTCAATTCACGGGGCTCAGAACAGTCAAGCTCAACTTAAAAGCATGCCAGACAGCTTTTCAATTCATTAATTTGCCCAAGCCCAATTCGCTCACTGGTACAGCCCGCAATTTGGCTCCACCTAACTAGCTAAAAATCAAACCCGTCACCGCCGGTCTCTGTTTCCAGGTCGCGCTGGTGTTGCTCTGTTTACCATGCCTTTCGGCCGATAGCTCGAATCGGTTCGTTCCCGATGGAAGCTCCTTCGCCAGCGACAATACTCATTGGAGGCATTTCCAGAACCTTTGATCGCTGGTTCGTTAACTGTCCGCGACCGGAAATTGCGTCTTCAGTGTGAGATCTAAATACTCCATCTCGGTTTGCTTTTTATTAAGAACAGAGGTTTTGAGATCTCATCTGCTTTAGTCAAACACATGGAGTTTCATTTTTTTTTGTGTGATTCCTTGGCACATTGTACTGTTTGACGATAAACTGGATGTTGATCTCTTGCTTGCTTTGAACATAAACATCTCGATGGAATTTCCTCACCACCAGTTTGACGAAATGCCAAAACCATATCTGTGCTAATTTTCCTTGGTTTTTTTATCATTCTGAATGTGTTTTAGCTTGATTAATACAAAAATTTCAGATTTTTAGGTCATTAGTTGCAGCTTTTGATGTATTTCTAGCTTGCGGAAAGCCCTACTAAGTCCCTTTTTTCCCTTTATTTTCTGTGTTGTTCGTCTCTATGATGATTCTGTGGTGGCCACCGGCAAGAGAACGCCTTGGACTCGATGTCCGATGATGTTCATCCAGACTTCCATTTCTCTAGGGTATCTCTTGTTCCTTGTCCGTGTATTGTACATGTCTACGAAGCTACGTTTGTGAAGGTAAGACGGCCAGCGGCTAATGGTGGTGATCCAGCGGTAGTCAGAGACAGTTGCCAGAGGAATATATGATGCCCTGGGGAAGTCATGGTTGTTCTGGTGATTTACATAAAGAATCTGTGTAGAATGTGCATTCCGTGAGCTAGAACTAAGCAAAGATCGACGGTGAAAAGAGTTAGAATAGAATTAGTGTTCTGGAAAAACGTAGGACCGGAAAAATATATATTAAAAATAGAACTAAAAAATAATAAAAGATAGGAAAAGGCGAGCCTCAATTAGATAATTAGATCTCCGGATTACATTTAGTTCAGTTTCATTTTAGTTGGTGTGCATAACGTTTAGGGAATTCCATTTCTTGATTTTTAGGGCAACTTGAATTTTTAGATAGTTTTCCCTCGATGAAATATATAGCAGGATGTAAAAAAATGGATAAAGAATAAAAAATTAAATAATAAAATTAAATTGAAAATAATGAAGAGTAGTAAAATATCTAATAAAAAAAAAAAAGTTGTTAGCGTTTAGGTTAGAGCTACTTTTAAGGTAAGCTAGTTCATTTTCGTTTCAGGCTTTGTTTGTTTCACTGAAAATGTAGTGTTTCCGGAAATTGCATTCCAAAAGCAATTTTTCAAGAAAATAACAATATTTTCTAGTGTTAGTTGAAATTTAAAAATAAAATAGAAAGTATTTTCCGCCCTTCAATAAGGAAAATATTTTCCTCCATTGATTCCTTTTCAATAATGATTTTCATTATTCTTTTTAAATCATTTTTAATTTTTAATTCTTTTTTCTTTTTTTCTTCTTCTTCTTCTTCCTTGGCCTTGGTTGGTCGCTAGCTATGGTGATGGTGGGAGAGCTAGGTCGGGCTCGAGCCTCACCCGAGGTCACTAGAGATTGACAAGGCTCTAGTGATCGAGCCTCGCCAAGTTCACAAGCCTTCGCCTCACCACAGGCCGACAAGGCTCGAGCTAGCCTGTAGCCATTCATTGGCCACCGCCATGGCCAGCGACTAGTCAAGGAAGAAGAAAAAGGAAAGGAAAGAAAAAAATTAAAACTCATTTTTAAAAAATAAAAATAAAATAGGAAAATGTGTTTGGTGAAAGAAAATGATGCGAAAGAAATTATTGAAAATGTTTTCCACTCTTCCCTTAATTCTGAAGGTGTTTTTTCAATAGCGGAAAATGATTTCTTTGGTTAGTTCATTTTCCGTAAAACAAACGTCAGAAAATTCAAAAAACATTTTCCTAAAAATTATTTTCTATGAAACAACGAAACCTTAATATCACTTAGCCTTTGTTTTTTAGTAGTAAGATAATTCTATTAGTCAAACTTAAGATTCAATTTTGATTTTGAAAATTAGTTCCTTGGCATTAATGTATCGTCCCAATGATAAGGCAGTGTATTTTTTTTTGTCGAATTCGTATCAAGTTACTTACTTGCATTTTACTTTTTATTGTTCTTTTAAATCATTTGAGTGGCGTAAGGTTTTTAGTTTTAGCTTATGGGTTCTTGTCCCAGGGTTTAGTAAGGAGACCACGTAACATTCTTTGCTCGACTTATATTGGGTTATTTTCTGCACTTCCATTCTTACTTGCTCTTTATCACTATTTTTTATGTGTTGCTTTGATTTTCTTATATAACTTCCATGACATGATTCATTTATCTTCATTTGATGGGTAGATCACACTCTATGATTTAAAAAATAAAAACAGTGATGCACGAACAAATAGTGGAAAAGAACCTTAAGACTCATAAATTTATTGATTGATGGATTTATGAGATGGGCTTAAGGCCCGTCCGCCCATGCTGGGCCCAAAAGGCCCGGCCCACGGAATAGGGCCCATGGAAAGAAGGGGGTATAAAGGGAGGAGAGAGAGAGAAAAAGGCACCGTTTAATTAAAAAACAAACGACGTACGCTTCTCCCTCTCCCTCTCTCTGTCGTTTTCCTCCAAAAGGAAAAACAGTGACTCCTGAAGGCGTTTTTCCTTCACCGGATCAACAGGACCAAGATTCTCTTCCTCCATTGACGACGGTGTTTAATCTGTGGCTAACAAGGTACGCTCGACTCCGTGGTGTGCTTTACGATCGGTGATACATGTCGTTTTCTTGGGCTTCGCTTCCGCATTGATTTAGGGGTTCGATTTAGTGTCGAATCCGGTTTTCGGGGATCAGTAACTCCCAACATTGGTATCGAGCCGGTTCACGTTTTCCCGATCAATTCCGATGTTTTTGATTGAGTTTTTGCGAAGAAACTTTCGGCCGTACGGAACCGGGCGAAAATCCCGACACCCGAGACTTCTTCGGCCATTTTCATGAGTTTTCGAATGACAAAAACAAATTCTGAAAGTACTGGGAGAAAGGCGGCGTCGAGACGAGTCCGGCGACATGTTGTGCGTCGCCGGAAAGACGCCGCACGCGCCCACACGCGCGCCACAAGCCGCTGCGCGTGGGCGCCACGCGCCGAGCGGGCAATGGCCAGCGCGTCGCCACACGCGCCGGTGACGAACCGGCACGTGCGCGCCGGGGCGACCGGCGAAACGGCACGCACGCCCGGTCCGCGGACCGACGCGTGCGGCGTCTGTGATGACGTCACCGTGGCGTCATCCAACGGTCGGTGAATCGCCCGGATGACGTCACCGATGACGTCATCGCCGACGACGTCTCGCCGGGCGGTCACCGGCCGGCGACCCGACCGACGACGACCCGACCCGAACCCGCGACGCCCGGCACGCGCACGGCACGTGCCGGATGACGCGTCGCGTGACGTCATCCCGCGCACGCCATGCAAGACGTGCGGACGGGTGGGCAGTTCGCCCGTACCGGCCCGACCGGGCCTGTCCGGGTCCGCCGTCCGTCCGGTCCGACCGGTCCGCCGGTCCGTCCGGTCCGTCCGACGACCGTTGACCGTTGACCACCGTTGACCGACGACCGTTGACCGTTGACTTTGACCGTTGACCGTTGACCCGAAAAAAAAAAAAAAAAAAAAAAAAAAAAAGGAATTTGTTTCTTTTTTCCATTATGCCTGTGTGGGTTGTAGGTAATCCATTTTTATTCTGCATTTGTTGCATGAATCATGGAAATTTATGTATTTTCCATTTTGTTTATTATGGATTATAAGTGATCCATTTTAGTTCCGCATTTGTTGCGGGAACTATGATGCGTTATGCACGGATACCGCAATCCCAACAACGGATGAAGGAAGAGCTAGACTGAAAAGGCTGATGAAAGAGTTAGCTGATTATCGGTGGCTTGATGGTGATTTAGTATCACACATGGTCAAGGTCAATCAGATGATACAGGAAATCATCTGGAATGGTTACCTTATGCCGGACTTTGAGAAGGTGCCGGCTTTGATGAACACTCTTCCACCTGAATGGCAAGCAATGTTAGATCGGCTATGGGAGGTCAACGTGGTCCCGGGTTATAGGGGTCTAGTGGAAACTTTTGTAAGAGAATACTATAGGATTGAGTTGGCCAAAACTTCAACCTTTAGATTGAACGCCACATGGCGCAGCGAATGCGCCTTGGTGGCGACATAAGAGCTCTCCAAAAGTTTTTCCATGGTTGGCAAATGTGCCTTCGATTTTCTCGAGATGTTTTGACCCGAGATTAGAAGGGACTTTCCCTAATTATTTCTTTGATTAATTATGTAATGTTTACTACCGATTGTTGTTGATGTAGCAACCGATATGTTAGTTGTATCATGTGAAAGCGTTGTTATTTTATTCGATATTCTATTATATATTGCTTTTCATTATTGCTGATTGCTTTGGGGTAATTAGGCTGTGGGTAGTTTTAGAAGTTTTTGTAGCTTCATAGAATTGATTTTACATATGACAATCATATTAATGATAGTTTTAAGTTAGGATTTTTGGAGGATGATTGGAAACGTAGTGACCTTTTGATTAAAGCCTTACTTGAGATTATTCATTAATATGATGGGTCTATGTAAATAGGGATGCATAAATGATAGGCATTAATTATTCGTGCATGTATGTCCTGATGTGTTCGGGGCGATAGTTTCAGCAACTAAGAATGTGATTGCTGATATGAACGGCAACAATTATGAAATATTGAATATGAAGATTCAATATGTGCTGGAAAAGCAAGAAGCACTAGAAGCTCTTGACCAAATTATGGAAGATCTTTAGGGTGCCATGCGCCACCTTGAGCTAGCAGAGGACCGCCTAACGGCATTTGAGCCGAAAATAAATATTGGCAATGTTGGTTCTAGCTTAGAAATGGCTTTGAGCTCTAAGCGCAAGCGTATTGATTCGTTCAATATATGGGCATGCAAAGGATCAAGTCCTTATTGCAAGAAATCAAGGGTTAACCAACACAAGAGAGGAAAACGTCCTCAAGTAAAGAAAATGTCAAGGGTGAGGTGTTACAATTGTGACAAGAAAGGTCACTATGCTTGCGACTGTCGTGAGCCAAAGCAAGTATACACCTCTAGTACATTTGAGAACTTTGCTTATGTGTCAAGTTCTGCTTTATTGGCTGAATCCAATCCTTTGTGGGCTATAGATTCAGATGTAACATACCATATAGCGAAGGATAGAAAGTTCTTCGTGGAATTTTGACGAGTACCAACTGGAACTAAGTGCATCTATGTAGAAAATAACTCTAGAGATGAAGTTAAATGGATTGGCACCGACCAATTGAACATGCGTGGTGGACGCAACTTGTTCCTACATGAAGATCTATATGCTCCGGAAATTCGTCGAAATTTAATGTCTGTTTTGATGTTGGTCAAGCTTGGTTTTTTATATGAACTTCCATAATAGAGGTGTAGATTTGTATTTGGATACGAATTACTATAGTTGTGGTCACTTTCTAGATGGTTTTATTGTAATAGATGTTGACTGTGGCGATGTCAATAATTGTTATTCCCTTGTTTCACGTCTTCTCTACTTCACATAATAATGATGTGAATGTTTGTTTCACGTCTTCTACTTCATATGATAAAGATGTGAATATGTGGCATGCTAGACTTGGTTATATGGGCCAGCAACATATGAAAAGACTAGCCAAAGAGGGCTTGTTGGGCAATATTGAAAAAGTTGATTTGTCCATATGTGAGCATTGCCTATAAGGGAAAACGACAAGGAAACCATTTAGAAAAGGTAAAAGAGCTGAATTTCCTCTGCATTTAATCCGTTATGACGTTTGTGGTTCAATGAATGTGAGAGGAAGGCATTGGGCTGTTTATTTCATCACTTTTAATATATGATTATACTCGATTCGGATGTGTCTATTTGGTTTCTCATAAGTCTGAAGCGATAAGTTGTTTCAAAAGGTTTACGACCCTGGTAGAGAATCAATTAGACAAGAAAATAAAAGCATTGAGATCCGATCGAGGTTGAGAATATTCATCTGATGAGTTCAGAAAATTATGTGATGAAAAAGGAATAGAAAAATAGTTGTCTATTCTGTATACTCCTCAACAAAATGGTGTTGCGGAGAGAAGAAACAGAACCCTACTGGAAATGGTTAGGTCCATGATGGCGCAAGCTAACTTACCTATTACTTTTGGGAGTGATGCGTTGTTAACTGCTGCCTATATACTTAACCGAATGCCTTCCAAATCAGTTAGTTCCACTCCATATGAGTTATGGATAGGTAGAAACCGGACTTAAGTTTACTTAAGCCATGGAATTATGCTGCCTATACTCATATGTCCTCTCACAAGTTTGGGAAATTGAGTCCCAGATAAAAGAATAGTATTTTAATGAGATACTGCGAACACTCGAAATGGTATGTGTTCATAGGTGAGCAGAAAAGTGGGAGAATAACTGAATTTTGAATCACGGGATGTCACATTCTTAGTGGATGAATTTCCTTAGAGGGGCGGAATAGGGAAGATTACTTCCTATTTGAAACCTTGGATCAAGATAATGATATTAATGGAGTTCATCCAAGTGGGAGTAATATGAGATGTGATGAATTGAATTCAACTCATTCTCAATTGCAATCACCTGATGTGACGACATCATCATTACCTAATCCAAGTGGGAGCATAATGGGGAATGATGTGCTAAGTGTACAATCTCCCATACGGTGAACAAGTCGCCAAAGTATTCCCCGTCGATGTTTTGACATTGAAAGGGAAACTTTTATTGTTGCTCCACAAGATGCGGATGAGCCAAGAAATATTAATGAGGCTCTGAATTGCCCTAATAAGGAAATATGGATTTATGCAATGAAAGAGGAAATGGAGTCAATGAAATCAAACCGAGTCTGGGAACTGGTTGATCTTCCAAAAGGACACAAAGCTATTGGGAACAAGTGGGTTCTCGAAATAAAGCGAAAAGTTTATGGCTTGATAGAAAGGCCAAGAAGAAAAGTATGTCGACTTTGGGGGTCGATATATGGCCTTAAGCAGTCGTCAAGACAATGATATATACGTTTTCATAATGCCATAATAGCATATGATTTTACAATGATAGATGAGGATCATTGTATATATATCAAAAGATCCAAGGATCAATTTGTGATCATATCATTATATGTTGATGATATACTAATTGCCGGAAGCAATATGGAGTTGGTTATCTTTTGTCAAGAGACGGTTGTCTTCCAACTTTGAGATGAATGATATGGGATTGTAAACCCATAAACACTCCTATTGCAAAAGGTGAAGAATTGAGCCATAGACTGTGTCCAAGGACTCCACAAGAGAAGGAACAAACAAAATATGTTCCTTATACTAGTGCTGTTGGGAGCTTAATGTATGCTATGATGTGTACAACACCCGACATATGCTTTGCAGTTGGAATGATGAATAGTTACCAATCCAATCCAGGTCAAGCACATTGGAAAGCCGTTAAAAGAATACTAAGGTATCTAAAGGGGACTGCTGATTATACGCTGAGTTATTATGGAAAGGATCTGCAACTCAAAGGCTATTCGATGCTGATTGGAGAGGAGATTTAATGAAAGAAAATCTACCTCTGGATTTGTTTCTTACCGAATAATTGCACCATATGTTGGAGCGGTAAGAAACAAAAGTGTATAGCCTTGTCCACGATGGAAATTGAGTTCGTGGCATTATCAGCAGCAGTATAAGAAGATGTTTGGCTTAAGAGATTATTGGATCATTTAGGTGTTATTGGAAGTGTTGCAGATTTGTTATTAGCTAACTATGATAATCAAGCAGCAAAAGTGTACACTAAAGATCCAAATATCATGGCAAGACCAAACATATAGATACCAAGTATAATTTTGTCAAGGATATGGTTGCACGAAAGGATGTGAACTTAAAGTACATACTACGCATAGAATGGTTGCAGATCCTATAACAAAGCCAATACCTAGAGATGTGCTTTGTGGCCATGTGAAATCTCTAGGACTGCGTAGAGACTGATGTACTAAATATTGTAATTTTCCTAAGTGTTCACAATTTGATGAATTTGTGTTTTCATCATTAATGCCTATGAATCTTTATGTGATCTTTATGCATCTTAATGCTCGGTGCATTATTTTTAAGTTAAGAAGTATGTCGGACAGATAAAAGATTAGCCCACTCACACGGGTAATCGCCTCTATTTGCTATGTGATAAATAGAGATGAGACTGTTTTTAAGCTTATTATCTAGGTGATAATCGAGAGCTCAAGCTTAAAACACGTATGTCGCCTTAATGGGTGTTAAGATGAGGACATAATACTTACTATGTCCGAGTAAAATACCCCACATATTTTACTTTATCTGTCTATAATGCCAGATGTGAGTTCTGATGAATTTAGTGAATGAGTAGATACGTGAACTCAAGTTAGACATTGGGTATGTCTGAACTATCATCTGTACGGTATTGAAATGTGTAGACATACGCTCCATGGGAAAGGAGTTGATACCGTAATACGTATTTCATACTACGTATGCATGAGACGACCAATAAGAGTGGCAAAAGTTTGATCTCAACTTTTTTTTATGTCGTGTGAGACTCTTGAGGAAAAGAGTTCCTCAATTTTTTTAGTCCCCTCATGACTCTTACTTATTCTCAAGATTTTTATTTAGTGTTTGCTATCTTAGGATGTTGCCAATGGTCATGAGTTTGATGCGATCTAATGGGGCATTTCTAGAAAAGCAAGCTGAACTGAAATTGAGAGTTTGAAGGAAAGAGGAAGATTGATTTTGGAGAATCACATTGTAGTTTTGTATTCATTCCGGTTAACCAATTATGATTGTCTTTGGGATAATCATAATTGTGAATACAATATATATATCATTGTTTGAAAAGAGATCAAGAGAGATATAAATGTGATCGATCGATCTAGGGTACTGCATACTAAATCTACTCGAAGTGTGACGCTCATTATGAGCTGCTATATATTCCTAACAGATGTATAGCAACGAGCTCTCAAAGTATGCTGGTCGCACGGATTATTCACTGGTATGAATGTTGAAGAGAGGAAAAGAGAATTCTGTTCGGCCCACCATGTTAAGTGAGAGTCTATGATGGATTTTTCTCTGATGGGGCTGAGTAGGGCCTGTCCGCCCATGCTGGTTTTGGATCACCATGTGCGAGTGGGAGATGATGGATTTATGAGATGGGCTTAAGGCCCGTCCGCCCATGCTGGGCCCAAAAGGCCCGGCCACGGGAATAGGGCCCGTGGAAAGAAGGGGGTATAAAGGGAGGAGAGAGAGAGAGAAAAGGCACGTTTAATTAAAAACAAACGACGTACGCTTCTCCCTCTCCCTCTCTCTGTCGTTTTTCCTCCAAAAGGAAAACAATGACTCCCGAAAGCGTTTTCCTTCACCGGATCAACAGGACCAAGATTCTCTTCCTCCATTGACGACGGTGTTTAATCTGTGGCTAACAAGGTACGCTCGACTCCGTGGTGTGCTTTACGATCGGTGATACATGTCGTTTTCTTGGGCTTCGCTTCCGCATTGATTTAGGGGTTCGATTTAGTGTCGAATCCGGTTTTCGGGGATCAGTAACTCCCAACATTGATAAACAATTGAATTAAGGTATTGAAAGGTAGAGGGGAACACTGGCCTTGGGTCAACCACGGAATAGGATTGGACTAGCCAATGCCAGTCTAATTCCTCATTCCAAATTTTTGGGACTGACACTGTATGGTTTCGTTCTTGGTTTTGGGACAAAATCAATCAACCCGTACAGAACCTATAGATAATTCTTTTTGCTTTTTGTGGTCAAACAACCCTAGGTGTATAAGCAGTTGTGCGTCTTTTGTTAGTGTTTTCCTCTCTCTCTCTCTCTACTTTTCTCTCTTAATGAAGTAGATCCAGTGCAATTGCAAGAAAAGAGAGTTATGGGGAAAGGGATGAAAATAGGAAGGTTGCTAGAAGTTTGCAAGAGTGTGAAAGTGAGCCGACAAAGTGTAGCAACTACACACTCAAAATTACTTAATGGGGTTAGCATTGGGGTGTGCTTTATTGATTCAAAATACAAGTAAATCTATTTCACTTGTTGGGCTGCAAGTTTTAGGGATTTACTTTGCTTTATTGACTTCTCCTTTCTTCTCTTGTCTCTGCTTTGAACGTTCTAGAAAGCAGATTGCAAGTAAAGTGACTCATCTTCTTCACCTGCAACTATTATAATAATAATAATAATAATAATAATAATAATAATAAAGGACATGTTGAACCAGGGAAATGGCTCGGCTCGAGGTTAGATTGTATATCTAAGCTTGAGCAACTATTGCGGAACTAAATGATCGAATAAAGAAAATAAACAATTAAAGTTGTATGAGTGAAATACCCGACACATTATGGGGAGCTTGTAGCAATAGTGTTTGCATTAAAGTTATGGAGACATTATCTGTATGGAGAGAGGTTCAAAATCTATACAGACCGTAAGAGCTTGAAGTATTTGTTTTTTCATAAGGAGTTGAACATGAGACAAAGAAGATGGATGGAGTTGCCGAAGGATTGTGACTATGAGATTTTGTATCATCCGGAAAGGACAAATGAAGTGGCGGATGCTTTTAGTCGAAAGTCAGTATTAGTAGTGGCAAGTATGATGGTTAAAGAATGGAATCTTATGGAAAAGATTTCAAATGCTGAATTCACGGTTGAGATAGATGGTATTATGAATGTACTAGCTACTCTAAGGATCAAGCTAGAAAATATACATAAGATCAACGCCCTATAGCAATCTGACCTAGAATTTTAAAAGATACGCGAAGAGACATTGAAAGGAAAGAAATTGGATGACCAACTAGCAGATGACCAAGTAGCAGATGATGATCGTGGGCGTTTATGCGATTTTATCAGAAGCACATAGGAGTAATTATAGCATTCATCTTGGAGGTATGAAATGTACCAGAACCTTCGTTAGTATTATTAATAAAATGGTAAAGTGAGGAAAAGTTTAGACTTTGTTATCCACGTCCTTTTGATTGATCGAGTAAGCATTAAATTTTGAGGACAAAATTTTTTAAGAGGGGAAGATTTGTGACGACTCGATTTTCATCCGCCTGAATAGTAGTGAATTAAAGTATTGATATTTAGGTGGTGTCAATGGGCACTAGTCATATTTTAGATAATTATGGAATTTTAGGAATGATGGCGCCTTTATTTGCATATTAGAAAAGAAATTTCAGTTTGTTTGTTTGAGTCGTAGACACTATCCTCGATCGCAAATGTTTGTGGTACATGATAACTGGACATGGTCGTGCCAAATTTTCGAGGGCACGACTGCCTCTCGCTATTTCTCTCTCTTTATGTCTCTTCTCTCTCCTCCTCTCTCTTGCCGCTGCCAAGTGGCAGTCCCTCTCTTCCTTACCAATGCATGCCCATACTTGCATATCTCTTCCCCAAGAGGCCGTCATGGCCTTCCCTTTCCAAGGCAAATGATTGCCATCATTTCATCTCTCTCAGTGTCCCCCTCTCCTGAAGCTCTCTCTCTTTTTTCTCTCTTCGCTCATTTCCTGTCACTTGTCTCTTTCCCCTCCCTTACCCTCGACCTCTCCTTCTCCCATCCTGAAGCTCCTCCGCCTCTCAACCTCCTCCACGGTGGCTTCCTTTTGCTGTTCCGTGGGGATTCAAGCCTCGAGGAGTGACGTCGGGCTTCGAGGAAGGCCAAGCTGCGATTATTTCTCCCCTGTTCGAACCGTGCCACGTCCAGCCATTGTTGTTGAGGCAAGTGAAATTCTAACTCTCTATGTTGTATCAGTTTGTTCATTGTGCGGATCGATGAATTCTGTCTTGGATATGCTGAGTTGTTGGTTGCATGTTGTTGATGGTTGGAATCATGTCTCAAGAGTTGGAAGATTGCTGTTGCAGTGAAATGGTCGGGATTTTGGTTGATATGCATGCTGTTTTCGCTGCTCGGATAATGTTGCATGTGGGTTCTAGCGTTTGCACTTTACTTGTAGAAGTTTTCTATGATCTATGGCTAAAGATATATGTTGCATGTGGTCAAAAATGTTTGATCTTGGAGTATTCTTGGGCTATGAACTTGTGTTTAGAGCCTTAGTTTGGATTTCCTGAAACTGGAGTTGTTAAACCTCACTGGTTTGTTAATTTTGTGGAGTTTTGTATTTCAAATTTGAGAAAACTTCCTCCTTCAAAGTTGGACAAGACATCTTGAAGTATAACATATTTTAATTTTGGAATTTTCTGAGATGATATGGATGGTATGATGGCCTACTCTTTCACCGTGCTTGATCTATCCAGTGCAGTAGGAATAATGTACCGATTGTCTTACTGAATTTTTAAAAAAATTTCCTTTTAGATTTTGGACTTTCTTCCTTCATAAAAGTTGTAGAGGAAGCATATCCAAAGTTCAAGATGTTTTGACATGTTTAGGGCTGTGAGCTGAGCATAATTTGAAGACTAGTTGCTCTATAACAGTGCACTAGATTTTTGAGTTACTTTGTGCAATTTTTGCTCATTATACAAACTTTTTGGACTTAATCTCCTTCATAAAAATGTTTTCTAAGGTCTTCTCTATAACATATTAAAATTTAGAATTTTTCAAGTTCATTTACTATGGTTTGGCTTTGAATTCCATGACTGTGCAATTTTGGTCGGTTCAATTCTTTGGTCTGAATTTGGTTCAATTCTATAGGAAGATTATGAAATCTTAAATTGTGGTCTATTGACGATAGAAATTACATTTATTTGACTACCCATAGTGTGTATTTGATGTTAATCTAATGCCATTTACTTGTGGAAATTGAGCTAAAATTGTGAAGGTTGATTTAGGAGAGTGGACCATAAGGACTGATTTTGGCCTAGTGGGCCATGAGGCCCGAATTAGGCAATGGGTCATGAGGCTTGAGTGAGCAAGCAGGCTGTGAGGCCCAAGAGTGGACGAATGGGCCGCGAGGCCCAAATGGCGTGCAAGTAGGCCACGAGGCCCAGGTGTGGTATGTGTGGACCACAAGGCCCGATTGGGTTGCAAGTGGGCTGTGAGTCGGAGTGCGGCATAGATGAGAGTCGTGAGGCCTGAGTGTGGTATTAGTGGGCCATGGTTCCAAGAGCGTTTTTGTGGATTGTGAAGGTTGAGACTTGTCGTGGGGTCGTGAGGCTAGTGAAGTATCTCATGAGGTTGTGAAGGCCACTAAGTAGGTTATATAAGGTTCGGAGTGTCTATTATGTTTTGGATTGATTTTGAAAGTGTCGTAGGTTTGGAAGAACCAAGTTGCAGTGAAGTTGATTGTTTCAGCTAGGACTAGAAACACTAGGCTCTCTTTCCCTAATGGAGTCTGGACAGTTAGTTCTAGGTTTTGACTGCATGATTAGTTCTACTAGTGTTGACTAGAGGGCGAGTCCTTGAATGCGTGATAGTATAGATCCTTGCATAAATGTGACATGGTTGTTATTTGCATTCTTAAACCAAGATAACTGCATGTGAATTTGCATGCCTAAGATACTGTTTAATGAATACCATTGAACAACAAACCAACGATGCCCTATGGAGTTGAAGAGAAATTCGGGATGCTCAGGGACAGCGAACCTGAATGCCTAGGGACAACGAACCCTAGATACCTCGAAGTAGGGATGACATGGTCAGTGGATCATGAAGCTTGCGTGGGCTAGACAGCAAACCAACATACAACACGGCGAACTGGAGTGGCACCAGAATTTCACTAGACAGGATTATTCCTCCTTGCGTGGTTCGATGAGTGCACTGACTATGTGTCTTGGAGTGGAAACAAAAAGTGAAAACTAAAAGATGTGTGAAAGATGCTTGTGCGCATGTGTTCTTCGAGATCGATAGATCGTGATGGCACAAGTTGATATTGAGGGTCTAGATCACCCTAGGGTCTTGTTGTTCTAGTTCATTGATCTTAAGAATAGTGGGGATAGACCAAGTCCAGAGGAAAGTGAGTCGCGTATCTTAGACGGTTTTTCTTCATACGCATGAAGGGTGAATCGTATGGTATAGCATTTTGGATATTTCATTGCTAGGCTTTAGCTCACCCTTGTGGTTGTTCACATTTTTCATGTACGTAGTCATGGATGTATTCCTGCTATCCCCGCAGCATGCTACGGCACCCCAGCTGACTTTGAGGGCACAAATGAAGGCTGAGTGGTTAGCCTGTGAGAGTAGCATTACCCTTTTGACCCCCTACTATAGCCCTATTATTGCCCCTATTTATACATGATGCAAGACACAAAAGTTGTTGCTTGTTTCTCTCTGGTGTATGTCCTTTATGATTGATGTTTGTTTGATGTTTGAATTTGTCTTCTGCATGTGCTAAAAAGTGAAAGATTAATATCTCGCATTAGAAAAGTGGCGGATTGGGACGCCACAACTAGGAAGCTAGTTAAATATCCCAGTTTCTTTTTTCTTTTTTCTTTTTTTGGGTCAGATAAACATCCTAGTTGAGTTGTTACATTATTTCAAGGAGAAAAAATCAAGTTAGAGGTTCTGCCATTGTTGCTGGTCTAAGCCGATACGAGAGTAGTAATGAAAATGGTTTATTCTTGCTGCGCACTCGATGGGTGAACTAGCTTTGTGGGTGATTCGTGAGCTTGTGTAGTGCGTTGATGATGTGATATAAGTTGATGTCTACAAGTATAAGCTAAGCATGTATGCTGAGCATGTTTACATTACATATGTGAACTTATTTAAATTGAGCTTGGATGACTCAACCAAGGTTGGCAAGGCTTGACCTCATCGAAATCTAATGAGCTTGAGCCCTGTCAACCTTAAGCAAAGTTGTCCTTTGACGGTGGCCAATTGTTAACCCTCACTATGGCTGATCTTAATTTTGCCAGATCCAATGAGGTGGAGCTTTGCCTAAGGCCGACGAGGCTCGATGCTAGAGCTCGCTAAAATTTGGCGAGGTCAAGCCTCGTTGACCTTGGGCAAGCCCATCCCTTGCACGTGGCCGGTCATTGGATGTTGCTGTGGCTTGCGACCGGCCAAGGAAGAAGGAAAAAGAAAAAAAGAGAAGAAAAAGTAAAAAGAAAAATAATTTAAAATTCAAATTTTTTGATAATTTTCCTCAAGAAAAGTAAATCAAATTTTCATACAAAATGGTGAAAAATATTTTCTAATTGATATGGCCATTTTCTTGGAAAATGACTTCTTGAAAAATATTTTCCATAAATATCACATTTCCCATGAAAAAGTTATAGTCTTCCCATATTTTCCTTTGTGAAGTAAGAACTTAACTTACCCATAAAGAAAAAAAATTGAAGCGCTTAGGTGAAAAGTTTTCAGTGCTTACAGTATCGATTTAATTGGATGCATAAAAACGGATAAATAAAAATGATTAAAAAAAACGGGTATTGTATTTTTAGGTAGTAATTGCATCTTAAATGGTTTAAATTATCTTATTCAGGACCATGTCTATTCAGCATTTGGTCTAGGAAGTTGCATTGCATAGTTTATATAATATTCTTAACTCTAATGTAGATCATTTCCTGTTATTAAAAATAAATAAATGAAAAAGTAAAAACCCATATGTTTCTTCATGCAATAATTGCATTTGAGGAACAGTATTGATTTAAGCTCTTTGCATTTAGTTTAATATTGGTGTTTAGTTCAGGGAATTGCATGTTATAGTCTTAAATTAACTGCACGTTTGATATATGCATAGCTGACGAGGATTATGTCCTGGAGCTTTATAACAAGGTCATGTCTATCATTTGTCCAACTCGTATCACGGTTTACTTACCGCACTTTAATTACTTTATTATCTTCGCACTTTGACTTCCATGTTTACACCTCTCTTTTTTCTGTCAGAGTTTACACCTTATTTATTTGGCTGTTTACAATACATGTTTAGCCCGTTATGGTGAGCTGAATTATGGGTGGACACATGCATGAACAAGTTTACTGCTTTTGAAAATCGAAAATATTGGGTGATAAACGTTTTCAAAAGAGGAAACGTACCAATTTTGGCCGTTGGATAAATCTTCAGCGCAATCAAATTTCCAAACCTGAATCTCAATGACTTCTCACTTTTTACTTGGCCTCTAATAAATTAGTGGTGACTCCAAAAGTGAAAATCAACTTTCTTAATCAATCTGGGAAACCAAATTGCTATCGGTAGGGCTAGGAAGAAACCAAGGGAAGTGCAGGCACCTCTTCACGGGAGAAAGTGTCCGTGTCTGTTTGGCAATCTATCAAACCTCCTCGAGGAAACTTCCATTTCGGGAGGATCGGGACATGTATTAGTAGGATTCCTGAGACGCTAAACCCTGGTTCGTTTAATGTTGGTGGTAGTAGCGATCAGATATTTCACGTTTTGAGTAATATTTACAAATTTCTTTGAATGCTGGCTTCAATTTTGGTTGTGAACTAAACTATCTCTATCAATTCTCAATTAAATATTCAAATTAGCAGGACAAGGAATACAATGCGAATACTCTAGGATCAAGCATTCAAAAGGCATAATCAAGACTCAAAACACTTACAATCCCATTAAAAAAAGTTATCCAAGCAATACAATGTGAATACTCTAGGATCAATCATTCAAAAGGCATAATCAAGACTCAAACTCTTACAATCCCATTAAAAAAGGTTCTACACTGTTTCATCGTATTTTTCCATCACAAAATTCTTAGAATCTGGGAAAAGAAGGGATAAGCTTACGAACAAGCTCAAATAGCACACATCGATAATACGAGTTTATGCAGAGAAAAAGAACCACACCAAGGAACGCCACCACATATGATCCTGCAAAACTCCACAAAAAGGCTTATGTCCAAGTGTCATCCTCCCTATTATGATTAAAGGATGGTAGTGTTCTCGGCTCCTGACTTGATCCATTACAGCTTTTTAATGGTGGTCCACAAAGAAAAGGGTTACCTTCATAACTTGCTTCACTGAAAGTTCCAAATTGGTTTTTTTGATCTGGTGTCCTGCCTAACAAGTTGTTGTTAGCCACACTAAAATCTGCCAAGAAATAGAGCTCTAATAGTTGTGGAGGAATGGGACCGATTAAGCTGTTATAGGACAAGTCCAAGCTCTCTACGTTCTTTAAATTGGAAAACATTTCTGGGATGGGTCCTGTCAAATGGTTATGTGACAGGTTCAATGCCAGAAGTTTACTCAAGTAACCAACCTCTGGAGGAATAAAGCCAGTAAAATTGTTTTGAGAGAGATCCATTCCCGACATGAGTTTTAGAATGTTGCCCTTATAAGATTCCAACCTCCTCTTTGTCATGAAGTTTACTTCTTCTAGTACATCCATATTACCAAATATGTCCCCTTCATTATACCTATACGTGAAATTGAATATGACCTTATAGTGGTGTAGTTCCCAAAACTCTACCCATGTTCTTGAGAGAAGATACCACATCGATGTCCCATATTCTCCAAATGTCAAATCTTTCAAACAAGAAGGAATTTTTCCAGAAAGATTATTATTGGAGAGATCCAACATGCTCATATTTGTCAACAAACATATATCTAGAGGGATTGAACCTTCAAAATTGTTTCCTTGCAATAGAAGAACCTTCAAGTTCCAAAGCGAACCAATCCACCTAGGGATCTCCCCTGACAATGCATTGTATCTAAGATCCAATGTGACAATTGAAGAAACTCTAGAAAGAAACTCAGGAAAATGCCCAATAAGCCTGTCATTTGCTAAATGCAAGTACTTCAAAAATATAAACATGGCACAAGGAGGTATATCTGACCCAAGATTGTTATTTGAAAGGTCTAAACGCTCAAGAATTGCTAAGGTGCAAAAGCTCAATGGTAAAGGACCTCTCAATAAATTGCCCGAGAGCATAAGCCCAGACAAGGGTTGTTCTCCAAGCCAATTGGGAAGTGTTCCAGATAGGAAATTATTACTTACATCCAAAACACTTAATATGGAGCTATTCAATAAACCAGGTGATATGTCCCCCGTGAAACGATTGTTGTCCAAATATAAAAAGTTTAACTTTCTCAAGTTAGTATACCTCGGGAGCATTTGGCCTTCCAATTTGTTGCTTGACAATATCAATGTAGAAAGTGACATGCAATCCTTAGCAAGTGTCTCTGGTATCTCTCCCGAGAGGCCATTATTTGACAAGTCCAATATTTGTAGTAGTTTCATAAAGCCCATTGAGGGAGGGATTCTACCATTTAATAAGTTGTTTGACAGGTTCAAATATGTCAAACTTGGGAGGATAGAACCAATCCATGGTGGAAGCTCTTCTTCAATAACATTTGCAGACACATCAAACCACCACATGCTATCAAGACTCAAATTGGAAGGCAAGTCAAAAGCACCTGAAAAATTGTTGCCTGTGAGATCAAGCCGTGCTAGATTTACATTGTTGACCAATAGCCAATTTGGAAAATTTCCTCTCATTCCATTGTGGCTGAATTGAACACTAGTCAAGTCATGTTGTTCTTTCAAAAAGCTGGGAATCACGCCATTTGCATCTTTGTTGAGCATACAGTTTGATAAACCAAACTTTTTAACTGAAATGAAGGAAACCAAGTGGGCTTTTCTGTATTTACTTCCAAACGATTATGGTTGTCGATGAGGTGGAATACCGCAAGGTTAGAATTATTAGCCAAGGAAGCAAACGAAAGTGATCCTTCAAATGCATTTCCAGAAAACGCAATATATTCAAGTGACTTGAGATTGGATAGGAGAGATGGAGGAATGGTCCCCGCTAAAATTGTTATTTTGAACATCAAGCGCACGGAGTGACGTCATGTTGCACAAGCATGAAGGAAGAGGACCCCCAAATCCATTATCACTAATATCCAACTCTTCAAGTTTCCTCAATTGGCACAAGCCTGTTGAAGTGGACATTGTAACTATTAGTATCATCACTATATGATTTAAACACTCAAGATCGGAGAAAATATTAGGTGCCTAAGTGATAGACACCTCAGCATTACACAAGTCCATTCAACATTCGACATGTGTCATTTTGAGCCCACCAATCAGAAACCCTTGCACCCTCTATCCCTTCAATTAATGTTTTTACTTATTTTTTATTATTTTTCTTTTTTCCTTTTTTCTTCTTCTTCCTCGTCCTTTCACTCCACCAAAGACTTCCTCCTTTCACTCTGCCAGAGACTTAATCTAGTGAATCGCCTTCCACCACCACCTCACTGTTGTCTCAATCCTCCATCGTCGATCCTCTGTTGTCGAGCTCGAGCTCCATCAACAAACTTGAGCCTCATATTTTGGATCTAAGCCCGAGTGAGCCCTAGGTTTGTGATCTAGAGTTCAGCTTGACCTTGAACCTTCGAGGTCAACTAGGGTTGGCATAGGCAATGGATGAGGTAGATGCAGATTCGAAGGTAGCAGCGTGGCTTGTCATGGAGGGCAGCTATGAAGCACGGACACGTTGTCCGTGCTTCTGTGTCGTGTCCAACACGCTCCGACACGTGTTGGACACATCGACACGCTCGGACACGCGGTCAACTTTTATCGACACGCATGTCGACGCGTGTTCGGAAGACTGATGGAGGGTGGAGGCGAGGGAGGGCGAGGGAGTAGAGGTCGCGAGCGCTGGCGAGACGGCATAGAGGCCGCGAGCGCCGGCGAGACGAAGCCACGAACGAACCACCGTGACGGCGAGAGACGACTAGAGAAAGAGCCGAACATAGAGAAAGAAGAGAGAAGGCAAACTCTCGCCAGCGAGACGAAGCCACGAACGGACCACCGCGACGGCGAGAGACGGCCAAAGAGAGGTGAGGGCCGCCATTGTTGCAATGGATCGGCGACGAGAGGAAGAGGAGAGGAGGGAAGGGGGTCGTGCGGCGCGACAAGGAGGATAGGAAAAGGAGGGCTCGGCGGCTCGCTAGGGTTTTTCATAAAGAAATTAAAAAAAAAAAAATAAGAAAGGAGGTCTGATGGCGTGAGAGAGAGGAGGGGAGAGGGGGAAGTGATAGCTCACCTATCACTGTCAAGTGGGGAGGGAAAAAAAGTAAAATAAACGTAGGGGTAGAGGGAAAAGGACGAACGAAAGAAGGGGTGAAGAAGGGGTGGATTTTGGGGATTGTTTTTTAACCGGAAAATTAAATAAATGAAATTAAAAATGATTTTGAAAAATAAAAATATTAAATTTTGAATAATGATAAATTTTGATTATTATAGAAAATCATGGATTTATTTAAATAAATTGATTCTAATTTCTTATTAATTTTTAGTTTCATCGATAACTTTTGTTAAAATTTAAAAAAATGTTTTGCATTAATTATGAATATATCTTTCGAATTTCAAATGAATTGATTTGTTAATATTATTAGTATAAATTTATTATAGGCTCTTTTTTAATTAATTATTTATTTATGAATTTGAATCAAATTAATTAAAAATAAAAATATTCATTTAATATACAAATACATGTCGCAACGTGTCGGAATTCTCTATTTTTTTTAGAAATGATGTATCGACGTGTTGTGTCGTGTCGGGCATTCGTGTCGTGTCACGTGTCCGTGCTACATAGGGTGCAAGAGGAGTTGGGTAGGAGGAAACGATGCTAAAGGTTGGAGACGAAGCAGGCAAAGATGGAGGTAGAGATGGAGGTGACGTGCGGAGGCAGCGGGGTCTTGGAAGCGAGAGAGCATTTTGAAAAAAAAGAAGAAAAAGAGTGGGTCTATTCTCTATTTAAGAAAATGCAAAAGAAAGAGGGGAGAGAGAGAGAGAGTGAAAGGAAGAAGAAGAAGAAAATAGGAAAAAAAGAAAAATGTAAAAACATTAATTGAGAAAAAAATAGGATGCAAGGTTTCTGAATGGTGGGCTCAAAATGACATGTATCATATGTTAAATGGATTCGTGTAATGTTGAGGTGTTTATCAGTTGGTCGCCCAATATTTTCACCTCAGGATCATGATTCATGTCGATGCAATCTTATCCTTTTGGTGTGTAGTGCCAAATCATGTACTTTCTCTGCTGTATGCCCGCCAAGGAAGCAGTGGAGGCCCCCTAGAATAATTATAATTCGTATATAATTATATCCCATCCCACCCCCGGGGACCCCCACCACCCCACGCCACCCCGGGGAGCCTGGGAGCCCAATCCTGCCCTTCAGTGTCCTCTGCGCCACCAACTTCCCACCGCAACACGCAGTCGTCCACCGCCATCCGCACCATCGTCCCAGCCCACTATCCATCACCACCACCTCGCTGCCTGCCCATCCTCATCCTGACCTCAGCTCGGAGGCGTCGCCGCCTCAAATTTGAGGCCGTTGCAGTGCAGACCAGAGGCCACGTCACTTCAGATCTGAGGTCATCGGGGCTCAAACCAAAGGCCGTGCGAGGATCTTCTGGCTGTGGTGGTGTCAACTCTGGTGATGGTAATGGCGACCAAGCTCCGAAGTGGTGACGATGGGTCTGAATGCTGAGGTGGGAGGCGGCGACGGCAGCGGGGCTAAAGATGCGAAGTTTTTTAAGGCCGCTTGAGTTTTTTCATCATTTTCATTTTATTCTACTATATATATATTCCCTTAATGATATAAACCATTTTTCAAATAAATTAACATATTCATTACAAATGTGTTTTTCTTTATTTTAATTTCTCTCATTTTATTTTACTGATATTTATTTTTAATTTATTCCATAATTAATTTCATTATGATGTTTTAAATCTCAGTGAAATGTATCATATTGACATGACAATATCCTTTATTTTTTTAAATTTCTGTTTAAAAAAATGATTTTGTGAAAAATTATTATTTTTTAACGGTAACATAAAAAAAATAAATTAAGTTACCCTCTTTTCCTATTCAATGATTTCTGTGAATCGTTGGGCCTTGGCAATAGTTGGCAACTAGCCACACACAAGGGCCAAACTAGTTAGTTGAGAGCTCACCAAATCTGGCTAGGTCAGCCCTTGAGGATATCCCATCCTATGGCAATATTTTTACCTAATGAACTAAAGCCCAAAAAAAAACCTAAAGCCAAAGATTTTGGTGACCTCGCAAAATTCAAAGAGGTCAACCCCTGCCAACCCTTGTGGTAGGCCCCCGGGCATGGTGACCAATGAAGAATAAAATGGACAAAAGGAAAAAAAGAATTATACCATTTATAAAAAAAATTAATAAAAAATAAAAGAAATGCGATAAATCATCCATGTTGCTATCAGTAGTGCCACGTTAGCCATTGCATATTAAAATTGGCTTGAATGACTATGTTGGTAAATCTTTAAAAAGTTTATAACTAAATTGGCTAAATTGAAAAGTTTAGATATCCATATAATAAGTTTGAGACTTTTTTTAATAATTATCTCAAATCTTAGTGTATTTAAAACTTTGTTTTAGGATAAAATTAGTTGGTTGTGTCGTGCCCGCATGGGCCCAGATCTTATTCTTATTTTCTAATTTTATGGCGGCTTTCATGATCGTAATGTATGAGGCTCATCCATCAAATACATCAATATACATCATCGTTGTTATTCATAAGCAACTTACCACAACTATATTCTATTCACTACATATTAATTTGTCCTTAAGAGTCAGGAGCTCATTTATATGACTCATGACACATCATGACAAATCACTTTGAGGTGTGACTTTGTCCTTTATTTGGATATTTAGTCAAAATGACTACATTGTCAAATTGTTAAAGGTTTAGAATTAAATTTATACAATTAATGACTTAATTAGCCTTCGCATAATAGGTTTATGACTTTTTTGACAATTTTCCCTAATTCAAAACTAAATCGGTGAAGTTTTCGTAAGTAATTTTCAATATATCATCCATGTCAACAGCCGCATAACATTTTTAATGATGGTTATTGACATAATATTTATGGAGGGTAAATATGTCACATTAAGACAAATTTGGATTTTTGAGTGAAAAAACAAAAATATTAATGTATCATATGGGTACAAGTTTTGCATAAATATCTCACGGTGAATATAATTTAGGGTTTTTTGTGATTTTTTTCATAATTGTTTTATATTTTAGTATCCTTGTAGCAGTTAGTTATAATGTACTTTTCAGTTTCGAGAAAGGCCCTTCCAGTTTCGCCTAACCTATTGCCCTCACTCCTGGAGCTTGTAGCCACTAACGAATAATGTCTCGTTATCATATTTTGCACTCATTAACAAAAAAATGGTAAGATGCACCGTATGATGGCTTCGAGGATCAGTATACGTCAAAAAAAGCAATACATATTGTAAGTCAAACAACACAATTAAATAGGATAATCTATTTCCCTAGCTAAAATATACTAAAATTTCAAGGAAAATATTGCACTATCATATTTGTTTGAAATTCTAATGTAATTCTTCTAGTTAATTGCTTCCGGGAGTCATTGACATTGAATATAATGCAGAAAATGTGCAGCCAAAATATGATCTTTGGAGGACGCCGAATATAATGCAGTCATGCCTTTTAGGCTCATTATCTTATTTAAAAAGGTGATAAGTTACCAATAATGATAAACAAATGCAATTTCACAGAAGTACCTTCCAAGAAGTTCGAAGCATTCAATCCACAAGATTTGATGACTAAGGCCTTAAGAGATGTTATCCTCGCAAGGTTTGGGAGGGCATCATTGATCAAATTGTTACTTGAAAGATCCAGCACCTCCAGATTCTTCAAGGGAAGCGTTCCATTTAAATCTAATTATGGAAAGATCCATAAATCTGTTATGTTTAATTATCTACATCTATAAGATGTCTAACTATCTTCTCCTAATGAGAATTGATTTATAAGCAAAAACCTGTTGGTCCAACATATATAAGCATAAAAAAAGTTCATGTCATATGACTTCGTAAACCAATTTCATAAACAGATAACTTATAACTTTAATGATTTCTATTATATGTAGTTAACTAGCGGAGTTAAGAGAATATTCCCTCATATGCTCCCCATGTGAATTTTGACTTTACCTCTATCATTGTCGCTAGTGATACATGGCATAGTTTTGCCCTGTGACCCGCATTCGAACTATAAAGAATTATTTCATTTGATTTGCCATTTCTGAAATTCCATCTCTGATTGAGTTTAAGTTTCAAAACATGAATAAAAAGAAAAGAATCTTAGATAAATTATTGAATATATTGTTTATTTTGCCAGGAGAATGTTCCATTAAGTGCTCACCATGTGACATTTTAGTTTAACCTTCGTATGGCTAGATTCATGGGATAGTCTAGCCATGTGGCCCCATTTGACTAATAAGCATTAGTTTAACGACTTTTGGTCTCCAAAGATGTAGTTTCTTTTGCTAATCCCAAACTTCAAATCCTATTAATTAGTGCCAAAAAACGCATAACAAGAAATTATCATGTTCCTCAAACATAGAAAAAAATTCCAAGAAAGAAATTGGCTGCATTTAAAACTCAGCAAAATGCAGCAAAATACTGATATATTTGATACGTCATGAAATATCAATTTTTTAAACTTTAATATTTTATTCAATAATGTTTAGTTTAATAAAGTTTAATCAATTTCTTACATTAAATTTAAGGAAATTAAGTAGAATATAAAATTCTATTACTTCAAGATTACAATAAAACTTTTAAACTTGCAATGTCTTTAAAATTATAAATAGCTAAAGATCATGACTTTATTTGAAATGTAACATATGCATGTTTTATTTAGAAGTTAAGACTAAGAATTTTAAAATTTTAATTTATAAATTCACTTACTTTGAATTAAAAAAATTTCAAAGATATAACTAAGAATAAAGTCCATAAATTTTTATTTTTTTGTGCTACAGCATTTTCTTCCAATTTCACAATTCAAGTAGATTTCAAATAATTGAGTGATAAACAGAGGATACTGCAATGTGGCTTAATTTATTAGCAAACAAAATGGAACATACTTTTGAACATTTTTTATCAAATAAACTAATGCGATTCATTCTGTTCAAATAGGTCAGTTTATTGAATAAATAAAAAATAAACACAATTTTAGCACATCATAAATTAATCCAAATACACTCGCTCTATTTCTGTTGACTGTAAGCATATAAAACAAAATGTGAAATGCATGTTACTTCAAAGACACAAGATGATTAGTGTGTGTATATATATACACACACAATAAAATATATTATAATTTAAAACTTTAGGATACTGTTTTATATTGTATTTTATTCAAATTAAAATAACTTAATTTATGAATTCACTTGATTGGACATAAAAAAAATGTCGAATATATCCATAATGGCGAAGTTCATGAGCATTAGTTTGTTGTGCTCCAACATTTTCTTTTTATGACAATTCAAATAAACTGAGTAATATGAAGGTTAAAGGTGGAAGCTTTTAGTATAGGGTACCGACGTTTCCCCGGCCTAAATGGCCGAGATCTGTATTAACTAACCAAAATGTCCTTGTCTAATCAAATAAAAATAATCATATTTTCAAAATTAATATTATGCATTTGGAGGAAATGGGGATCGTATTTTCCAATGAAGAACTTCGATGGTGTAAGGAGATACCGTGAATTGAGTACCATCTCTTATGAAGTGATGCGAATCAGGCAATATATTTTGGACTATGCTCTATTTAGGAGAAAGAGGTAAAGAAAATTAAGAAGGAAAGTTACTGAAAGTTTAAATTAGCCTATACTTCCATCTCAACAAAAATTGTAAACATTTAAAAGTTTTCCACCAAAATTCTCAATCCTCCCATTTTTCATCACTTTCTAAATGAAGCCCAAAGTAAAAGGGGGATTTCGGTCCATTAAAGGAAAAGACTTTGTTCCTAGCTTTTTAGGCTATGTAAATAAGCATTCCCTTAGCTTAATTAGTATATAGAAGTAAAAGAAAAGGGTGTTTTATCTTCATCCTCCTTTCTTTGACAGAAATCTCCACAGGTCACGAGGTTTGCTATTGTTTTTCTAATTGTTTACTGATCATGGGCATCCAATTGATTTGCAAGACAGAACTTGAGCCAAAAAGATTCGAAGCAAACTTCACAAATCCAGAAAAAAAAAAAAAGATATATGATTTAATTTTCCGTTACTTATTACATCATTATTTACCTTGCTTAGCTTAATATTATCGAGGGATTAATCATTTGAAATTTATCTATTGCTATTTTTGCACGACTTATTAAACATGACATTATGACCTATTTTCTTTCTCTTTATCATCTTTCAATCCTACTTTATGATGCGTTACTAAGTTATAAATACTATAACTTGATATGTTAAAATGAACATATGAGTTAGTATTATAAAAGTCCTATATTGGAGAATCGTTACGGTGTGGAGCAATTAATATTCAAGTTCACCCACAACTCATTAACTTAAATTTTTTGAATGATGATGGGTCCAACTGAATATGTTGATAGCCTTGGTCTTAAACAATTCCATACTTTGGATCGTGGCATCCTTCATGGCCTGATTTGCTCACTCGCTGAGAGAGAGACTAAAGGAGAAGGAGGGAGAGGGGGGAGAAGGAAATAAAGAAAGAGCAAAAAAAAAATAAAATGGGTAATCAATTCAAATTGTCCAACGGTCCTCGTGCTCAGATATCAGACTTTCAAGAGGGGGTAAATTTACTCTACTCTTAAATTTAGAGGAACTCAATTCGTAAAAATTATCTAGCGTGTTTGATCAATGTGTCATCTACTTTCTGATTCGAGTAATGTCTATTTATGTTTGATTGCCTTATCTGCATAATACTAAATGTGAATTCCCCCTCTAAGTAGACTAAATGTTGACCTGGGAAGGACCAAGGAGTGTTCTGGTTTTCTGGCATGTCTGGATGCATGGGTGGAGTGGCTTGGGTTTTTGGATCCATTTGCCTTCACCCACTAGGCAAGAGTCCATGCATCCAGATAAATATAGGTGTTTGGTAGAGGTAGGTAAAAAAAAAAAGGAAATAAGAAATTCAAATACTGTACCTTTGAAGGCAATATAGTACCTTTGAAATTCTTTCCCTTCATTATAAACTAATCCCCTCAACCGATCTATTTTTGGTGATTTTTTTTTTTTAATATTTAATTATTTGTAGACTTTATGGCTCTGGCAATTTGACTGTTATTTTCATGAAACACTCAAAACCTTTCAAAAATGTAAATATTGATATGTAGAATTATGTATAATTCTTTCATAATATGATGAAACTTTTTTTTTCTTTTCTTATTTTTGAATCTTGAGAAAAAGCCACAAATAAAAGTATTAAGTAGATTTGGTCCATCTCCAAACAAGTATTATGGCAAAAAAATCGGCATTCATAAAATATTGATTATTGAGCTAATTCTATTTTTGCTTTTTGGACTTATCCTCGTGGAGATGAGTCTCTTACTTATTTATGACGTGTGCAATCAACTACTTTAAGAATTGCATCATTTTGTGCAATCATGTCTTTGTTATTTATTCACTTAATCCACTTTATAGTTTATATAGTGCTAGCATGACGTTTCTTATTATTTAGAAATGATAAGTAAACTACTACTTACAAATATATTTCAAAAAAGAAAATGAATAAATTAGCTTGAGAGAGAGAGATTCACCTGAGAGAAAAGTTTCACTTAAATCCAACACTTGAAGTTGCTTCAGAGGAAGGAAGAAAGATGCATCAATAACAAAAGGCGGTGACACTCCAAATGTCCAAAACCGTGTACCGTTTAGATATAGTTCAGTCATCCGTGAAGTAGTGTCATCGCACTCGACGCCTTCCCAACCACAACAGTCACTATCGCCATCAAGCCACGAGGAGAAAGAGGAGCCATTCGGGTAGTTGAAGGCAGCCTTGATCTTGAGCAGTGCATTCCTCTCTTCTTCCAAGCACCCCAAGCTTCCATGTCCCATCGATACCAGCAACATACAAGTCCACACACATAATAATGAAAGACACTTCATGTTTGTATGGTGTTTTGTGTGTTGTATGTTTCTCTGCTTTAAACTTATGAGGCTCATGCACTTGATTTATACATGCAGAGTATCATGGTTGGGCCAACTCCATGAATGACCTCAAAGTCAAGGATGCTGGGGCCAACTCCACCGAACCCGTGATTATCGCCCTTGACTTGACTTGACTTGTGTTTTGCTTGGCAATTTCCACACACTAGTGTTGGAGAAAGGAAAATTTTATGGCTATTTATCTTCTCTATCCGGGAGAGAATCTCTCCGAGTTTTACGTCTTAGAATGCATTTTAAAGACATACTTAGATTCATACAACCTATGTTATGTTGAATGTTTAAATGCCTACTTCATCATCTAAGGACTTATGCATAATGAAAGCAAGTCGTTTTGGTCACTTTGCGATAAAAGTTGTTAAATGCTTTACTTTTTTGATAGTGATGTCCATTATAGGTTGACCAAGACTTCTCTCAAAAATAGTGAATTGTAAGACCTTCATTATATTTTTCATCTAAAAGCAATATGAAAATAAGATTTTGCCTTCTTATGGGGGCCAAAAAAAAAAATTCCAAGTGCTTTTATTGATGGAATGAGGGTGAAAAGCATTGCACTAATTACATGATATACCTCACTTGAGAACAATAAAAACAATTTTCACTAAGGGAGAGACTCGACGGTCACCTATGACACTACGACTAAAGAAGTTAAAAATAGACCACTTTTTATTTAATAGAAGTTAGGGTGTATTTGCTCAGGGGAAAATACTTATCGGGAACTAATTTTCTGGGCTTTCATCAATTTGATTCGCAAAAATAATTAGTCAACCGAAAATATATTTCGGTCAATGAAAACATTAATGTATAAATTTAGGAAAGCGAATTCTTAAATCTAAAGAGGTGAAAACACTTTTGAAATTGTTATCTTGAACATTTTAACATTTTTATTTTAATATTTTTATTTAAATTCAAATTTTTGTTTTTTTTTTTTTCCTTCTTCTTCTTTGGCTAGTCATCGGCTACAATGAAGGCCAGCGATCAGCCAAGGGCAAGCTTAAGCTCACCGCCCTTGGAAGCCCGTGAGGCTCGAGCTTGCTAATCTAGTGAGGCTCAACCCTTACTAAGGCCGTTAATGCTCAAGCTCACCGATCTGGTGAGGGTCGAGCCATCCTAATCTGGTAGGACTTGAGCTTGCCGGCCTCGAGCAAGCTCAAGCTATGTTGGCCTACGCTTGTGGACTAACCGTTGCCGAGGCTAGCGACTAACAGAGAGGAAAAAAAAAAAAAAGAAAATAAAATAAAATAATTTAAAATTAAATTTTTAAAAAGAAAATAAAAATAAAAAAATTGATTTTTTAAAATACTAAAATTAAAAAAAAATCGTATTTTTTAATGAAATAAAGTAATTAAAATCATTTTCTAATAAGGTCCAAACATCAGAAAATATTTTTGATCATATATCACCACATAAAAAAAAACTAATTATATTCTTTAAAAATCCTTTATCATTAAGTATTTCGTGAAATAAATGCATCTTTACTTTTGTTTTCAGCTTTGTAGATTGAAAAGATGCCTAGCCCATTTCATTAGTCATAAAAAAAAAACATATTGGTTGTCGTAGTATAAATTTGTTGGATGACTTTTCCATTTAAAAAGAGATTGTTGTGGAAAATGGTTTTTTTTCGAAAAAGAGACAAAAAAAGTAGGAATATGAGAGCGGGTCATCAAAAGTTAGTCCCCTTGTGATAATCATTTTATATTTGTTCTCGTCACTTGTGATAATCTTTTTATTTTTGTGTGTATCACTAACCTACCCTAGCCGGATTAGAAACTGAGCAAGACGGACATGAGAGGCCATCTTACTTCTACAAATCAAAAATTCAGGTTTGGGACTTGGTTAAGCTAGTTTTGTCTAACAACAGTTACCGATTCCTTTTCTTGTTCAGAAAAAAACGTTATTCTATACAATCCTTTTATTTTTATTTTTATTCATGAACATGCAAATAATCTATATGAACATGCATAATTGCTTGAGTAATAAAACACTCAATAATAATAAACATAGGAGTTAAAGCAAATTTACCAATAATCCAAGTCATATTGGCCAAAATTAATACAATGCTACACATTGTGTTATGATACACGTGTGAGTTGTGTTTGAGAATTCCCACATTGAAAATTTGATGTAGTATAGAGTACTTAATATATCCCAGATAGTCTACAACTTATTAGCTTAAACTTTTGAATAAAGTTAGGTCAACTGGATATGTAGATGGACTTGGACTTAGGTATCCTTTTGGAGATCTCCCCCACCTAAAGGTATCAGGTTTCTACTGCGTACTCTCAGCAAATGATATCAGAGCCGATAGTTAATTGGTAGCCCAATGGTATTTGGTGAATATCTCAAGGAGGAATCTAGTAACCAAGGCAGAATTAAGAGAAAGCAAAAACATTGGAGCTCACACGTGAAGGAGAGATTATTATGATACACATGTGTAAAATCCCCACATCGGAGAATTGATGCGGTGTGGAGTAGTTCATATATCCTAATTGGCTCATAGCTTAATTGTTTAAGCTTTTGAGTGAAGGTGGGTCCAAGTAGATATTAAAAAGCTTAGACTTGAACTCCTCCTTGACAATCTTCCCATATGAAGATAGTAAACTTTTGCTACATGCTTCCAAATACCTCGGAATAGGACTGGTGAGCATTGCATGAAAAATAAATGTGCCTAAATCTGCAAAGGGGAATGCAAGCTCTCCTAAAACGTTCAATTCCTATAAAACTCTAGAATTCGGGATCGTATATTCTTTTTTGCATTTTCTTGTAACATTACGAAAATTTTCTAATAATCTATATACTCTCTGGCAACTTATGATGCGAAAAATGCAATCTAACATATGCTCTAAATGGGCATTGCCGTTTTAATACTTTTTGAAATGCAATCTAACATATATAGCAAAAGATGAGGTAGTACACGAAGTATTACCGTATAAACGTGCATAGGACGATAAGTTACGTGAAATCACTATGACGACTCGACGGGAAGTGAGTCGAAGTGATTCGACCAATTCGTGTGTAAACTTGAAGGATGCGTCGAACTTTCAAATCTAAAACCGTCGTCCTAGACATCTCATTTCCAGTGATGACGATACGCGGGACTATAGAAACACGCGAGAATATCATACTAACATCCTATCTCCATATTTCAACCAAAAAGAAAATGTAAAAATAAATATAAATTGCAAGACATGCACATACGAGGGCTGATTGTCCCTAACCAGACCGGAAAATTAGGGGAAAATTGTCTAAAAGTCTTAAACTTAATGCATTTTTTTTTTTTTTTTGTTTTTAATTTAGTCGTAAACCTTTCATTTTTACTAATTGAGTCCTAAACATTTTTTACTTTTTCTATTAAGTCCATCCAACCAATTTGGACCATAATTCACTGACTTGGACGCCGACTATCTTGCATGGCACAACTGGCACTAATGTAGACATATTTTTAATAATATTTATTGTTGAATTTTTATGATTTTTATGACTTTTTTTCCTTTTATTTGCTTTTCTTTTTTTAGGTTTTTGAAGAGAGTGTCTGCGAGGGTTTCTAGCCAACCTGCCTTGGGGGAGGGTGTTGCCACCTCACATGGGGCCGCAAGGGCTGCAACACCCTCACCAACCAAGCGAGGCCGTCGCAGCCCTTGCCAATTCTACATGAGGGCTCGTGCGCCCTTGTTTTGGCTGGCGAGGGCGTCATGGCCCTTGCCTAAAGCTAGTGAGGGAGGTGATGCCATTGCCCAAGGCTAGCACCAGCCCTTGCTTATGGCTAGCGAGGGTCGCTGGCCCTCTCTCCAAAAACCTATAAAAGAACACAAAGAAAAGGGGAAAAAATCATTAAAAATTCAAAAAATCATTAAAATATTATTTGAAAATGTCAACGTCAGCATTTCTGGCTAATTTTGGCTGTATGGACTTAACTGATAAAGGTAATTTACGACTCACTTGGCAAAATTGAAATATTTAGATTTAAATTAGCAAATGTACAATAGGTTTAAGACTTTTTGGATAATTTTGCCGGGAAACTAGTATGGCAAGAGTTTTTTTATCTTATTTAGGCCATGTCTCAGCCTCCTGAACTTAGTAATAAACCCCCTTCAAGAAAATAGATTGTCGAACAAAGAATGACTCAAAAATGACAATCTATTGCGAAGATGTGAAACAGGCAACAAGTGAATCGGCGAGCAAACGCGAATCAAGCAATGTGTTAATTGTACCTCGACGTTAAAAATATTAAATCCGTTCATCTACAATTCACACATTGACATTCTAGAGTTCTAGACATGCATTTTATGAAACGGATTCAATGAGAAACGGACACCAAACACCAAAAGGAAAATGTAAAACTTAAACGGTGACGTTCAACGCCGGTTTTTACTTTGATACAATGGATTCGACCGAAGGAAACGTGTGAGGGGCTTTAGGCAGGATCTAGGGCTTCGAGTGATTAACTTAGGGAACCCTTGGAACGCCAACAAAGACCAGGAAGCACTTGAACGGACCTAGATTTCACAAACAGCCCTGCAAACCAAACGGATATCGTAGTGATCACCTTCGAGTCTAATTTCCATCGGCATGCGGATCATGCATTGATTGGTAGTCTCCGGTTTAAGTCTTTTTTCTGCGCCATTGTCAGGCAAATCCCCTGCTCCAGCCGGCTGTCCGACCTGTCCGGTTTTTGGTCGTAAAAATTGTACTTGCTGATATTTTTTTCACACTATCTTTGTACGCATTCAAGATTGTTCTGTTGACATGCCCTCCTTCATATTTCCAACAAAAGATACAATAGACAAACGCGTGCCTGTCGTTTTCCCACTACTCTGGAATCTACCTATTCTCCCCGAGCACCTCTGTACTGTGTTCTCTCTCTATTTTTTTCTTGCCGTGTTCGAGAATGCACGGACATTGAGTCTGAGAAGAGCCCAATTGGGTGTCTAAGGCAGAACGATCGCGAGTGGTCCGCCCTTTTTGCAATATTTTGACTAGGTCAAAAAGTGGACTTTAAGAAAAAAGAAAAGAAAAATAAGAGATATAAGGGAAAAGGAGAGCCGAAAGAGAAAGGGAAAGAAAGGAAGAAGAAAAGAATGAAAGGGAAAGAAACAAATCAAAAGAGCTTTGTGCGTACAATCCGGAGCTCATTGAGCCGGATTTATTTGGATTAGCAAGACTTGGTAAAATCTAAGAATTTTATTATACACATCCATTGTTTGATGAATCATAATAATAAAAATCATATATTTCCACATCATATTATGAATATTGTTTGGTATAAAATAGCATATCAATGTAATTGAACCTAAAAGTTACACAAATGGATATAATAAAAATCTCTTAATGCACTCTAGCTTACTTTTTTATTTTTTATTTTTTATTTTTTTTTTATTTTTCCTCTATTTTTTTAATTATTATTTTTATTTCTTTTTCCCCTTCCATCATAATTTATTAAATTATAAACTGCACTAATATATCTAAAATACTAAAATACTTAAAATGTGTAATAAATATAAATATATTATATTTATATTATTGAATTTATATTATATGATAGAATTATATGCAAATATATAAAATAAAAGAAGATTATTCTTTTGCTAGAAAAAAGTAATTCTTAAATTAAAAAATCAAATTGTTGTTTTTTATTTTAAATTTCTTATATTAGAATTCACACTGTTATCTATATTGAAATATAATTTTAATTTTATTAATTTAAGAATTTATTTTTTCTAGAATAATAACTTTCCTATTATGCATATTAAAAATCATATCCACCTCTATCCCATCTATTAATACTTAAATTTTGCCTATTTATTTAGGGTTCTTGGTCATAAAAATTGTACTTGCTAATATTTTTTTCACACTATCTTTTTACACATTCAAGATTGTTCTGTTGACCTGCCCTCCTCCATATTTCGGACAAAAGATACAATAGACAAACGCGTGCCCGTCGTTTTCCCACGACTCTGGAATCTGTTTTCCCACGACTCTGGAATCTGCCTATTCTCCCCGAGCACCTCTGTACTGTGTTCTCTCTCTATTTTTTTCTTGCCGTGTTCAAGAATGCAGGACTTTGAGTCTAAGAAGGGCCCAATTGGGTGTCTGAGGCCGAACGATCGCGAGTGGTCCGCCCCTTTTGCAATATTTTGCCCTTCTTCTTTGACTAGGTCAAAACGTGGGCTTTAAGAAAAAAGAAAAGAAAAAGAAGAGATATAAGGGAAAAGGAGAGCCAAAAACAGAAAGGGAAAGAAAGGAAGACGAAAAGGAAGAAATGGAAAGAAAAAGGAAAAAGAGCTCTGTGCGTACAATCCGGAGCTCATTGAGCGGGATTTATTTCGATTCGCAAGACCTAGTAAAATCTAAGAATTTTGTTATACACATCCATTGTTTGATGAATTATAATAATAAAAATCATATATTTCCACATCATATTATATATATTGTTTGGTATAAAATAGTATATGAATGTAAATGAACCTAAAAGTTACACAAACGAATATAGTAAAGATCTCTTAATGCACTCTTGCTTACACCTTTTTTCTTTTTTAAATTCCTCTATTTTTTAATTATTTTTTATTTCTTTTTTTCCCCTTCCATCATAATTTATTAAATTATAAACTGCACTAATATATCTAAAATATTAAAATATTAAAATGTGTAATAAATATAAATATATTATATTTATATTATTGAATGTATATTATATGATAGAATTATATGCAAATATATAAATCAAAAAGAAGATTAATTGTTTTGCTAGAAAAAAAGTAAGATTAAATTAAAAAAAAGTAAATTGTTGTTTTTTTTTTATTTCTTATATTAGAATTCACATTGTTATCTATATTGAAATATAATTTTATTAATTTAAAATTTTATTTTTTCTAGAATGATAACTTTCCTATTACGGATATTAAAAATCATATCCACTTCCATTCCACATGTTAACACTTAAATTTTGCCTAATTATTTAGGGTTCAATTACATAGATAATTAAGGATTAATTTCTTGCTCCTAAACAAAAAAAAATAATTTTCATTAAATTGCATTGCATTACTAATATTAAAACTTAACAAAATATTTCTTCTTTCTCCACCCACCCCCCACAACCCCGCCGCCGAGGAGAGGGGCGAGGGTAACGTTGCCCGCAACGCTCGGCCAAGAAGATCGGTCAGGCAGCTGGCGTCGCCGAGGAGGGAGCGTGAGCCTCTCGAGTTACTAGTGGCGGAGACAACTGGTTGTCTAGTGACCGGCCGAAAGTCGCTTGCTATGAAGATTCGGGGATGGTTGCGTCATTGACGGCAAGAAGAATTCTTCACGTTATGTTTCGAGGAGTCTCAGTTATAAATTGCTGTGGGCTCTCCTCTTAGCTTCTACCGAGCAAAGAGCAGCAAGATGACTAGAGGAATCCGGTGGTAGTGACCCTTTAGCTTGATTGTTGATTACGCATGTTCAGTGTCTCGATGGTTTGGTGTGTAGAGTTTTTGTTCGTTGATATTTTGGTTTAGTGAGTTTTAACCATGGTGGGTCCGTGTTCTGTTGGTTCGGAAGAAGGTGTTGAGTAGAAATATACAAAAGAATCGAGAACTGTTCGAAACCAAACCAAAAACATTTCTAAGTATGGAATCATTCAAACCAAACAAATATATAAAAGTACATTTAATTTTTAGGAAAAATTTCCTACCAATTTTTTTTTTTTTTAAATTGAAAACCTTAAAATCCTTGATCTGAAACTTAATGCCCATTAATTAGGCACTCATCTTGTCTTACTCTTAACTCGTATGAGTTGTCTCTATATTTCGCACTTACGGTCTTGACTCTCAAGCTTAATGCCTATCGACTCATAGTATCAACTCTCAACTTTTAATATAAGTCCAATCTTTTTATAATCTTGCAATTAAGAATAGGAAAATTTTTTTTTTTGCTTTACTTTGATTTAACGGAAAATGAAGCTTGATGGAACATAGACCCACCTGAGAACTAGACTCGTGACTAGTGGTCCAATTCTTGGATGAATCCATGAAACCAACAAATAATTTTCGATTTTAATTTTTCAGAACCAGTCCTTAGTAGGCAGTTCCCATCGCCACCCACCTGGACCATGCTTATTGAAAGAGGACGGCAGATTGAGGACCGCAGTAGAGATAGAACAGCAAGGAAGTGGGCTTAATTACGCTAATAGCTAAATTTGGGCTGAATTATAGTTTCCTAGACTTAGGATTAAGCCAATTCTGATAGATTGGGGTTTCGGCCTGAGAGGTTCAGATTTAACTTGGGAATTTTCTGATTCGGGCTTACTCAGTTTAGAATCAGTTTGGGCTCGTGCAAGTAAGCCCATTTCTTTTTCTCGGCTCTTCATGTTTTATATATGCGGCCCAGTTTCGTAACCCAGCCACGGCCCTATTCGGATCGGGCCCCTAGCTCTTAAAGTTGAAAGATTTTTTGAGTATTAGGCCGCTTTCAAATTTACAAAAATTGAATAATTTAGAAAACATATTCCAAAAAACTGATTACTTGTCTCACTTAAAATGATTAGCTAATGAAAACATTTTTATTATTGATAACAATTTATGTATGAAAATATTTATCGTCCATTTATTTTTATAAGCAATCATTTTTAATAAATATTTTCTAAATCATTTGTTTTACACGAAATAAACAAAGCCTTAATGTTTAGATGCACGTGTGAGTTGTGTTAGATAAGTCCAACATCAGAGAATTGAGATAGTATTAAATAGTTAATATATCATAAATAGCTCATAACTCATTACTTTAAGCTTTTAGTAAAAGTTGGTCTAATTAGATATGTTGATGGGCTTAGAACTTTCCGAGTGAAGGTATCGATTTTTGCTGCATACTTCCGACAATTGATATCAAAACTAGGTTGTAAATTGGTGGCCTCCCAATCTATTTAGGTGTTTGGTATGTATCTTGAGAAAGAAATCTGGTGATCCAAGTGATAGGTGTTGTGGTGTGGCAACTCAATCCTAATGGTAGCCTCCATTGTTCGATTTAGAGAAAGAGACCATGGATGAAGGTAGGTGCTAGAGAATATCTAGATTAAGGAAGAGCAGTCCAACTAAATATGTTGATAGGCTCTCTCTTGGCAATCTTTTCAAATAAAAGTCAGTATCAGGTTTTTGTCACTATCAATAATGGTAAAGAATAATGAGGAGACACCAACACCAGAATATAGACAATGAGGAGATTTATTGGCTGGGTTCATCTCTATAGGGCCTAACGAACATAAAACAAAACAAGGGTAAAAACTCAAAAAGAAAACAAATGAAGAGACAAAAATCTCTTGCATGCTAGAGAGGAGAGTGAGTGTTCTTGCAAAGGGCAAAGAGCAAATAGAGAGAAGGGAGAAGAGGCAGGTTTTCTAGTCTAGTTTTGATGCCCAAATGTTGTCGAAATTAGTTGAAATTTTCTTATATTATTCTTAAGATCAAGGTCTACAAGATAATTGGTTTCGTTTGTTGAAATTTTTCTCCAAATTGTCTCTCGTACTCTTCAATCACGGTCGGATTTTCTTACTCTCTTTGTGTTAATCCACCTTTGTGGTGATGAAATATTGTTGTATCATTAATGTAGAGCCTCTGATGTGTGATTAGAGAAGAACTTTTTGTGTATCATACTATTTTTGGTGATTAGTAAAACTTTTTGAGTGGTCCGTGATTTTTCTCACATTGGCTTTTCCACGTAAAAATCTTGGTGTTGTTGTTGCCTTATTTCTTTAATATTTCAACATTATATTATCTTTAAGTTTTATTGATAGAATTTACTATTGGCCGTTGCTTGGATTAAGTCCATCAGTTTTGGGGAAATTTAATATTGAATTGGGTTAGTTCATGATGAATTGTTACCTGGTTCTCCGCAACACCTAAATTCATTTAGTTTTCTTCATGGGGATATTCAATGGTTAGCTTCATTTAGTGTCAAATATTGGCAAAATTTGGCAACGGAGGAATAGAGGGACTTTTCAAAATTAGTTTTTACAACTCTCCATTGAAGTTATTCAAATGTATATAAGGGATATTTCATCAGCAAAGGAGGCTCATAATAGTTTCTCAAGTTGAGTTAAATTGAACACGAATGAGATGGCTATGGATAACCTAGGAAATATAGTTACCAATGGCTTAACCCGAGATACAGTGGGCGACTGCTTATGTGGTTTTACTAGATTGTTGACATTTTGCTCATGTAGTTTGAATCTCATAATTTCATTGGGCTTCCAAAAGATAAAGGTGATTCCGAAGGAGCCATTCCTCTCATTAGATCGACCACCAAGGCAAATGCAACAGAAGAGAATTTGCTTCTACAAATGCAATGGGTAATCAATTAGTTGGAGAGCTTTATTTCGAAACATATTTACAAAGAAGACAACACATGTGCGATTGGTCAGTGAATTTAGCTTTACATAATAAATGTGATAATGAGATCGTCTCTCGACCCCCTTTGGCTCTAGTTCCTTCCATTCTATGAGATCAAGTATGTTCTTTGATGATACATTCGATTAATTTTTAATTTTTTAATGGGCTTTTGCCCCGACTAATACAAAAAAAAAAATGCTTAATTAAGTTTAAAAATCAATTAATTTACTAAATAAGCCAGCTTTTTATTAATTTGTTCAATACCAAAATTAATTGATAGCAATTACAATCTTACCCAATTTATTTCAACAGTAAAAATTGGGCAAAAGAAACTCTTCAAGTACCATAACTTTGGCTAAATAGACACTTAAGTGTCATAACTTACGAAAGGTACACTTAAGTGCCACATTCGAAGAAAACGGATCACTCTGAGTGCCACTTCAACAAAGTCCGGCCAAATGCCGACATGGCATTTTTCCGATGAATACCCAAAACGACGCGTCGTTTGCACTTAACGTGGCGAAAAAATACAAAACGGCGTTGTTTTGGGCTGACGTGGTTAAAAAATAATAATTAAATTTAGTTAAAATATTTAAATAATAATTTAAAATTTTAAAAATTTAAAAAAATTATTTTTAAAAAATATGGAATGGGGAGGCGGCCGAGGGATCGCCCGCCGCCGCCGTTGCTCGGGAAGGGTGGCGCTGGGAGGGTTGGCGGGTCGCCCCTGGCTGTGGGCCCAGGCTTCACTGCCGACCGACGACAAGGGCTCGCGCGAGCCCTCGCCCGATCCGGCGAGGGTCACGGCCCTTGCCCGGCCAGCCAAGGGCCGGCCGCTGCTAGGTCGCCTGGCCGGCGGCGGCCCTGGGTTCGACTCAGCGAGGGTCGACCGACTCGCCTGATGGCGAGGGCCGCGAGCCCTCAGATCCGGAGGCAAGGGGGCTCATGCGCCCGCTATCGGTCCCGGGGTCGCTGGCCTCGGCAAGGGCCCGGCGACCCTCGCCGACTCCTTCCCCGCTTGCCGCCCTTCCCAGACTGCGGTGGTGGGTGAGGCCGATCCCTCACCCGCCTCCCCCATTCCCTTTTTTAATTTTTAAATTTGTTTAATTATTATTATTTTAATATTTTAACTAAATTTAATTTTAAATTATTATTTTTTAATATTTTAACTAAATTTGATTTTAAATTTTTAATTTAATTAATTTTTTATTATTTTTTAACCACACGCCAAAAACGACACCAAGCTTTTGCATTTTTTGGCCACGCTGGCAAAACGGCTCCGTTTTGGGCGCAGTCGCCGAAAGTGCAACATCAGCATTTTGGCTGAACGTTAGCCGGATTGGCACTCAAGTGATCTCTTTTACTCCGATTTTCAGCACTTAAGTGTACCTTCGTAAATTTCATGTCACTTAAGTGGCATTCACAAAAGCATGATCAAAGATTCATAACGTCAAAATTGTCCAAAAATTCATGAACCTATTGTGCAACCGCCAATTCAGTTTTATATTTTTTTTTTTAATTTGGCAACGTTGAAACCCGTTGAATATGAATTTTTTTTGTAAAAAAATAAATAAATAAACAAACAAACAAACAAATAAAGAGAGAGAAAGCCCAACTCGACCATCTCGTCACAGCCCATTCAGAATTAACTCAATTCGTGGGGCCGAGAACCCTCAAGCTCAACTCGAAAGCCCGGGACAATGCTTCAATTGATGGATTTGCCCAGGCCCAGGTCCCGCCGGTCTCTGCTCCACCGGTCTCTGTTTCCGCCGGTTCGTCACCGGTGGGAGCTCATTCGCCGGCGACAATACTCACCGGAGTCATTTCCTGAACCTCCTATCGCTGGTTCGATAACTGCCCGTGACCGGCAATCACATCTTCAAGGGAAAATCCAAATACTCCGTCTCGGTTCGTTTATGATTAAGAACAGAGGTTTTGAGATCTCATCTCTGCTTGAGTAAAATACGATGGAGTTTGACAGTAAACTGAATGTTGATCTCTTGCTTGTTTTGAGCATAAACATTCCGATGGAAGTTGCTCACTACCCGTTTGACGAAATGCAAAAACAATATCTGTGCGAATTTGCCTTGTTGTTGATCGTTCTGAATGTGTTTTAGCTCGGTTTATATGATAATCTCAGAATTTTAGGTCATTAGCTATAGTTACTGGTGTATTCCTAGCTTGCCAAGAGTCCTACTAAGTCTCCATTTTTCCTCTCTCTTTCTTCAGTGTTGTTTGTCTCCATGATGATTCTGTGGTGGCCGCCAGCAAGAAAACGGCTTGGAGTCAATGGCCGATGATGTTCATCCATGCTTCCATTTCTCTGTGGTATTCTCGTTCCTTGTCCGGGTATTGTACATGTCTGCAAAGCTGAGCTGTCAATGTGAGACGGCCAATGGCTAACGGTGGTGGTCCGGTGGTGGTCGGAGACGGTCACCAGAGGAATATATGATGTTCCGGGGAAGTCAAGGTTGTTCTGGTAATTTACATGAAGAATCTCTGTAGAATGTGTATTCAGTAAGCTAGAACGGAGGAAAAAGTTTGCCGGAGAAAAGAGTTAAAATAGAATTCGTGTTCTGGAAAAGCAAAAGACTGGAAAATATAATAAAAAATAATATTTAAAGATAGGAAAAGGCAAGCCTCAATTAGATAATTAGATCTTAGGATTAGATTTAGCTCAGTTTCATTTTAGTTAGTGCGCATATAGTTTAGGAAATTCCATTTCTTGATTGTAAGGGCAACTTGCATTTTTAGATAGTTTTTCCTCAATGAAATACATAGCCAGGTCAAAAATTAAAAATGCATAGAGAATAAAAATTAAATTAAATGAAAAATAATAAAATATCTATAAAAAAAAAATTAGTGTTTACATTAGAGCTACTTTTGGGGGCTAGCTAGTTCATCTTTCATTTTAATACGTCTCTGCTTCTAAGAACTATTCTATTCTCTAACAATTTCATTTCTTGATTGTAAGGGCAACTTGCATTTTTAGATAGTTTTTCCCTCAATGAAATACATAGCAAGGTCAAAAATTAAAAATGCATAGAGAATAAAAATTAAATTAAATGAAAAATAATAAAATATCTATAAAAAAAATTAGTGTTTACATTAGAGCTACTTTTTGGGGCTAGCTAGTTCATCTTTATTTTAATATGGCATGTTTAGTAACTATTTTGTCTTTTTAGGAACAATTTCGATTAGAAATGATTTTTATTTTTTATTTTGTTCCCTGAACAATTTCTAAGCATTTTAAGGCATTTGGTAAGTGTCCAAAATTTTTATTTCCGAAGTAGAATTGCTTTTAATACTGTTTTGAAAATTTCTAATCCAAATCATTTTTTTAATTTTTTTTAATTTAATTTTTTTTTAATTTTATTTTTTCTTTTTCTTTTTCTTTTCTTTCTTTTCTTTCTCTTCTTCTTCAAGGTTTGAAAGACGAATCAAGCATTGCATGTTAAATCGTGTTAGCTCATTGGCCTTGGAATGATCGGCGACCAGCTAGACGAGATCGACGACCTCACCAAAGTGTCGTTGACCCTCAATGAGGCCGCACCTCATCGATCAAGCCTTGGCTAAGCAAGCGACCGAGCCTAGACACTAACACCCGCCAACCTCCTAGTGGCCTAACGAGATCAAGCCCCACCGGTGGCTAGGTGAGCTCGGTTGAGCCTCACCCGGCTAAGTGAGGCTCGCCCGTGGCTTGGTCTCAATGGGCAAGCCTCTAGCGAGCTCGTCGGACCTCACCCAACTAGTCGTCGATAACCGGCGGAGGTGGATGGTGATGGCGGTGGCAATTAAAAAGAAGAAGAGAGAGGGGAAGAAGAACAAAAAGAAAGAAGAGAAAAGAGAAAAAATGGATTGGCTTGATTTTGGAATTGTTTTCGAGAACAAACAATCAACTTTTTTTACTTCTTGATTATGTTTTAAATCTACTGAACAAAAAAATAGAAATTTGTTTCCGAAAACAAAAATTTTACCAAATAAATTTCTGTTCCAAATTTACCTCCAAGAACAAAAGAATAGAAATTTTTACTGTTTGGTCAGTTGTCAAATGCGCTCTTAAGTGTCTTTTCAGTGATAATGTGATTATTTTGGTCAAACTTAAACTTCAATTTGGATTTTGAGGATTAGCTCCTCAAGGTTCATGTCCAAGCTTAATAATAAGGAGGTGTATATCTTTGCTCGATTTTTACGCACTATTTACTTTTTATCAATCTGTTATCTCATTTGACTTACGTCCACGGGAAGAGTGTGAAAATAAATTGAACAATAAATTTATGTGATTTGGTTGATGTGACCTATATCCATAGGAAAAAGTAGTAAATAATTATACTATAAATTAAGCGATATAACATAGTTACAAACTCGAGTCACTCAAATATTCTTAGTGTTTTTCAACCCCAATTGCATCTAATAACTTACACAATATTTAGCCTTATAATTTCTATCAAAATAAACTCTCAAACTTAAAGTAATGGATTGACAAAATCTCACTCATTTTCTATCTCAAAATGCAAGCTAAAATTTTCCAGTGATGTACATGATTGATATGACGTATAATAACAACTTAGCATTAAAGAAATAATTTCAAAGAATCAACAAAATAAATTATCCCATAAACATCTCATGAAGTTTAAATTTGCGTCAAATATTTCCCAACATTCAACAATTTGAAGTTGTTTCCTAAAGTAATCCAAATCATACTCTCTCTTCATTTCTTAATATTTTTTTGGCGAGCTGGACGTACACACTTTTTTGTCTCACTCCTCTCTTCTATGTACATGTGTGTGCATTGCTTAAAATGATCAAACCTCAGACCCGTACTCCCTCGCCCCCCTAACCCCCAAAAAAAAAAAAAAAACTTTACCAGCATGGCCTTATATACCAACTTTGTAAGCCCGTCTGCTAGCATACACAATTTGAAAAAGGTGTTTGATAATAATTTCTTATGGGGATTGACATCATTGCATTTTTCAAAGAGCATGAAATATGGATTAATCGGTAAACCATATGGATATTATCCAACAAAATAGAATAAACTGACCACTACATCTATTTTTCCCCCGACAACTGTACTATGCTTAAAGAGGAGGTAGAAAGTAGCCATCGGCGACTTTGACTCAAGGCTTCTGACCAGGAAAGGTCGGTTTCTATTTCATAGCTAAACCTACCAGTCCAAGTAAACAAAATCAAAAGTCAAACTTAGGAACATGAAATGTCAAGTCAAGATACTTAAGACATCATCATGCATGTCGATTACAATCTAAAACTAACCAATCAACCTCGGGTTTCTGGGACATGGTTCCTTGCCCCTTTTGTGTGAACAATTCCAAGTTGACATGTGGACTGTTAGCTCAAGTCAAATGATTCTATTCAGCATGTGATGCATTGAGTCTCTTTCCTTTTTCCTGATAATAAAATGATTGAAATTCTTTTATTTTTGTTTCCGCCCTTTTATCTTTTCCTTTTTGGTTTGTCAGGAAGAAGAAAAGGCCTGGAGATCACGAACGTCACTGCTCATTATATATATATATATATTGTATTGATATTGATGATGAAGCAGCATGATCAAACCTTTCTTGCTTTTTCGCTTCTAAGATTGGCTACACGATAAAGAGAAAATGAGGGCAACTTTCCCTAGCTAATCCTTGGCATGTACCATTAGCAAAGACATTTTTTTCAGGAGTTGTTATGCTGCCTTTCGTCAGCCTGTTTTTTGTTTTATGGGAAGCTCCCAAACTAACAAATGGAGGTTGCCAAGTCATATTTCAAGATGTCATAGAACTAGGGCCGGGCGGGGGGGCGGGGCGGGGCGGGGGTGTGTTCTCTACTTTGCGTTCGACCCCCAGTATTTTTCCAATCCCTGCCCAACACAACGACGCGAGCATTCACATGAAATTTAGCACATTAGAGCTAAATTCTTAAATATGACATTATATTTAACATGCAAATAGTATTGAAAAGATTTCTAAAAAGATAAAATTTCCCCCCAAGGGAATTCCTGAACTTTGAAACGATTTTGACAAAGAATTTCCTCACAAAAAATGCCTCACGAGGCACTAGGCAGGGCTATGTCAGCCCTCGCGACCCCATGAATCCGTCCCGTGTACACTTTAAGGGAAAAAAATATTTTTATTTATTTATTTATTTTGTCTATAATTTTTTTTTAATGTGAAATAACACTAACAATAAAAAGAAAAATCGTAAGAGCAATCTCTTTTCTTAAAAAGCCTTGCTGTTATAAATGATGCAAGATTAGAAGACGATTATTTCCGATGTGCTTGATCTTCACATTTCCGACTTTGACTAATTTGTAAAGGTTGAACTTGTTTGCTTATATAAATTCCACCCATGAGAGAGTCCACTCTTTCTTATGCGAATAAAATAAGAAAAACATCGAATAGCCATCTAGTAAGTAGTTCTCTTTGAGAAAAAGGAAGCATCATCAACTCGAATGTAAATCTAATAGCTGATCATACAATCTCAAGCGCGGCATCCGACTACCTAGTAACTCCTCATAAACCCAGGACTCGGGATAGAAAGTATGCCACGCTATCGGGATACAAAACCTTTCTAAAAAATTGAATAGTTTGAAAATTATTTTCCTAAAATCGATCACTTATCTTATATTACTCACGAAAATGAACAAATAAAAAATATTTTCATCGTTTACAAAAATATCTAAACACATTATTGTCGATAACTAAACATGTAATCTATTTAGGATAATATTTGCCAAAAGATTTATTTTACTAGAAATGAACGAAACTTAAGAGTACATTTGTTTTACTGAAAACTTCTTAATAAATGAAAATATCTTTCATGAAATCATTTTTAAAGAAAACAATTAGTTTTCTTCTATTTTGTGATTTAGAAAAAGTGATTTCCTTCTTATCAAAATGATAAATCGTTTTTCCCTCAATCTAAGTTGTTTCGTTTTAAGGAAAATGTTTTCCTTAGATCAATTAGTTTTTTTTTATCATTTAAACACTGGAAAGTCAGAAAATAATTTCCCAGAACTATCTTTTTATAACAAACGGAGCCTAAGATTTACGAACTGTCAATAGGCCATGGTTGGTTTTCCATGTTCATTGGCATACTGTGGGGAACAATCACGTGGGTCTCGGCTAACTGGTGGAATGTTAGCTCAAATGCTCCAACTGAATTTAGCATGCGGAGCATCGTTTTTTTTTTTTTTTTTTTTTTTTTTTTTTTTTTTTTTTATCAGAATGGTTGAAGACCAAGGTTTAACATGGAGGGAGGCGGCTAGCAAATTTTTTTTCTAACGTCACTCGTACCTTACCCTACTCGCCCTCTCTCTCTCTCTCTCTCTCTCTCTCTCTGCAGTGCGACTATCAATTCAGCGTTTAACTCTCTCTCTCTCTGCAGTACGACTATCAATTCCGCGTTTAACTCTCTCTCTCTCTCTCTCTCCAGTACGACTATCAATTCAGCGTTTAACTCTCTCTCTCTCTCTCTCTTTCTCTCTCTCACGGTATGATTATCAACTGATGCTTCACTGATTTTGGACATTAGCTTTTCATGTCATAGGATATAAACTGCTACATTAATAAAGAATGAAAAGGCACGTACAATTTTTGATGTATTTTTTTTTAATGTAATTTCAATTTGTTGTGAACAAGACATATGAGAACATGTTGCAATTGCCTGACAAATATTCTGAATTCAAATTTAGAATGGAAGATCTGTTGATGACTTGCTAATCATCTAAATATCATAAAATTATGAATTTCGTCCATTTATATTTATATGTTGCTAGAGGGCATTTTAACTGTATGCTTGAGTTCTTCGTTGATTTTTTTATAAGCGTATTGAGGCTGAAGTGACTGTGGACTTTGCTTAATTAATAGAAATAAATATATAAAGATGCTGTTTAGACAAATTATCAAGGTATTTACGGACTAAAGTAAAAATAAACGTAAGTAAACGCTTGCCGTCCCTTGACTTCTTCAATATCCAATCCCCTCAATTTTTTTTTATAATTTCGTACGTCACGTACTGATGGCCGAATCACGTTTCCTCGTTCTTTGCTTCTTAAGTCTCTTCCCTTCCCCTTCCATCTGAGCAATAAACACCACGCCACCATCCTCCCCGTCCGACAACCATGAGGCTCGCATTCTTTGTGCTTCTGGTCATGATGACCCAGTCGGCGAATAGCCGGTTTATCCGAGGAAGTTTCGATCCGATTTCCGACGGCATGGATCGCACCAATGGGACGTCCTTGGCCCTTGGTCTCACCATGACAACCGTGACATGCGAGCCGACTTACGGGTTCTTGCCGTGCACGACGGAGCTGTGGGGCGAGTTGTTCCTCATAGTGGTGTACGAGTACTTGCTAGCTCTCGCCGGCCACTATCTATCTTCGGGGTCAGAGCTCTTCTTTCGCATGTTCGGGACTGGTATCTTCGGGGCCTCTTTGTTCCAAATGCTTGGAACCTTCCCTCAAGTCATCATAATGCTTGGTAAGAAACCCTTCTTCTTCATCTCTTTTGCTGGTAATTTTGACCTTTTCTCTCTTGCTTTGGTCCAATATTTCCCATCATCTACTCGGTGTTTTGTATGCATAGCGTCATAGAGCAGTAGTTTTTCGTTTTTATCTTCAGTTTGCATTTCGAGTGAAATTATGAAACCCTGGTTAGAAAACATGGGCAAGAAAGAAAAACGTCCTTGCAATGGTTTTGTTCTTATCTTCCCAACCAACATGACGACCAAACTTACAAAGAAGTAATCCCTCTATTGTACTTTGAACAATGTAGCGGATGTACTTGAAAACAGAAATTTGAAGTAGGAAAAGGGTTCTGATAGGCTCCCTTCAAAACCAAAGAGACAAGAGTACCTCTAAGCTTTTAGTTATTATACATTAATGATTTAGATTATTCTAATTTTACCTACCATGTGGTATATATCTATCCTCTTTTCTTTCAGAAGATGATGCTTAGATTATTATATACTCAAGTAGCATATGTTCAATACACATTTACATATCTAAGTCTCAAGTCGCATCCCAAAAACTCTCTCTAAGGTGGACATTTTCAAAGCAATTAAGGCGCACGTTGGGTTGCGACGGATTCTTAAATGAGATCGCCAACTTTGTGGATTCTTCCGAGATATATTTCTCTCTTTAATATATGGGAAGGTTCGCATGTCAATCTCTCGAGTTCTGACCATTCAAGAGGGACTACATAGAATCTTACAAATCTCCTCGATCCGGCTCTGATTTCGTCAAATTATTAATCGTGGTTTCCTTATTCTGATTGGCGGTGAGCAAGTTGAGGGTATTGTTTAGCGTTTTTGTAGATCCTCATCCGTCGGTCCACGAACGTGCTTCTCACTTCAGTCCTACGCTCCTACCCATACCCCAATCAAGCACTCACGATGCATAGTTTAGATCTTGCTTTCGTCTTACACTCCTTTTAGTTGCAGGAGAAATTATTAATGTGCTGTCCACTATCTTCGTACTTTATTCTTACCATTCTTAGCTTCCTCAGCCTCTACATCTACTAGAAATTATTAGATAAATCGAATTCTTATACTCTAAATCCATATCAATCATTAAATTCAATTGATAGGTGTAAGTTAAATCATGTTCAATTAACCGATTTCGATGATGTAGATAAATTATGGGTGGATTACACTCGCGTGTAAAAATATGCTTATAGGACCCATTGCATGAAAGCATGATTTTACAAATTCTTGTTGGGAAGAATGATGAGTCAATAGGTGACAAGAGTTGGTAAGTTACAATGTTTTCACCCCTTAAAACGAAAACTGAATAGCTATTTCAACAATAATCTGTACCTTGGAAATGACTATCGATGTCATGCAGCCCATATAGAATAATAATAAAAAATAAGTGTTTCTTTACTCATTCGCACTACAAAAGTTATATTTTCTTTCTGAAAGGTTGCTAAAGAAATATAAAACCTGTAGATCGGCCAAAAGTTCGTCACGCAAATAGGTGGAACTTTGACTCTTATTAGAGAGATAGCGGGCACACTTGACAATTGATTTAACCATCTTTTGTGGCTGAGTGCCATGTTTTCCTCCATCTCTTTGAGAGAAACTTACTCCAATCATTATTTTCATTGATGGATTATAAACGTGGGTATTACCCATAGTCCCATTTAGCTAAGTTCACTGTTTATAACTTGCCAATTAGAGGCATAATTGAGGAAAAAAATAGCCCTGTCACAAAAAGCTAGTTTCTTTTGAGAGTAATTATAGCACACACTAGAGTTGTACAAAAATATTTCCACAAGTGGTCTTATCCACCATAGATTGATGGCAAGTGAGAGAATAAGCAGTTAAAACCCTCAAATCAAATATGGATTAGATCGCTTGTCTAGAGCTTTCTTTACACTGCCTGTGTAAATTCAAATTTTCTTTTTGGGGCATCATCATAAACAGTAATTGTAGCTCACTCTGACGGTATAATAAGAAGTTACACAAATGGCTTTATACATCGTTAATTTGAGACAATGGGTAATTATCACCTTTAAACTAAGGGCGAATAAGGTGGCTCACGTAAATTTCCTTTGCACAGTTGATATAAGGTCTATTTTCCCTTGTCGCAAGGGCCACGGTTGGCTAGTTGGAGAAAACTTCTGATCATGCTTTTGATTGGTAGATGCAGATATCACTCAAAATCATATTTAGTTAAGTTTGCTAAGTGACAATGTTCATAACTTGAATCTATCAATCAGGGTTGTGTATAGATGGAAGTAAATAACTTCCTAGTAGGGTTTTTGAAAAATATAATCCATACTCGTTAATACATACTATTATATTACTTGTAAACTTGAAGAACCTTAAAACAATATAAACAGAATCAGAATTGGATAAAGAAGAAAGAAAAAGAAAGGATGACCAATCCTAATACAGATCGCTCCAAGTCCAGGGTGTCGAAAAGGATAGCTTTTAGACAATCGCCAAAAATGTCAACCTAATCGGCTGAAGACCATCTAGAGCGGTTCGCCAATTCTCACGCCATCGAAGCCACCGCAAAAGGTGGTGAGAGAGGCTTGTGCAGACAAGACAACGTAGGCTAAACAACAAAAAGCAAAAGCGAATCTCATTAACTGAAACTTATGCAAGTTGTAGCGATTAGTAAATCCAAAAGCTTACTAATTATTGCCGTATGATAAATCCTGAGGAGTCACATGGATCACAAAGTCGTCGCACGTGAACTCTTGCTGTGTACTGCTTAATTTGCTGGTGTTTGCTAGGGACTAGTTATGATATAGATCCATTGATGTCGGACTTCATCAACAATTATGACCATCCAACACAAGTAATCATTAGCTTACTTAGTGGCCTCGATAAGGATTTATGACCTCCAATGCTCATCCTTCGCAAATTTTGCCTCGATAAAATGAAGAAAAGTCAGTCCAGTATGCATCTGTAACATCACCTGGTAGCAATAACCATATGATTCATTCATGCCGATGCTCTTATGTTACTATAAGGAGGCATGATAATGAGGATAGAATCCTAAGAATTTTGGAGAGCGATTTCCCATGCACGCATGCAATTAACTCACTCTATATCCCGAGTTGAAGGGCATGAAGAAGTGGTGTATCAGATTTGATGTAGGGGTCTTCTAGTTTAAGGCAATTTGTTTCACCTTTTCTGCAAATGTTCAAGCACTTGTACATCCATTTAATAGCAAAAATAATCAGCAAAACACGCTTTATCTGCACATTCAAAAACAACTTATTTATACAGGCTAGATTTGACAAACACTTACTTTTTTAAGTATATGTCTGTAACTAATTCATTATATTAATGATTGTGAATTACCTCTATACACATGTATAGCAAGTGCAATAACATCAAGCTCGGATACAATTGAGTCCATGGCGGCAATGGGGATGGCCATGCTGGCTGGGTCGGCAATCTTCAGTCTCTCGCTGGTTTGGGGCTCCATTGTTGCTTTTGGCAGCCGTGATTCTTCCAGCTCTTCATCATCTTCGACATCAGCCAATCAATTCACCAAAAAGTTGATTAGCCTAACAGGTTCTCTTCTTTGATATTGTCTGTCCTTGTAATACATTTGAAGATCAGAATATCAAGATAATAGAGCCATGTGCTAAGTATAAATTAGCTAGTAAGTATACGCTATATCAATCCCAATCTTTAAATCCCCACATAAATTAAAATGCGTACATTTTCTTTTGATACATGTTATATGGACATTTTATAATAGTGATAATTTGATGTTTTTCCTTTCATTATTCATATTGATTTTGTAGGTTCCGGTGTGGAAACTGACACGGAGACTAGGTACATAGCCAGAATCATGTTCGTTTCTATGATTCCATTTCTCATTCTATCATTGGCAAAAATCATTAATTCTACCACCGGGATACGGATAGTGGTTTTGATCAGTCTCATAATCACGCTCATCTTCCTCATCACTTACTGTACTTACCAGGTAAATTGAAAATTCTGTGCTCTATTTAGATTCCTAGCTAATCATTCCATGGCTAAATCTTGGTGTATATCTCTAGAATATGGTTCAATGTGATTAAGTTTATGCTGAAAAAGGAAATCTTGATGCAGGTATTTAAGCCATGGATTCAAGGGAAGAGGCTTCAATATATAAGGCGATTATATGATGGAGACAGCACACTGGAGAGTCTTCTTTGCATCAACGGCAAGCCGAATGAACTTCAAATCAAAGAGTAATTAATCTTCTTTCTCTTCTTTCTGTGGTGCAATTGAAATTTCTGCGATTCCTCTTCCCATTTTATTATTCGCTCAAATATGTGCTTTGCAGCCTCTTTCAAAAGATCGACCGGGATAAGGACTCGAAGGTATCAAAACCGAACTGTATGCATTCATGCTGGGAATACAGATCGAAGAAGCCAGTTTGAGCACCGACGATTTCACCGATGCCGTGATGAAGCAGTTTGACGTTTCCCTCGATGCAGCGATAAGTGAATCCGAGTTTGTGCAAGGGATTTCCAAATGGCTGGACGAGGACACAGATCCTACGACTAATGGTCTTGCAGTTCAGTCATCATCATCAGCGTCTTCGAAAACAACAAGTAACAAAGCGCAGGTACAGCTCAAATTTCTTTCTTGGAAACTCATAGTTGCTTCAGAGTGTTTATATATAAAACGAAGGATTTTGTAGTCTTAAACAACATATTTAGGTTTATGCCTAGCTAACGTCATTGGTCATTCTATTTGTAATTGTACATTACCATGGTGCACATGAATTTGCAGGGGACACCAGATGAGCAAGAGAGCTTGCTGTCTCAAGACAAGACAAGCAAACCCACAAGCAAATTAGCAATCTGGTGGAACTACACAAAAGCCGGTTTCTTGATAATCCTAGGAACCGGCGTGATGATCCTGATCGGACAACCCCTCATGGAAAGCTTGCAGGAATTCGCAACTGCTGCAGATATTCCCTCGTTCTTCGTCTCCTATGTGCTGATCCCCTGGGCCATGAGCTACCGGCAAATTCTCGGCGCCATTAGTTCCGCGAAAAAGAAGACCAAGAAAGACATTTCCGGGGCATTAACAGAGGTATATAAATACTACTGGTTTCCTTGATTTTCTCTCTTTCAAGTAGGTCATCGCATGCGCAATTGAATTTCTGAACCTAGTTTTTTATGAATTCGCGGTAATCTTGTTGAAGTGATCCTAATTTAGTCAATTGATTTTATTAATACACCATTAAAAATGATGGGTTTTTCCTTCCAAGTATTTTGAAAAGTCGGTAAGCGCCAAAAGCCGTTAGTAAAAAAAAAAAAAAAAAGTTCCTAGTCACCTGATTTCCCCATAACTCATCGATAAGTCCAATATTTTTGTAAAATCACTCTCTCCTTTGTGATGATTAGAAAATTACCAGCTTTTACTTATCCTTCTTACCAATCCCTTAAAATTATGAACCCTTATAAGATTTCACTAATCTTTATTTGAGTGACTTAACAACATTTTTCCAATTTTACTAGCTAATGTCAGGTTATCATTTCTTATTTGAGTTACTTACTAATATTTATTTGTATTTCTTTTTAATTGTTATTCTTATTTACCACCTTTTAATTTTCTTTGCTACACACATATTAAGTTTGTCAGCTCTTATATGAATTTACCCACATTTATTTTTGTGATTTGAAATTCCTTCTCTTGTTAGGTTACCAGCCGATTAGTATTGAATTTCCAACTCTCGTTTGAGCTATTTACCAATATTAACATGGTTTGTTATTTTAAATCTAACTTTTCTGTTGAGTTATCAAATTTTATTTGTCTTGGTCACCAATCCGTTAAATTTACCAACTAACAAAATCAGTGACAAAATCTCTATGAGAGTAATTATCTTTTTTTTAAAAAAAAAAATTGAAGAGTCTTATCGCATTTCTTCACGTCTTTTTTTTTTTTTAAGGAAAATCTATGAGCAGATGAATTTCGCGTAAACATAAGTAACTTGCCCATCATCTATTGCATAATCACGGTCAACGAACAAGAGAGATTTCAACTCTAATCTCATGCATGGAAGCGCTTTGATACGACATAAGAATGGTTGACTCTTTTCCCAACATCTTTCACCATCAATCTTAACTTCGATGAGAATTGTACAGTGTCCCTTTTCTTGTCTCCTCAACAGAAAGCACTCTGCATTTCAGGTTTATAATGGGGTGTTCATGAACAACGTGATGGGACTAGCCACGTTCTTGGCCATTGTGTACATTAAGGACATAACCTGGGATGTCTCGGCTGAAGTTCTGGTCGTGCTTCTGATCTGCACTTTCATGGGGATCATCACAAGCTCCTGCACCAAGTTCCAGTTCTGGATGGGTATTCTCGCATATGCTCTCTACCCGCTGTCCCTTCTGTTTCTTTATATTCTCACGAGTGTCTTAGGCTGGTCTTAGGTCTACTTTGTTGCGTCGGGAAACGATATATATATATCTCTCTCTCAAAAGAATAATTTCTCTGTTTTAGAAATGTAATCCGATTTATATATGAAGGTGGACATGGTAAGGTCTGTTGAGTATCGGCCCCGTGAACTTTGTTGGAAATTATTTTCCAAGGTAGTGAGTTTCAAGGAAAATGATTTGAGTTTCTTGTATTCAATTGTCCTTTGCAAAGATAGAAGTCATTTTCTTATACTTAGACTTCACTTTTTTTGAGAAAAATGTAATATTTTTGGAAAACGTTTTCTAGGAAATCATTTTCAAGAAAAATAACAAAATTTTCTAGTGTTTGGTTGAAATCTGGAAATAAACTGGTAAAGACAATCTAATTTGGTCGGAACTTGCTGATATGGACGTTGACCATCCTGCATGATATGGCAGCGCTATTTTGGACAAATTTTTTTAAAAAAAAAAAATCAAAATTTTAATTATTCTTTTAAATTTTTTTGTTTTCTTTTTTCTTTGTTTTGTTTTCTTTTTCTTTTCTTTTACCTTCTTCCCATACTGTTCATTTGGCTTTGGCGGCGGCTGCAAGCAAGGGTCAACAATGGCTAATGTCGCAGGGATCTAGCGAGCTCAAGTTTGCTTGCCTGAAGAAGGCTTAATCTTGCCAGAGGCTAATGAGGCTCGAGCTCTCCAAATCTAGCAAGGTAGAGCCTCACGCAACATCAGCCCATGCTTGTGGCTGGTTGCCAATCATCACCAAGGCCCAACAACCAACGGTGGAAGAATGAAAGAATAAAGAAAGAAAAGGAAAAAAATAAAGTAAAAAATTTTAAAAATTTTAAAAATCATTTTACATAATTTTGGTCTCAATGGACCCTAGCATGGATGTCAAAGACTTAGCGTCGGCTTTGACATTACTAAGCCTTTTGTCCCTGGCTCGGCCTTGATGGACTAGAGCGTCATGGCCGAGGGTTCAAGTGCTACCTAAATGGACCTAGGCCAAGGCTCCAGAGTCTTGAGCCTAGCCTCGATGGACCTAGGTCTGGGCCTAGGCATCGAGGACTTAGCCTTGTTGCCAAGGGCACAAGAACGAGTGTTAGGATTCTCATGTTCAAGCATAGAATTTTTAGTCCAAGCATCAATACCTAGTCATATTTTGAAAAATGATTTCCGATTTTTTAACCTAAATTTAAACTTTTATGGGAAAACATTTCCTTTGATTATGAAAACATTTTCTGTTGATTCATTTTCCAAAGCGATCCAACGCCAAAAAATGAGGAAAATGTTTTTCTGAATAATGTTTTCTACAAAACAAACAGAGCCTAAATGTGGCATCACACTTGTGCTAATTACATGACTAGCTATGCAAGAGGGAAATAGTAGGGCCTATAAAAAAAAAAATCATTTGCTTCATGGAAAATCATACTAGAGTGGAAATCATTAAAAATAACAATTTTCAAGGAAAGTTGTCTTATTTCCTTGTGTTTAGTGGTCCTTTGCAAAGATAGAAGTTACTTGACGAAAGTTAGCATTTCCAAATATTTTCCGTTGACATCTATGAAATTTTTTTATTAATTTATTTTTCGGAAAAATCAAATGCATTATTTCCAACGATTAATTTTCTATGATGTCGACGGAAGCTAAAATGCATTCATTTGCCAATTCAGGCTCTCAAATTTGTAGACCATATATATGTGCTAGTACCACATGACCTTATTGATTAGGAAAAATACCAATTTTTTTTAAAATTTATTGCATTAGTACTCATTCAATTATAAACATTTCAATTGAATCAATTTACTTCTAAACTTTTTCACATTAGTACTAATTCAATCCGTCCATCCAACTTAGGCTAAAAATTGCTGACATGATGCCAACCGTCCTACATGATGTGGGTGATGCTGATATAGACATTTTAAATATATTTTTTTGAATTTATTGAATTTTTAAATATTTTTTTTTCCTTTCCCTTTTCTTTACCTTTTCCTTTTGCCAGTGGCCCTTGTCGGCCATGGCCACAAGCAATAACTAGTGAGGCCTAGCCTCACTTAGGTGAATGCTAGCTGTCCAATTGTGGCCAAGGAAGAGACCTACCCTTGCCTAGGCTAAGGCAACCTCACCTCGCCACGCCTCCCCTCGTCCTAGCCTGGGTGTGGGTAGGCTTGCCGAATCTGGTGAGGGGGTCCTATCCTAGAAGATCAATGCTCACCCGCCTCAGCCCGATGAGGCCAACCCTCGCCAGCGATTGACAATGGCCACTATAAAAAAGAAAGGAAATAAAAGGGAAAGGAAAAAAATTCAATAAATTCAAAAAAAAATTATTGAAAATGTTTACGTTAACGTCGGTTGTATCGTGTATGACAACCAATGTCCACATCAATAATTTCCAATTTAAATTGATTGGATTGACTAAATTGATACCAATATGAAAAAGGTTTATGGCTAAATTGGTACTAATATAAAATATTTACAACTTTTTTTTTTTGTACTTTTCCCTAGTTGACATGTAAGTAATTAGACACATCAAATATACTAGTTTCATCACGATTTTTTAACATAAGATGGCAATAAATACGTTAGCAAATACACAATGACGATAATGCAGTGATTTTGTATGCCAAGTTAGCATGTCATATGATTGTTCTTCCCTCTCTCACCAATTTCTTAATACATTAAAATTGGTAGGCCGATAAAAAAAATCAACCCCACAAGAGGAAAGTAGCATTGAAGTGTGTTTCATTGGAATTTAATAGTCGACGATACATCTTTTCCCAAAGTCATTCTTCGGCTTTTGCTAAGAGGAGACGGGTTCTATAACGACTCCGGACAGGAAATATCCATGCAGAGAAGAAATAACTATAAAACATTTATTTTGAACTTTGAACCACATTATACATACAAACCGTGCCGAAATTCAATTAAAAACAAGGCCTGAAAATACAACCATTTTCATAGCAATACACGTGCACGAAGTGTGTCAGAATTTAATCGACGACAAAACTTGAGAACGTGCAAAGATGCATCGCCAGGATTTAATCGACAGTGTGACACTCATGATAGATATGCATGTCGGAACGGTGAACTACCGAAATAAAGATACGTGTCGAAATTTAATTGACGACACGAATAAAAAAACTATGACTAACGAAAAATAAAGTGCGGGAACGCAAAGATAATAAAAGATTACATTTTGATTGCTGGGAGGCCATTCTAGTTGATGAAAACTTGGTATTTATAGCATTCTATTATAATTGTTTGGGAGTAGTTTCTTCCGAAATTTCAGTCTCATGCACCCAAGTCGGCAAGTCTTCCTCGAAGCTCCTTTGAAATAGTCCCCTCAACCCACGTCAGAAAGTCTTTTTCAGAGCTCCTTTCAAATAGTCCTCCACTTCTCCAACGGTTTGACTATTCTCCAGGTCTACACATGCTCTTGTTACCGTTCTTCAAATTGAGCCTTGATGCAATGCACCAACCTCAATTTTCCACGTTTACTTCTTATCGTAACCATTCTCCATGATCTTCACCAGGAGGTGTACACGCTAGAGCCTCGATGTGATCCTTTTAATCAATCACCTTGCTCCATGCTCATCGACAACTTTGTTAAAATAATTCATAATCATTTGTCACTTCTCGATATTTGTCAACATTTACACTCGAGTCATCAAATAGGTAATATCGACCAATATTCAATTCATTAAATTGGCTTCCTCTAGGGATGATCAAATATGCCCGAATAATATATTCTTCACTCTTTTCCCTTTTCATCGCCACTTTTAATAATTGCATATGAGGTTGTTGAGTCTATTTTTATTGCTTTCGAATGATCATTGCATATCCATAATAATTAAATATCGGTCATTTTGGGTGTCAACAAAGTGCCACTCTCACCTTCACCTACTCCGACTTTCTACTTCAACTTCCAAGATTTTTATTTCTTTAGTTTTATATGCATTTTTTCCTCGTTTCATGGATTTTTTTTTAAAGAATAAGTTTAAATGCACTACACATTAATTAACACAACAAGGTAGCATTACGATGCAATATACAAGAATGCAACTTGATCTCGACACAAAAATTAGCATAGTGGATACATGTTAACTATATACGTGGAAAATATATACAAACGCAATTAATTTAACTTTCATCTAATGTACATGTATTGCTAATTCTTTGTATCGAAAGTCACAAAATGAGTTCCATGGTAATCGTAATCTGCGCCAAAAAAAAAAAAAAAAAAAAATTTGTGTCCGCTAATCCTATGCTAATTTGTTATTTACCAAGTCGCCTATATGTTTTCAAACTTATAACGCAAGAAGGTGGCAATTTTTTTTTTCACGAAAGTCAGTTTATTAGCAACATCCCCTCATTAAAATTACCAATTCTAAACAAGTGATGTCTTGAAATTTTGAAAAAAACATCTTACGTGCTTGAATATTTTTGTCCAAAAGATTATAAGACTATCCACCCTGTCATTAATAAAGACAATAAGCACATTGAAACGATTGATGTTTAGACAAAACTGACATAAATATATTGTTTTTAAGTATTTATTAAAAGATCATTCCTGATATAACTCCATCTTTGAGAAAATAATTATATCATATCACCACATTGTCCCTGACAAGTTCATGAGGCGGTACACGCTTTCAAGGGTATCATTCTAAGGACCGAAGTAAATAACCCTTTTGACTTCTTCATAGAATATAATATATGGTTATATTCTATCTCGACATTCTTCTTTTCAGAACTTTAGTGCATCACCTACTGACTTGAATCATATTATATATATATATATATATACCTTCGTGACCCCTCGTCCTTCCTTCTCTCTTCTGAGTCTCTGCTTCCTTCCCCTTCTAAGTTACACAACTCTCTCTCTCTCTCTCTCTCTCTCTCTCTCTCTCAATGAGGCTTGCGTTCTTCGTGATTCTGGCCATACTGACCGCTTCGGCAGACAGCCGCTCCGTTAAAGGAACCTTCGACCTGATACCGGACACCTCGGGCAGGAGCGATGGGGCGCCGTCCTCGGCCCTGGATCTCGCAGCGGTGGCGACCGTGACATGCGAGCCGACTTACGGGTTCTTGCCGTGCACGACCGAGCTGTGGGGCGAGCTGTTTCTCGTGGCGGTGTACGAATGCTTGCTCGCCCTCGCCGGCAAGTACGTGTCTTCGGGGTCGGAGCTCTTCTTCCGCATGTTCGGAACTGGGATCTTCGGTGCCTCTCTGTTCCAAATGCTGGGAACCTTCCCTCAAGTCATCATAATGCTCGGTAAGAAATTCTGATTTCATTTTATTTTTCTCGTTGTTCCAGTTAGACAAACCCTTCTCTTTCCAATATTATTTATTCGGTACTTGGTTATGTCATTAAATTCATGGAAAAAGTTGAATTTGCATTAAGCATTAAATATTCACAAATCACCAAGGTTTCACTTATTTGGCGGAAAATGAATGATTTATAAAATATTTTCTAAAAAATGATCGTTTATATCGCTTAAAAATTAATGAATAAAAAATATTTTTATCGTTCACATAAATTTTTAGACATAAATGTCCATCGTTGATGAAAATAATTTTCATTGACTAATTATTTCAAGTGATACAATTGATTTTTTAAAATATTCTCAAAATCATTTATTTTTCAGTGAACAAATGGAGCCAAGAATACTCAATTGTCCACCAATTCTTCTAATAAAAAATTTTCTCCTTGATAAATTGGGTAAATAAATTAAGTAATCGGATGTCAATTGCTTGCTTTTGCACCGACTATGACTATTCACGTGGCACTATTTATTACCCTTAATTTAATTCTCTAGTCAATAAATTCGACATTGGGATTGATGAACGTGCTTATTACTTTGATCTTCCGCCAACCTCAAGCGAGTATTAATGACTTATGCTATACGTCGGTTTGCATTTTCCCTCTTTATGGAGCCAAAGAGATATTGTTTATAGTTTGATAATGGAAATTGGTACTTCAAGTTTGACCATATTCGTACTTCATTCTTACCAATTTTTTTTTTTTCCGATAAGTGATAAACTCCTTTTGTATATCTAGAAAAAGTTATGTTGTGCTTTATATTGATTAACATAGAAGTGTTACTAATCGTTACGACTAGGAGAGTAATAGTGCTATCTCCACCGCGTAATCTCTCAAGGAAACTAGGTAACTTAGGGTGCGTTTGGCTACACCGTGTTTACTTTCCCCGAGAACAGAAATTTCTGTTTTTTGTTCTCGGGAACAAAAGGAACAAAACGCGTTTGGACGCGCGTTTTACTTCCTTTTTGTTCTTTTTTGTTCCCCGGGAACAAAAGGAAACAAAACAAGAAACACAAATTTTGTGTTTCTTGTTTTAAACACTTTTGAGAAACACTTATTTTATTTTATTTTTCTTTTATTTTTTGTTCTTTTTCTTTTGGCCGGTCGCCGGCCTCGCCATGGCCGGCGACCGGCCGACGAGGGCCGGCGGCCTCGCCCGGCCACGGCGAGCTCGCCGGCCCCGGCGAGGCCGACCTCGCCTAACGGCCGGCGAGCCTTGGCCTCGCCGGCGGTGGCCCGCGCCTCGCCCGCCACATCGGGCGAGCTCGGCCTCCGCCGGATCAAGGCGAGGCCGACCTCGCCGGCCCAGGCGAGCTCGATCTCGCCCAGATTCGGCGAGGCCGACCTCGCCCGGGGCCGGCGAGCCTTGGCCTCGCCGGATCTGGGCGAGTCGGCGTCGCCTGGCGGTGGCCCGGCGAGGCCGCGCCTCGCCCGCCGCTGGGCGAGCTCGGCCTCGCCGGCCGGTCGCCGGCCAAGGCCTTGGCCGGCGACCGCCAAAAGAAGAAAAAAAAAAATGAAAAAGAAAAAAATAGAAAAAAATAGAAAAAATAAAAGAAATAAAAAAATTATCCAAATTTACCAAACATGTTTCTGTTTATTTTTTATTCCCCGGAACAAGTTTACCAAACGCGTTGTTTTGTTCAAAAATTGTTCCCAATGAAACACTTTTCTATTTATTTCCCGGAACAATTTTTAAACAAAACGCAAACAAACGCACCCTTATGTGCCTGGTTAGCCGAGTGCTAACTTTCTTAAGAGAAAATTGGCCAAAATAAAAGGAAAAATGTAAAGAAATTAATTTAGCACAGGTACGAAATAATTTATTTGTTTTGATTCCACATTACAAATTAAATAGATCGCGTGATTCCCCTCACCATTCACTATCATCTTCAATTGAGTTATTTCTCTCCGATTACACTATTTCATCAATTGAACTATTGCTAGACTAATTCCTTTTTCCATCGATTACATAAAATTTGCTTCTCAAATTCTCATGTTTTTTCTCCTCGCATAACATCACTATCTAGGTTTTCTAGATATAACATCAATATCATGACTTTTTTCTCTAGTCCCCCATCACCTGCCAAACAAAATGGGCGAATATTCTTGCGCCGTTACTATATGAGAGCGACAACTACATTATTTGGATATAGGGAAAAATGACACTAAATTTGATTCAATGTGTAATGTCATATTTTAGACTTTAATTTGTTTAATGTGGTTTTTGAACAATCTCTAAATGTTCAATCTAATTTTAAACTTTTAATTTGTTTGGTCTAATTTCTCAACTTTTCATAACAACTCAAATAAGGCCTCGATACTATTTATAAGTTATCGTAAACAAACTATTGCTTGGAGTTTAGAATAATGTTTTCATTTCTATCCATTTTTAATTTTTTTTAAATTATCTTTTTATTATACCCTTTTGACTCTATAAATATTACAATATCTCCATTTAAGTTTGTACCATTCGTGCACTTCACGTGACACTTGATCCAAGGAGCTTCTGCTGATGGGCATTTAATGCAATCTCAGTACGTAATAAAAATCTCTTAAATTATATTAATATTCTTTGGTCCTTCGAACTTGGAAGCTTCCACAGATCGCAAATGAAGAAGATCAATATTAAAACAAATAATTTCGAGGGAAAAAATATAAGAAATCTCTTTCGTACCACAGATCACCAGGGTGTCAAAAAAATAATTATCTAAAACAATAGCTTAAACATCAAAATACTACTAAATACCGTCTTCTTGCAAATCGCGTCACCACGTAGACTCGCTTATATGAAAAGTTCAAGTAATTGCTCCACCATGATTTATGACGTCACGTGGGATATTAAAGTCATAACATGTGAAAAATTTTGCGGGCGACTAATTACAGTACAGTTTATAAAATGATGGATTGTATAAAGTATTATCTAAAGTGGCCTGTTCTCACATTTTTTTTGGTGGGCCTACAGGTCATATAGTTTGAGGCTATTTATTGTCTAAAAATATTCATCATTTATGCACTCAGTTAACAAAAATAATCAGCAAATTTGAGATATTTTTGCTTATGTACATTAGACCTTTCAAAATGCACCATAGAGCCATTTCAACTCATATTTAATGGGCTAGGTCCTTAAATTTGTTAATTATATTTATGGACTTAGACCTAACTCTTTGAGTCATAAACGGGTTTAATATAGATGTTAAATAGATTTATCACTTACTTAGACCCAACCCACCTCTATTACTCACTTCACTCTCTCTTGCTCTCATTTGATCACTCATTCACCCATTTAGTGTTTTCATCTTAGTTTGGGAATGGTTTTCCTAAATTTGGTTACATATGTAAGTGTTTTAGCAATATAAGTTGGGTGTCGGGTATGTTAGATGTTTTTTTTTGGATGATCTGAGAACTCCCGTACAGCCGGCAGCCGGCGGAGTAAACCCACGGTGAACTGGCCGCCACCACAAACCCAACCGCAGGTGAGTCGTGCAATGGGGACGTGGAGTTTCGAACCCCTCTCCTCTCAATGGGGGAGAAAACTCTAACCATCGCGGCCACCACGGGTGGTGGTTGGGTATGTTAGAAGTTTATTGCTTGAAATGGGTCATAACGAATTTAATGGGTTGATTGGGGTCAAATCATTTTTTATCAAACCTAACTCACTTATTTGACCAGTCTGATGTACATTCATTGGGACATCACAACAAGACTTTAACGTTTGACTAGATTTGAATCATATGGTAAACACAAACATATTTCTCCTTAATTTTTGGTGTACTAAATATCTTCCTAACCTAGCTTTGCAATTTCACCTTCTTCTATTTCTTCTTGATCTTGTATTATCTCAATTCCTTTGTAGCTAACGCAATATCAGCAAGCTCGGACAAGACTGAGTCGGTGGCGACGATGGCAATGGCCATGCTTGCAGGATCGGCAATCTTCAGCCTCTCGCTAGTTTGGGGTTCCATTGTTGCTTTTGGCAGTTGTGATTTTTCGAGCTCTTCGCCTTCTTCGTCCGATCGACAACCCACCAGAGAGCCATGCCGTCTCACAGGTTCTCTCCATCAATCTCGTCTCTCCTTCTAACGCATACCTTGAACAAGGGGTTCTTTCCTTTCATATTCGTGATAGTTTGGATGTCTTACTCCTCTGGATTTGCAGGTTCAGGTGTCGAAACTGACCCGGAGACTAAATACATTGCCAGAATCATGTTCGTTTCCATGATTCCATTCCTCATTCTTCAATCGGCGAAGATCGTTAATTTTACTGCTGGGAAACGAATTGTGATTTTGGTCAGTCTCATAGTTACGGTCATCTTCCTCGTCACGTATTGCACTTACCAGGTAAAGCAAAAAGAAATTCGATGATCTACTAAAGTTTCTAGCGAAATTAATCTTCTTTCTTGATCATCTAGGAATTGCTAGAATTACTGAATTCATTGATGGTTTCCTGCAATTTTAATGGTGAAATACGAAATCTTGGTGCAGGTCTTTAAGCCATGGATTCAGAAGAAGAGACTTGAATATCTAGTGCGATTATACGAAGGAGAGAGCATACTGCAGAGTCTTCTCACCGTCCATGGCAAGCCGAATGTACTTCGTATAAAAGAGTAATTTATCTTCATTTTTCATTCACAGTGCAAATTAATCAAGATTTTCAGATTCCTATTGCCTCTTTTGTTATCATTGTTTGCTTTTGGAGAAGTTCAGTTGGTTGTACATGCAGCCTCTTTCAAAAGATGGACCAGAACAAGGATTCACAGGTACCAAAAACCGAACTGTACTCATTTATGCTGGGAATACAGATCATGGAAGCCGGTTTGAACACAGACGACTTCACCGATTCTGTGATGAAGCTATTTGACTCTTCAATTGATGCACCCATAAGTGAATCTGAATTTGTGCAAGGAATTTCTGAATGGTTGGACGAGGACACGCTCCCTGTAAACAGTCTTGCTCAAGCTCGATCCTCAGCTGGCAACCAGTCACAGGTACGGTGCAACCATCCACAAAAACTCTAGTTACATTCTCAAACTTATTTTTAGTACGTACAAACGCATTCATAGTCGTCTTATACAACACTTAGTGTTATGACTGAGTTACATCACTAATTATATGCTGAATTTCAGATATGTATCAGTAGCAAATTTTGCGATACATCATGAGGTGCAAATGAAGGTGCATTTTGGCTCAATTATTAGTTTCTAGGGTTTTTGGCAAAATGAAATGCTCCCTAAAGATTTTCAATCATCTTGTCGCCCAGTGGGCTTGGAAATTCATGAGAAGAGGTCCAAATGTTCTGAAACTAGCAACTGATTTAGTTTAACTAATGTGTTCGCCGTATATCATCAACATGACCTACTCACCTACTGAGATTATTTTTGCTTTTCAGCGCTTTCTTGGTGCCATGAATCTGCAGGAAACAAGACCAGAGCAAGAGAGCTTGTTATTGCCTCATTACAAAACAAGCAAGTCCACAGGCCGATTTGACGTGTGGTGGAACTATACAAAAGCTGGTTTCCTGATAATCGTAGGATCCGGCATAACAGTTCTGCTCGCAGGACCCCTCGGGGACAGCTTCGAAGAATTCGGGCGCGCTGCGGGGATTCGCCCATTCTTCATCTCTTACGTGTTGATTCCCTTGGCCACAAGCTACCGTCAAGTGCTCGCAGCCGTTATTTCAGTGAAGAAGAAGACCAAAAGGGACATTTCCGGGGCGTTAACTGAGGTGAATATATAAGCACATGTTCTTCTCCTTCCTTCATGTTCTTGTCTTTTGTGTACATCGAGGCTGGAGATGTCAAGAGCTCTCTGAAATCTAATTGCCTATCCTATGAATCCCCCGGTTATGTCATTGAAGTAATTCTAGAACAAGTTTACCTTCATAGGCTCAAGAACTAAATCATTATTGCCAGATTTTGAGCGGCCAATAAATCGTTTTTATTATACCCACAAGGCCTAATTTGCAGTTCAATGAAGGAAATCATCGACAGAGATAGATTTTAGCGAGCGGCAGGTACAGTTCTAATGCTGGAAGCAAATTTAAGAATGTTGAACCTCTCTATTTTGAAGAATTCATTGATAATTATAACGTTAATCAACTTTATGATTCTTGAAGGGTCATATGAGGATCATCATATATGCGCAGACCCATCTCAATTGCAAAATCCTTTAGCTTCCGCATTCATATTGACGACAACTTTAGTTCTGTATAATCACAGTATAAGCTTTTGCTAACAGATCTTTCTGCATTTTCACGAGAATTAGGTTGTAAGAATTCGATTTTTCGCATTGCAGGTTTACAACGGGGTGTTCATGAATAACGTGATGGGATTAGCCACGTTCTTGGCCCTCGTGTACATCAAGGACATAGCCTGGGACGTCCCGGCCGAGGTTCTGGTCGTGCTTCTGATCTGCACTTTGATGGGGTTCATCACAAGCTTCTGCACCAAGTTCCAGCTCTGGACGTGTATTCTTTCGTATGCTCTCTACCCTTTATCTCTTCTGCTTCTTTATATCCTCACGAGTGTTTTAGGCTGGTCTTAGGGCCACATTCCGTCGTGTCACGAAGTGATATACAGCAAGGACGATTTCCGCGATACGCAGATCGAATCGGATTTATATATACAGAAGAGAGATGGAACATTAGTGAAGAGGAGATTGATTTCGAGACGGCATTGTCTTTTGTAATTTAGATTCGAATATGTAACTTGTTCATCCCATTTGGATTGGATAACAAGATGTTGTTTTAATCAGAGGAATTTTGTGAATTTAAGGCATCCACATCGTTGGTGTATAAACATTGACAAAAATTTAATCCGCTAATTATTTCAAATGATAAAAATAATCATATTCAGAAATATGATATCCAAATTATTCATTTTCTGAAAAATAAATGCATTCTAAGTGAGGCAAGGCAATGGACAGATTTCGAGATAGGTACATGTGAAGGAGGGGATTGTTTTTACGTGGATGACATGTGGATGATGCCTGCTAGAAGAATTTATTATACAAACTGTCCATGTCCACCACCTTTGATGGGCAGCATTTTGTGTTGTGCAATTTCGTCTTCGTTGGTAAAGGGCCAACTCTTAGTTGGAGTTGGTTCAGCAGAACGAAGAGTGCCACTAAGGTAGACTAGATGAAAAATACCTAAAGGCGACAACATTTTTGCGACCAAACATTTTTGTCGCCTTTAGGTTACCCAAAAGCTGCAAAATATAGTTTTCGTCGCCTTTGGTCCACCAAAGGCGATTTGGTCATATTCTAAGATGACAAAATCGAAGTTTCACAGCATTAAGTTTTGAATTTCGTGCCACAAACGTGAAATTTGTCTCCTTGAGTGAGTTTTGATTTGACGAAATCATGGTTTTGTCACCTAAGGTTCACATCCAAGTGACAAAATTCAACATTTGTCGCTATCGAGTGGGAAAACTTTCAAATCTGCAGTGAAAATATAAAATTTTGTCATCTTTGGTAGACCTAAAGATACAAAATCAATTTTGGTTCCCCATTGGATAAATCCTAAGACAACAAAAGTAGTATATCCTTGTCTTTAATATGACCTAAGGTCGTATTTGGTTGTCTGGATTTGGATTAAGATAAGATAGGATAATGTGGCATTATAAATCCTTCAAATATCCTCCGGATTTCAAAAAATCCTTTTCCATATGTGGTGCAATATAAGATAAGATTCAAAATCTTTTGATATCTCACTTGCTCACAAAGGTGAAACTTTCCAAATCTAGGGTAGCATCTTGTTGACGTAATTTCGCAAGGCCGAGAATTGCACCACTTTAAAAGATCGCCATTTTCGCCAAAGCTCCTCCTCCTCCTTTTCCAAATGAAATCTTCAGATTGTCAGCGCAAAGTCTTAGATCTGAGTAGAGGACAGGATCAGACGCCGAAGCATCGCAGCAAAATCAAGTGACCACCATTTAGGACCAACATACAAATGCCCAAACTTCACGCGTTTCGCCTTTTTCTTGTTCTTCTTTTTCAAAGATGACTTTTCAGGTTGATCTATCGATTTCGGTCATTCATCATCCATAGCCAATTTGGTTCGATAGTCGTCGGAGGACAATCGGTTGGACAGCGATGACAATCGGTGTTGGTCAGAGATGATGATGATTGTACAGTGGTCGGGAGAGAAAGGTTGTTGTGGCGGTGGTCTTGCGCGGTGGTGAGGAGTGATAGGCTGTTGTGGTGGTGATCCTTGCGCGATGGTTGGCGAAGCCAGACTCCATCACTCCATCGTTGAAAGGAAATTGTTATTTTTTAAAAACTTTTTTATCTAATCCGGGTCTATCCCACCCCCTAGCTTGGATTTTTTATTTGGGTATATCCGGTTTATCCAATCCAGAGGACATCGACAAATATTGGATCGAATATTTTGTTATCATATCTAGGCTCAAATCTGGACTACCAAACACAATTTAAAGTTAGGGGATGATTGGGTTCAAGGTGGACAGGTTTTAAAGCTAGAACTTGGAACTTATCCTGTTATAATTGGTTCATAGTTTTTAGACCTTGGAATCTACCTTATTTGCTTGGAACCGATTATAGAACCTACCCTATTTTTCGGGTCTGGTTCCAGGGTCTACCCGAAAACCAATTTTATTTTTTTGCTCATTTTTAACAGCAAAATCATATTAGGTCATGAGTAAGTAAAAGATGAACAATAGAAATCTTAATCCACAAAAACAACAATCCATAATATGAATACATAGTCGCTTACAGTTTATAAATGATATAAAGTTCAAACACGTAAATAAAACATAAAATATAGAACTTCATTCCCCAATCATCCATAAAAATTTAAGGGAAGAGGAGTTTTGAGGAAAGACAAAAAATGAAAAAGTGCTCAGGTTAGAATTTATGGAAAAAAATTAGGATTTTGATTTTTTAACTTATAAAACCAATTCTGAAACTAGTTTCAAAACAAGATAGTCTAGTCAAGTTCTCAGGTGAGTATTCACTATGAACTTGTTCCCACACCAATTCCAATATGAACCGACTCTCGAACCTATTTTCTAGGCAATCCAATCCAATTTTTTAGTATAACTAGTTTGGTTGCACACCCTTACTTAAGGTGACAAAATTGGTGTTTCATCGCCTCTTGGCAGTGGCCTAAGGTGACAAACTTATGACTCTATTATCTTTGGTCAACCCTAAGACAACAAACGTAAAGATCTATCGGTTTTGATCGACCTTGTAGTGAGAAAGTAGGATTTAGTTGCCTTTAATTGATGGAAATTGTCAAAAAAATCCTTAAACCTTTTGCATTTTTACCAATGCATAGGTGGCCTTATAATGGCCAGTGGCCACACAAGCTTGACTCTCAGCCATGATTGTTAGATCTTGAGCTTGTAGCTGCCATGGCCCCTCAAGCTCAAGCTCTAGCTTCGTGGTGGCCGAGCTAACAAAAAAAGAAAACCCTAGGTTTCACAGATGAATCGAGAATTCAACGTGGAAATCAAAACAAGTTCAAGGTCACAACAAGGTTGAAGCTCTCGGAAACCCTAGAGGTTTTGCAAAGAATTTTTGAAGAAGAAGACGAAGGAGTAGAAGAAGATTTGGGCAATGGCAAGATGGAGTGCTACAAATGAAGAAGACGAACCCTAGAGCCATTGTGTGGAGTGATGCAGGTTGCGATGGCCTCTTTTAGATCTAGACGAGGCCAGGTGAGAGTGTCGCCGCCCTTGCTAGGGGCTGGTGAGGGCCCAGCCTCGCCAACTATAGCAAAATAAATGGAGAAAGAAAAGAAAAGAAAAGGAAAGGAAAAATAAAATAAAAATAAAAATAATTGAAAAAATATTATTAAAAATTGTTTATGTTAACATTATCAGTCATGCCAAGTGACGGTCGATATCCATGTCATCAACTTCCAACCAAAATTGGTAGTATGAATTCAGTAGACAAAAGATAAAAAAGTTTATGACCCAACTAGCAAAATTAAAAGGTTTAAAACTAAATTGATAAAAATACAATAAATTTAAAACTTTTTAAATAATTTTCTTTTAATAGATCAAAAGGTGACAAATATAGAATGCAATCAAGTCCTTTCCATTACAATACATAAAATTGATTATCTGACTACCCCCATTACAATACATAAAATTGATTATGTGACTACCCCCAAAATTGATTGCACTTTTTAGTAAATATTTTATGATTGGGCTGCAACTCTTTCCATGAAGTTTTTAGTACTCAATTACATCGCCACAGAGACTTAGAACTCGATTGACTTAATTATATCATATGCAAAAAAATCTAAGACGCAATTGCATTTCCCAAGGAGAAAATAAAGCAGCAACGCATTTCTGCCCAACAATTCATAATTTGGATTTCGACGAAGGGCAACATGTAGATGAGATTATGCGATGATGGGTTGAATGACCACTCGAGGAGAATCATACACGTAGAGAAGAGGGGAGTTAGTGAACTATTCCTTGCTATGCCTATTTTGATATATGGTGCTGTGACATGTGAGTCTATATCTTAGAAATTGTTCTCTCATGAATCTAGTTGGAGAATAATCTCACGAGGTTATTTTTCGGGAGAAAAAAACTGTCATCTTGTCTGGAATAGTAAATCTTCCTCCAGTAAAAAAAATAAAAAAATTAATGGCCAATACCCAATATAATAATTGGATAATCCCACCAAAAATCCCATTTTTTTCTTGGGGCCATGGATCCCAAATCTATTGTCTAACCAATAGCCCAAACCTACACCGGCGATCCAAAAATACCTTTTGATAGACTCTTGTTGGTAGTGACCATAAAAAAAAAAATCCGACGCAGCAATATATGTGGGTAACACTAGGCAGACGGACCATAAAAACATCTTTAATTGAAATACGCAACGGAGGTGCTAGAAATAATGATAATAATTTCATGATTAAATCAGGAGCTGTTGAAATATAATGATGATAGGAACATTGCTCGAAATAGACCTAATTATGAAAGCGGGCTTGGAATGCTGCCCCAGGGTCCAGATCATGCAGCGTCACTACCTAAATTTGGCTAAAAAATGTGCTGGCCATATCTGGAGGCTCTAATGCATAATGATAAGAACAATAACAATTATTGATATTCCTTACCATTAAATCATTTCAGTAATTATTGCCATTATCTAATGTTTTGATAATGGGGAGCTTGGCAGTTGAACCGACCCCAGCCATAGTCTTTTCTTCTTCCCTTCTTTGTCTTCGCCAGAACAGGTTCAGCTACATAATTTCCTCCCTTGCAAATTGTCAAATCGAAGTCGAAAGTCACGTATGGCCATTAATTATTTCGAAAATTCAGCAAAAGAAGTGGATGTGATAAAATAAAAACGAAAAAGAAAGAGAAAAATCTTGGCGTGCTTTGTCCGTAAAATGTAGCACAGAAAGAAGGTTTGATTTATAGTAAATTAGTAAAACAAGGAAAATCCCCGCAGCGTGGTCCCGTAGCTCAGTTGGTTAGAGCGTTGGTCTTATGAGCCGAAGGTCGCGGGTTCGAGCCCCGCCGGGACCACCCTTTTTTTTTTAATCATTTTCCTCTCTTTACTTTATTTTTCTCTTAGCAACTTTCGAGGAGGAAATACATTTATTTTTCTAGTGAAAAATGAAAGTATACTACTTCTCCATGTGATTGAATGCATACTTTGTTTTCGGAGATTTTCTGTTCTTACAAGTACTAATTCGTGCACTTTCTTAAAGTTATATTTGTTGAAAATCATTTTATTTTTGATCAAGTTTTGCAAGAAATTGATGTCTAATATTAATATCATGATTTTGCAAACTCTTGCCGAGTCTTGTAAGGAGGAAATACATTTATTTTTCATTAGAAAAAAATGAAGATATATTCTATGTGATTGAATGCGTACTTCCTTTTTGAAAGTTTTTTTCTCTTACCAATGATCATTCGTGTGTTTTCTCTAAGTAACATTTCTTCAAAATTTATTTCATTTCTTGATTAAGTTTCACAAAAAAACTGGTCTCTATTATTTTTTTTTGGGTAAAAATATTCAATTTAATCCTAAACTATTAAAAAACTGGTCTCTATTATTGATATCATGATTTTCACAGACTCTTAGGTAGTCTTGTTGGTAAGTTATAGCATTTTTGGCATTCCTTGTGATAGGAAAACTTAGATTTAAATATGGTTCCTTGCAAATTTAACTTTGAAAATGGCCGTGACCCCTTTTACATTTTCTCTTTTTAAACTTATATTATATTTTTCTAAGCAACTCGCAAGGAGGAAATACATTTATTTTTCATTAATAATATAAATATAGACTACTCCTCCATGTAATTGAATGCATTACTTCATTTTTAGAGATTTTCCATTCTTAGAAGCGATCATCTGCAAGCTTTCTTAAAGTAATATCTCCCAAAATCATTTCATTTTTGATCAGTTTCGCAAGAAAATGATTTATGATATTGACATCACAGTTTCGCGAATCTCTCATCAAATCTTGCAGGCGAGTTATGACATTTTTGGCATTACCCCGATGTGGAAGCTTAGTCTTAAAGATAGTTCCTCATGAATTTAACTTTGAAATGCCGGTACAAGATCTATTTTGACAGCAAACTCCATCTTGATTAGCTCCCTAACTGTTTACATTTGAGAAATAAATATCTGCTTGAGCAGGCAATCCAGATTTAGAAATTCATGTGAATTTTTTTTATTTCCCCTTTCTTAAAATTGCACCAACCCAATCATCATATCACAATGCCAATCATTGCAGCTCCTGCTTGTACTGTAGCACAGCTTGAGAACACTTAAAAATATCGAAAACAATTCAACGAAAAATAAAGAATAAAAATCCGAACTTTCTTCCACACCAAATTAGAAAGGCAGGCCATCACCGTCAGGCTACCATTGGTTTGTTCTGCTGTCGCTGTACTCGTTCGACTCCTTTGTTTTTTGCTGACTTCTTCACCCCAACAACACTGCCTCGCACCAAACTGAAGACCCCTTTCGAGTGAGTTGTATTTCGTTGGTTGAGACTTTGATTGAGCCGAGAATGGTGGACCAAGGAGAGAGAGAGAGAGAGAGAGAGAGAGAGGGTGCTCCATTCAAGGATGAGATGGATGAATGCAAACATCTTCCATCGACCCCATCTGATTAAATGAATGGTTTTTTTAAAGTAAAGAACAGGAAATTCTGGGTAGAATTGGAGGTGGACCTTTTGCATATCCACATTCCACACCCACTTTTTATTCTCTCTCTCTCTCTCTTCTTTGCTTTGACAGCCTGACCTTTTCTTCGAGCTTTCTTGTGCTTTACTACTAATGCTATCCCCACCAGAGTCTTTAGGCAAGACCATCGAGTACCCATTTGTGTGAAAAGAAGAGGAAGAAAAAGGTCGTCGCTGGACTGGACCTCATTGTTGCAGCTTCTGTGGGTACGTCATCATTGTTCATAGAACTAATGCCCTTTTGCTTTTGTTCTGTTCCATTATGTTTTTCCGCCTGAATATCTGACGTGGGGTAGGCGTTTCTTGGTGATTGGGGAGACTGGGATCTGGGCTCGGGGCGGTGAATGATTGGCGGAGCAAATGCTTGGTTTCTTGATCTGGGAATCTGATTAGAGTTTCTGCAATTTCGCTCGAATTATGGAGGGTTCTGCTTCGTTTTGATGTTTTCCATGTGGTCCGTATTTGATGCGATGTCAAGTGCTGTTCTCTTGGAATTGGATCAACATGGTTTGAGATTAGCAGTCTAACAGAGTGGTTGATTGAGGAGGTGGTTACGTGTTCCTAATTGAGATACAATGACATTATATTGTAGCTCTCTTAATGAAAAACACTGATTACGTACAATTATAAGTGTAGAAATAGGATCTTGGGTTGTTATATGATGCTATTGAGATCGATTGTGATGATATCATGATGTTTATGACTGTTCATTCTCGAGTCGATGAAAAAAATCAGAGATTTGAATATATGGCGGTGTGGTTCATAATTGTGCGATCTTCCAAGGTGTGTTTTGTGCCAACACTCATGTCATTGATCTTTCGTGAAACAGGGTATTGCTCTTCACGGGTAAAGGCATTTAACTTAAAGATATGGGTTCTGGGAACTGGTTCAAGTCTATAATCAACCTGAAGAGAGTGAAGAACAATGGTTCAAAGCAGTCGAAGGTATAAAACAGTCCAGATACTTTTTTTTTCTTTCCTTAGTCCTGTCGCATTTGTATTAAGCATGGATCAACCATTTTTGCTTCCAGCATAGTTGAGTTGGGTATGATGAGACTGTTTCAAGTTTGTCTAAAGATCTTTCAGCTCTAAATTCTACCTGTATAAATTGCATGTTCTCTGGTTATTAGCTAATCATGAAACATCTCTGCTGGAGTTGTTTTCCTGAAACTGTACGAATTTTGCGCAAACGTTTCTAATGACGTAGAAGGGTTTATATGCATATGGGAACTATTCATTTGGGCTTTATCTCATGGATAGTTTTTCGTTTCCTGTTAATGCTTTTTACAGTGACCCTTTGAACACATTAGTCATTTGATGAAATAATCTGCTTTCTGAAAATGTTCTGCCTTTTCTCCTGCTTGTTATTAAATTTCTATCCTTTGAAATCTTATTGTTCTTCCTTGTATAAAATCTGTTGTGTCATCTCTACTTTCCCATTAGATTCACTGTGATAAGAAACTTGCCATGATTGGTGCCAGCTTCCGGAAGTAATGGCTAGTTGCTTGATAAGTGTTTGGTAGTGTTAATGAGCTTCTGCTGTGTTCGGTGCTTCTCAGGTCACCATCTGAAAAGGCTTCTAATATGAACTATTCAATGGACACAGAGTAGAACATTCAAATAAATTTCTACTTTAGCACTTACCAAGATCATGAAGTCTTAAGTGAATTCTTTCTTTCTGTTGTCTATATCAAACCATTGGAAAATTATAATTGGAGTAAAAGTTGGAAGCTGGTTATGATTTTAAAGAAATCTCTACTTCTGTTACTTAGGAGCAAATATGTGATAATAGGGTTAAATTTAGTTGTGCCTTTCATACTTTTGACATTGCATTGCTGCTTGATGTTATGCTTTCAGCCCGGAAAACAGGCATCTTCATCTCCTGGGAAGTCAAATTCCTTCAAGTGGAAGACCCACTCAAATAGAGAGTCTACAACTTTGGAAAATGGTGCTACTGCTGGAAAAAGTTCTCTTGGCATGTCCCTTGAGAATAGATCTGCACTACGAATTCAAACAGCATTCCGGGCATATATGGTACCACATTCACCAAATGCTTCATTCAATTATGGTTTGCCTTTAGGTTCATCCTGTTGATTGGTCATCTTTTAAAACTTTCCATGGCTAGATAGCTACTAGCTAAATACAGCATCTTGTGAAGATGTCCTGCATCTGTGTCAGCATGTCCTATAGATATTTGTTTTCACTTTCACTTTCAACTGGCAATTTTGCTGTTCAATTGTGCTATTATTGAATCATCATTGGCACAACTTATATGGTACCTAAGATGTAAATTTTCCCATTATATCTGGTCCTCAGTGATTGTCTTGTAACTCTTTGGAAGATGCGTTTTATCATTTATTTGACAGAATTGTTCTCATCCTGCTCTAGGCACGGAAAATGTTACGACGTTTGAAAGGAATCGTAAGATTGCAGATTCTGACACAAAACTTTTCGGTCAAAAAGCAAGCAACGACCACATTGGGGTATCTTCATTCCTGGAGCAAAATACAGTCTCAGGTTAGAGAGCGCCGTCTCTGTATGGTGACAGAAGGGCGGATAAAACAGAAGAAATTGGAGAACCAGATGAAACTTGAGGCTAAACTCCACGATCTTGAGGTAAATTTCATCAGCCATATCAAAACTTTTTGGACATCGAAAACTGATTAAGGAAGGGTTCAATGGCCCCCTGCAGCATATCAAACCCAGCTGGGAGAATGGTCCTGTTCTATGCATAAAAGCTCAGATTAAGGATTCTTGTCGAGTCATACTTTCTGTGTCTGTAGCGTAAAAGGCAACTGCAGCATGTGATTATGGATTGTAGTCGTTGAAGCCTTCTACTTCAAATTTTAGTCATTGAAATAAGTTGCATATTCTCAGTGGCCATTGTGGCTTTATAGTTATATATCCATGTTCTGCAAGAATGTGTAATGTGTTTGAAATGACACCACCTGGCATTCTCTCACAACTGCATCATTACATGCCTGACAGGTCGACTGGTGCGGTGGCTCTGAAACCATGGAAGAAATTCTTGCAAGGATACACCAGAGAGAAGAAGCAGCAGTTAAACGGGAACGAAGCATGGCATATGCATTTAACCATCAGGTGAGGGAGATCACATAACATACGTGAAGATTTATTTTTTTAAGGCTCTATTTAGGACCAAGCACAATGCCATGATAAGATTCACCATATAGTGGGATAAGGCTTGGTTTGTTGTTAACTGGTATTGTTTTAGTTTTTTCGGGTCTCATGGCTGTGTTCTGCAATGCAATATAATTCCTGTCTTCTCAAGGAAAAGGAAATAAATTGTAAAGAAAAAAAGAAAGTCGCTGAAGGATTTGGTTCTTAGATGATACTGCTAAGGTGTTTATCTTGCCAGCTCACTTATCAGAGGTGGTTATAGTTTCTGAATACGATTCCTGGTGTCCTCACATTTTATGAATTGATGATTCACAGTGGAGGGCCGACTCTAATACCAACGGCTTGAAGAATTATGAACTCGGAAAAGCCGGTTGGGGTTGGAGCTGGATGGAGCGATGGATCGCTGCTCGCCCATGGGAAAGCCGAGTACCCGTTCAGACCATTAGCCCGAAGAAACCACTTAACAAGCAGGGAAGTAATGTCGCCAAAAGCTTGAACCAGCAAACGCCAAAGGCCGTAATTCACCCAAACCTCCTCCGTCCTCCAATGGAAAGGCAACTACAAAGGCAAGGAGATTGTCTTATCCAGCGGCTGGAAAACCTACCAGTCTGCTTTCAGAAAGTAAATCTGAGGAAGCAAACAACAAGAAAGAATCTGCGGTTGCTTAGCACAGATTTGATGGCCGGTGTTCATTTTCTTTTCAATCCTTCGAGTTGCAGAGACGGTGAGAGAAAAGCCTTTATTTTATCATTCATTGTTGCTGAAATTATGTGTATAGCTTTTGCTAAAAAATTCTGTTGGTTTGAGGATAAAACGGTTGCATGATACATAAGCTTGTCTGTTCACTTTTTCCTCCTGTAATCCTGAATGCTGTGATATATATTGTATTTATGCTGTATATATTTAGTACCTTGATTCCATTTGTCAGAACTGTGGTATGTTGTTGTTTCTGGAGTTGACTTCTTATATAGCTCCTGCTCATCCATTTGCAGTGAGGGCTTTGTTGTTTGTAAGACAGATTTCTTTTGTCTCGAGTTACGGCCATCGTCATAAATGAAGAGTGGAAGTGCAGCCTGGTTGGTCTTTAGCATTACGCCCGACATGTTGCTCCTTAAGAAGCTCAACGCTCAGTTATATCCAAAATAATTTAAGAAAATGACACAAATAGTCGTTGAACTTTAACTGGAAAAATTACTAAAACAGTCATAAACTTATTATAATTGTGTCAATTTAATCTTAATTCTTTTCCATTTGTGTCCATTTAGTTCATTCGGTCAATTTTGACAGAATAACATTAAGAAAATAATTTTTAAATATATATATATATATATATATTTTTCCTTTTCCCCTCTACTCGGTCGCTACTCCGCCCAAAGACTAAAGTCAATGAGGTAGCATTGCCATGGCTAGGCGAGCTCAGTCTTGCCCGCATCAATGAGGCTAGCCTTGGCCCTACGATTGCGAGGCATCGTCAGTGGTGGGCGAGCCTTGTGGTCGGCGAGGTCAACCTTGCAAACCCTAGCTTCATGGCTGGTCGGGCGCCAAGGAAAAGGAAGAAAAAAATGAAAAAAAAGAAAAAGAAAGAAAGGAATAAAATAAAATAAATTGAAAAAAAAAATATTAAAAATTAACATGTCAACGAAAGAAAAAAAGGAATAAAATAAAATAAAATGAAAAAATAAAAATATTAAAAATTAACACATTACGTCGCCTCAGGTCCATTTCAACACTAATCGACCAAAATTAACCACATTGACTAAATTAACACAAATGTAAAGATTTAAGATTAAAGTTTAGAATTGGATTGATACATTTTTTAATATATTTGTAATTGTTTGGCAATTTTCCCAACTTTGTTTGGTCTAATAATTTTTAATTTGTTTAATATAATTTCTAAACTTTAATACGATATGCAACATTTCTGATTTTAGTATATATTCAATGTAATCCTTTAATTATAGAAAAATATTAGACATCGTTTTTACATTAATTCAAATTTAAGGATAATATTAAACCTCATATAATCCAAGTACTACATTAAACATGTACAAAAATTTATGAACTCCATGGAACAAATTAAAAGTTTAATGAACCATATTGAATAAATTAAAAATTCATTGCGCAATAGCACATGGCCTGCTCGCATCGCTCTCAACGTTGTTGTGGGCAAATCAGAAAGCACGACGGTCGCACAGGCAAACTAAAGATATCGAAAGAAAATAGATTGGTCATTTACTTATAAGGACATTTCGCCAAAAAGAGAAAATGTTCATATCAGCATTAACGTTAAAATTTAAAATTAAACAAGAACAACAAAGTACAAAGCTTTTTCATTTTCTTGTATAAGATGAAGTGCAGATGATCTCGGTTCTCCGAAGAATTTCTGCATCGGTATCGACGTCTCGATTCTTGAACCTCATGAGCAGCTCCCCACCGCCCCCTCCTCCTCCTTCGCAGAGGCTGGCGGCGTTGGCTCAGCAGCTCCGGCTGTACAAGCCGCCGCCGCCCGATTCCGAGGACACCGAGGAGGAGCGGATCGAAGAGCCGCCGGCAAGGTCGTGTCCCAAGTGGGCTTCCCGGAGTCGGCGACCCCGATCGCTGGCGACCCGGGAAGGTTCACGCCCAAAAGAGCCGCGGTCTTGATCTGCCTCTTCGAAGGAGATGATGGGGAGTTGCGGGTCATCCTCACCAAGAGGTCCTCCAGATTGTCCACCCACTCGGGTTCGTCTCTTTCGATGGTCGTCGTTGGATTTTTCGTTTTCAAGAATTTGGGTCCTTCCTTTTGTATCGTTTCGTATACGATGACTGATTAGATGTGAAGTAATCGATTCTTGTTCTTGCTTCAGATGAGAGAGTTTGATTCGCTGTCACATGTCGAGTGTGCATTTGTAGATTTCTTGATGATTCGGAATTGTGGGTTCAGTTTAATCGAGTGGTAGGTTCTTAATTCTAGTCTTTGAATTGGGAGATTTTGATCTTGTAGTACTTTTAGTGCCAAGTTGAATTTCTCTGTTTCTAGAAAATCGAGGCAGAGAAAGGCGATGCTAGCAGAAATGGTTGGGACTGAAACTTCAACTACAGTGAACGCAGAAAGTTTGGTTTTGTACTGTGTCAGGTGATTAGGATCTCTGCTGTAGGTATAAGCATGGTGACTACAAGAGCATGAAGGTGCTGTCCAGTGATCTAAGTTCAATTTTGTTTTGGGTTGCAGGTGAAGTATCACTGCCAGGTGGGAAAGCAGAGGAGGGTGATAAGGATGATGGAGATACTGCGACAAGGGAAGCCAATGAGGAAATCGGGTTGGATCCTTCCCTTGTCAACGTGGTAACTGTACTCGAGCCATTCTTGTCCAAGGTATTAGCATACATTACGCTCTTTTGCCATGGAAATGTTGAACTTCACTTAAAAATCTTCTCTCCCATGATAATAAAATGGAAAGTTGTGGGGCCTTTTCTGAGGATTTGATGTGAATGGATAATATTTTAGAAGTATGAACCTGAACAACAAGCTTTATAGCTGAGCGTTGAACCGCTTTTAGTAGTAATAGATTGAACTATGTCAGCAGTCTCTTCTCAATTAATATAAAGCATCATTAAACCAGCATTCACCACTTTTCTTGACAATAGTCTGTAGTAGTTGAATAGAATGTAGGTACTTTTGAGCACAGTCATCAAGAAGAGTGTATGTTTGATGTTGCATAATGGAGCATTCCTTTGTTTCCAAGGTTCATCTCTCCAGCCATTTCCATTGTTAGGCTTTCATTCTTGACATGGTATCTCCAGAACATTCTGCATATATGGCACGTGCATTGCCTGTTGGCATTGATAGGAACCCTGTGAGAATTGAGTTGCAGTTCAGTTGGAACAATGAAAGCATGTCCGAGTTGAATGCTAGTGAAACCACTTTACAATAATGGTTTATATCAAGTTTTCTTTCAAACTAAGACAGCTCCACGATGTTATGAATGCAGTCTCTCCTGTTTATTCTGATCTTTTCAGTGCATCGTGTGGTGAGTGTACACTGGCATGTTCTTTCTAGAAAGAAATGATACCATCGGTCCATTTAATAGTGTCAGCAATACTTAGTGGGATGTTCTTCCTTCATGCTCTCAGTTGATAACTTTCTCGGTAAAGGGCTCAGGAAAGGAATGATCTTAATAGCTCCAATGTTTGTCAAACATTTGCATATGCATTGTCAACTTTGATTCTTCAACATGAAGGATGCATACTTGTATTTGCATGCTTGTGCTTTTGGAGTCTGTGTGCAGGAGAAGGGGGGATGCTGGTTCTTGTATGAGATTATGGTGTCTTCAGTGTATGGGCTTCAGTGGTGTTCATCTATAGGGTCTTCTTAAAGCAGAATGACAGAAGAACTTCATCTTCAACCATGCTTGATACACGCAATGGTCTATGATCATTGTTTGCCATCTGTTATTGTGAATTTCACACACTGATGGACTTGTGAAGGGACTTGTCTGATGGGAAAAGAGGAGGATAAAATGTTGAAATTGCCGAACTAATGTGGTTCGGTTTAGGGTCTGCAATGAAACAATGATTATTTACATTTCTTTTTGTGTAACTGATTGCTTATTCCGTTTAAAAAACCAGTTCGCTGTACTCATTTCATGTTTGGCAACCCTCCTTGGAATCAATCCTAGTTAACACGGAACTTATTTCATTTCTATCCAGTTCTCCCCAACTCATCAACTGTGGAGGAGTTACATACTTGGGATGTTTAGGAAACGAAATTGGGCTGAGTAACATTATGAAACCTACCAGGATAAATATAACTGTCTTACTATCTTGTTCTTACCATGTGCATTGGGAGATTGCTATAATTCTGTGGAATATCATGCTGGTCCTTCGATAAATTATTGTGATTTAAGTGCACATATGCCTAATCCCATTTTCTCATTTCGTGGTTCTTCCTCCGGGTTCTTTGTCTATCATCCCCTGACAAAATGCTTAAATAGAATTCCATCATCAACAAAAGGAAGTTCTGAAGAGTCTCTCAACCAGTGATTAAGGATGGTCTTCCTTGTACTTTGGAAACAAAACTAGTCATGACATACCTCTTGGGCTATACCTATTCATGAGTTCCTTTAGAAATTGTTTACGTCAGTTTGCTTATTTCCTGCCATCATGTGAATTAATGAAATGTTAGCATTTGGTCTTACTTTTGTATGAATGTCTGGGTTTAATGACCAATTAATCTTTTGCAGCATCTCTTGAGAGTCATTCCGGTGATAGGCATACTTACCGACAAAAAAGCATTTAAACCCATCCCAAATCCTGCAGAAGTGGAAGCAGTATTTGATGCTCCGTTGGAGATGTTCATCAAGGTACCGCTTCATTCGACACACCATGTGACTGTAGTTATCTCAATGGAGCTTGCAGGTCCTCATGACAAGAGCTGTGTATATTTGTTTCAGGATGAAAACCGAAGAGATGAAGAGAGAGAGTGGTTGGGCAATAAATATATCATTCATTTCTTCGACTATGAGGCGGGGAACAAGAAGTATTTGATATGGGGTTGACGGCGGGGATTTTAATAAGGGCTGCATCTGTGGTATACGACGGCCACCAGCTTTGGAGCAGAGTCAGTTTAGAGTTCCTAGAATGGTAAATGAAGATACTGTAATGCCTTAAATCTGGCTAAATTGCTGACAATACATATTCAATAAAAGCAAGAATCTATTACTGCTGGATTGAATATGCTGAAGAAGAGATGCTTAGATGTACTCTGCAGTACTAAAGCATTGCAAATCTCAAACTTAATGCTTCTGCTTGATGCTCTTAGTGAAGATGTTGATCAATTTTTGCAAAGAAAATAAATTTCAAGCAAAAGACGTGCCTTGTATGATTAATATCAGACAAATATCTTGGAATTGACTCATTAACTTCTCTCAGGTCAGTCATTGTCTGAGCACTGAAGTTTTGTCTTATTCTTCTGATATGCTATCTCTGTGTGCTACCTTTGTCGATTGGGACTAATTTTGTGTTTCCTTTTCGCTAGGCGAGGAAATAACTAATATTTGTCGACTATTTCTACTCTGCTCGAGCTTTTCCAGGTAAGTGCTTGCCTTCCGTTAGCCGTGGATTAATCATGTAATAGAGTTTGAAGCTTGCCTCCACTTGTTGAAGTAATTGCTCTTTAGTGGATCATAATTGTATCATCCATTCGTGAAACCCTGCTAGCCTTAATTTCTATTTTTTTCTTTTCCCCTTTCTGATTATGGAGTCTTTAGCTAGTTATGATTTGCTAGGTAGTTTCTCATCATTGAGGGGCGAAATTGAGAGACTTAGTTTCAACTATTGTTTGACATTAATCGTTCAAGGTCCTCCCCACTTTTCACTCCATCGATTGTGAACTTTGATGTTGAATCTTTATTCCTCATAGAGGCGAGAAAGTAGTGGGTGATATTGCATCTCTATGTGAATGGAATTGACCACATGATATTGCATCTCTATGTGATAATAAAAGGGTTGATTGCTTTTGTTGCAAGAATAAAAAGTCAATGCCATCCTTAGCTATAGTTCGTTGAAATAGAGAGACGCCAAACCTTTTCATAGTATGAACTTGATAATAATTTTATGTTGACAGTACTTCCCATCATCCCTAGAAAGATATTCCCTCTGTTATGTATGAGCAATTAGCAAAAGGTCTCTTTGCCAATCAAATCAACCTAGAAAGAAGCGACGGCAAATTGTTATATACTGATCCCGTGAGATGGTAAATGCGTGATGGACATATATGCATGTGGTGCGTAGTTATTGAGGATTCGATTTCAATTGGACATTGTGCGCAATAGGGTGAACTTGAGACGAGTTGAGATTCGATTCTCCGTTTCTCTTCCTCCATTCTAACAAATTTTGGTTCGTGGATGAAACCGGGTTAATTTCATGCTTGAAAAGTGCCAAAGTAGCTAGATCAATAATTTGTGAGGATACAGGACAAACCTAGTGAGGACTTTCACGAAGGGCGGGAATTCGAAGGCGATTCATCGACGAAGGAATTGATGTATAAACGGCAGAAGCAAAGACTTAGGGCCTGTTTGTTTGTGTTTTTTTTTTGTTTTTGAACACTTTTTCTGTTTTTTGTTCACAGGAACAAAAAAAAACAACAGCGTTTGGGTGCGTTTACTGTTCCTTTTTGTTCTTTTCGTTCCGAAGAGCAAAAGAAACAACAAATTTGTGTTTATTATTTCTGAAACAAAACTTAGAAATACTTTTTTATTTTCTTCTTCTTTTTCTTCTTATTTTCTTTCTTTTTCTTTCGTCGGTTCTTGGCCTCGGCCATGGCGAACGGCCAGTAACCGAGGTCGGCGGCGCTTGGCCGGCCTCGAGCTTGCCCGGCTAAGCCCGGCTACGGCGAGGCTCGGCCTCGGCCAGGGGCCGGCGAGCCTCGCCGTGGGTGGGCGAGGCGCCGGCCTCGTCGGCCGGTCGCCGACCATGGCGAGGCCGAGCGGCAAAAGAAAAAAAAAAAAGAAAAAAGGAAAAAAAAAAAGAAAAAAAAAGAAAAAATAGAAAAAAAGAAAAAATAAAAGAAATAAACAAATTATCTGGAATTTATGAAACGTGTTTACTGTTTATTTTTTTATTAGAACAAGTTTAAAGCTTGCGTTTTTGTTGGAAAATTTTAGGAGCAGAAGCTTAGCTTTTATTTATATTGCGGAATAATTTTTAAATAGAAATGCAAACAAACACACCCTTAGCTTTGAGGGCTATTGGGTTTGATGTGATTCAGTAGCTGATGAATGGGACAGACGATGGGGGCACAAACCGGGGCAGGGGATCCTACATCTTCGTTGATTCGACGACCTTCATCTTGGTGATGATGAATCTGTGGGAAGTGTTGATGAAATTTACTCCCTTTGTGGGCCGTGCTAAATCTTCATGCGATTACTCGAGGGTTTGCAGGAAGTGACTTGGAGAACATGAGTACGAGCCATGCAGCACGAGGTGTGCATCGTTTAGATGGACAAATTCATTGGTTCGTTACATAAGACAATAATGATGAACGAGCGATCATGCCAAGAGTGGAAAGGGCGTTATGCTCACCCGCAACGAAATACCCAAAAAAAAAAAAAAAAACAGAGAGAGAGACCCAACTTTAACGCTTCTTCAAGAAGTTATATATATATATCGAAGTAGTCATTAATCACTTAACAGATCACTTAACAGTTCTTTAACCAATAGAAGAGAGTTCGAGGAAAAAAGCTTGTCCGCCATATTTAGATAAGGAATCCTATGACGTTATGTCAATATTATACAAGATGATGTGTCTTTGGGGCATGGTGGGAAAATATAAAATTGTATGACATAGAATTTCAAACAAAGCAACGTCCAATCAAATCATTTTGCCAATTTAGTCAATCTAGCCTATTTTGATAAAAAATTACTAATGTAGATGCCAACAGTCAATTCTAATTGAACAATTTTTAATAACATTTTAATTTTAATTTTTTGAATTTTTTTTCTTTTCTCTTTCTTTTCTTTTTCCTCCCTTCTGCCCTCGGTGATGGCCAATGACCGGCCAGAGGTGAGAGCTGATGAGGTCAACCTCGCTGGCCTTGGTTGAGCCTTGTTGTGGTTGGGCAAGACTCGACCTTGCTAGATTTGGTAAGACTTGTCCTTGTTGTCATTAGGTGAGGCTCGAACTAGTTAGATCTAGTGAGATCTAGGGGTGATCGAGTCCAAGGTGGGTAGGGTCTAGACCTGGACCCTGTTTCCGACCTTGTTATAACCGGTTCTCTTTTTTTGGACCCTGTCCCCGACCCCGTTTACATTGGACCCTGTTCCCAACCCACCCTGTTTTTCGAGTCCAAGAACAGGGTCAACCCTGTTTATATTGGAATTTGTTTTGCAAAAATTGATGTAGAGCACTCATATTTAAAATAAAGTGTTTAACACTCATATCGATCAACATAAGCACACCCACCATTGTAGCAAATAATTTGTACCTCATAACATCACTAGAAAAGGAAAAGAAAGAGAGTAGAACTTGTCTCTCCAAGATTCTTGAGCAAAATGTTATATTGCTGAGGATATGTACCTGATAATGTAATGAAGTATACACATTAGATGAAAAAAATTCTTGCACACAAATAATTTAAAAGTAGAACTTGCTATAGTAGTATTATGTTTTTTATACTAGTATGTCAAACCTGCCAAGTGATTACCTTGGTCTAAGAAAAGTACCTCAGGGGCTAAAATAAGGGGATTGTCACACCAACCCATGTGTGCAGCACATATATTCTCAGCTTTAGATTTGATGATACTGAGATTGTTGCTATCCTAGGTCCAAATTCATGTTATGTTTGGAACATCATTACTATCCTGCCCCCAAAATCAGAACTCTGGACTGAAAAAAGGTATGCAATCTTATGCATGCTCCAAGAATAATTTTATCTAAATGCTTTTGAACAATACCTAGTGAAGACTTTATTTCTTCTACTAGGTATTCAGGTAAGTCAAGTGGGCTCTTGATGGACGAGAAAAGTATGAATGATAAGATCTCGAATGATAAGAAAGCAACAGCCAGGGCAAAGAGTACCAGAAATACCCTAAACTTCGGAGGCTTCTTCTGGCCTAATCTCGTGTGATTTGGTGGTGGATGGAGTGTTAGATTAGGGAAAGACTGAAGGACCAACATAGGGTCGCTAATGAAGGACTCTATCTCAAACGTATCTAACTGCCTTGTCGCGGGGATCACGCCAGATATCAATGGATTAAAGGAAACATTGAACTTGCTCAGCTCAATCAAGTTGTTACCGTGAGGCGGTGGTGCGAGCGCGAGGGGTGCAACGAGAGCGGCAGAGGTGGCATTGGATGGAACCGGGATTAGCGCTCGGGTAGAGGGAGGCATGGGCGAACAGAGGTGCGACTGTGGGTGCGGGTGTTGGCAGAGGAGTCTCGGCTGCAGGTCGCGGACAGAAGGCGGGCGGGCGAGCAACGCTGAGGACAGAAGCAAATCTCATGGGTGAGGACAGAAGGCGGGCGAGCAACGTTGGAGTTGCTGCAGGGCAGAAGCGGGGCTCGGCTGCAGATCTTGTGGGTGAGTAGGGGGCTCAGACGGATGGGCTGAGGACGGACGGGCAAAAGCAGGGGCTCGGCTTTTGGTGGTGGCGCCCAGCTTCGCGACGAGGCTCAGGCGGAGAAGCAGCAACAGCTTTGCGAAGGACGGGGCTCAAGCGGAGAAGCAGCGGCGGTGGCGCCCAGCTTCGCGAAGGACGAGACTCAGGCGGAGAAGCAGCAGCTTCTTCGCGAAGGGGGTGAGACTCGTGAGAGAGAGAGAGAGATGTAAAGATAGAAATTAGGGTTACACGTTTTGATTTTTGGGGTTGGCTTAACTGGTTCTCCAACCGGTTCCCAAACCGGTTCGGTCAAACCAGTTCCCGGGTGGGTAATCCCTTGGAACCGGTTCTCGGACCAATTCAAACAAGGTCTGAGTTGTTGGAACCGGTTTCCAGACCGGTTTCAACCGGAACCAGTTCCCGACCCTATTTTCTGGGTGGGCCGATCCGGGAACCAAGTTGACCCGATCCGGTTGCACACTCCTAGTGAAATCAAGTCTTGCTAGGGGCGGATGAGGCTTGACCTTGCCATTGCTGAGTCAAGGTCAAGCCTCAATTTGTGGGTTTGGCACGGAATAGTACTACAAGTAATGTGTTCATCATAACTGGACTTATAGTAGTGAAGCATTAAAATAGATGCTATTGACTAACAATTTTGGCATTTTTGTTATCTTTAAGCTTTAGAATCTTGGCAACTTGGAGAAGATCTAAGATAGTGGAGCCGAAAGAGATATGCTCCTACGCAAGCATTATTTTATCAATGGTGTTGTCGTCCATCTTAAAGTATCAATTTCATGTGCCATTCTTATTTATATTTGTACGTGAGTTGACTGGATGGACTGAATTAACACAATCGTAAAAGTTTATGACTCAATTGATAAATAAAAATAAGTTTAGAATTGAATCGGCACAATTACAATATGTTTAAGACTTTTTTTTGATAATTCTTCTCATATAAAACCTATGGAATATTATTCCACCCCTCTCACGTACAAATAGAAATAAGAATGGCACATGAAATTGATACTTTAAGACCGATGCAATCTTTGCTAGAGGCCGACGCCGACGAGGGACCTCACTAGTCCTTGCATCTTGGTCCTTGCCTCTTGCTAGATGCCAAGGCCTGGGAATTGGCTAAAGAAAGAAGGGAAGAATGAAAAAAAAAACTAAGAGAAAGAAAACACGAAGGAAAAAGAAAAGAAAGAAAAGAATAAATAATTGAAATAATTATTAAAAATAATCTATGTTATGCCACATAGGATGTCCGACGTTCACATCAATAATTTATAGTCAAAATTGGCCAAATGAACTTAATTTGTAAAATATGAATATGTTTATAGTTTCATTGATACAATCTAAATATTTAAGATTTAGTTGTGAAAAGTATGATAGATTTATAATTTTTTGAAGAATTTTCTAGACATGGATATGCTTTTTTATCCTAAGTTACTCTAACAACTTTGGAACTACTCAAGAAAAAGGAGAAAAGTGCCAAAAGTCCTAAACCTTTTGTCTTTGTATCGATTTAGTCTTAAATTTTTTTACGTTGTGCCAATTTAGTCATTTACGGCCAAAATTGGTTGGATTTTGCTGACTGGATGCTGGCCGGTTGACGTGGCCTGATCGGTGCTGATGTTGACAACGTTTAATAATATTTAAATATTTTTAGAATTTTATTTATTTATTTTTTGTTTTTCTTCTAACCGATCGCCGGATCTTGGCGATCAGCTAGAGGTAATGGTTGGTGAGGTCGAGGTCGACCTTGCCGGCCACCTTGCCAGTGGCCACGAGGGCGGCCTTGCACCAGGCAAGCGAGATGAGGGTCGAGCCTCGCCCATGGCCGGCGGGGCGAGCCCCACCAGCTCGGCGCGAGGCTAGCTTGAGGTTGCCTCCTCGCGCTGAGCTGGCGAGGCTCGCCCTTGTCGGCCATGGGTGAGGCTTGACCCTCGCCCGGATTTGGCGAGGGCAAGTCTCGTCGTCCAAGCCTTGAGGGCGGCCTTGCGTCAAGCAGGTGAGGCTCGCTCTCGTCGGATCTGGCAAGATTGAGCCTCGCCGGGCGAGCTCAACTCTCGCCGCTGGTCGGCGAGGGCGAGCCTTGCCGCCCGGCGTAGTTGCCTCGGCCAGTCGCAGAGGTTCGGCGACTAGCTGGAGGAAGAAGAGGAGAAGAAAAACAAAAAGAAGAAAAGAAAAAAAATAAAAAATAAAAAATATTAAAAGTTGTCAATGTTAGTCTTTGATTAAGCCACGTTAAGCGGCCGGTGTCAATCAGCAAAATCTGGCCAAAATTGGCCAGAAAGGACTGAATTGTTATATTGTAAAAATGTTTAGGATTAAATCGGCACTAAAAAATGTTTATAATTAAATGGACATAAATACAAAAAGATTTAGGATTTTTTTGGCACTTTTTCTCAAGAAAAAGGCTACTCTGACAAGGACATCATTTACGTTAGAAAAGGTGCGATCATGCCTTCTTATCATGCTTGGCTATAAAATAAAAATAAAAATGAACCGTGTCGTCGGTACCCTTTGACTGGTTTAGCACAAAATCTTTTCTTAGCCCTAATCTTACGTAATTACAAGCTCTAGAAGCTGGGGGCGACTCGTTTCTGTTTTGACGTAGGAAAAAGCACAAAGCGACAGGGCGAAAGAGGTGAACCGGTTGGCTTGCAATCAAAATCCTCAAGTAACGACGCAATTAAGCTAGTGACTTCCAACCAAAGTGTCAATGAAATTTACTCCTTTTTTCGGCCGTACGACATCGTCGGCGAGAGTGAACTGAGAGGCGATGGAGGGGAAAGGCGAGAGGCGACCGGTGCGAGGGAGTCGAGAGGTAGCCTATTTGAGAGTGAGTCTGAGAGGCTATGGCTTTGTTTTGCTCCTAAAATCCATTGATGCGCTGCCTTAGTTTAGAAAATTAGACGAAAAATTACCCAGAAAAAAGGAAAATTAAGGCATACTGGCCCGTTCCGGTTTTTGTGCAAATACAGGAACCTAACAAGTTATTGCCAATTCCCAATACTGCGAGAATCAATCTAGAAGCAGCTGGTTTGGTCCGGTTTCTGGTCACTCACTCTTAGTTCAATCTCAAAACTGAGCGAAGTCAGAGAAGAAACAAAAGCGAAATTACAAGAGGTGAAGAAAATTGTACTTCCTTCTTCAGGAAAACAAATAGATATTGATGTTTTAGAAGAAATTATTTGTACAGATCGTTTGCTTTATGATTTTACTTTTTTATTTGAGCAAAATAAAGAAATTAGTAATGAAGTTAAAATATTTACTTTGTAATTTTTCTTTTGAGATTATGCCTACTTTTTGTCAATTTTCTATAAAAAATTTAGAGTGAACTTTACAAATGACTGATTTGGTGCCCAAATTTTATCACTTTTGCACGTAAATTATTAAAAAAAACTGTGTATTTAAGGGGCTCTAGCAAGTCATATCGTTGATGCCGACCTTCTCCCCAAGCGTAGTTAAAATTTTAAAAATTTGTAAAGAAAATGCACCATGAAGTATCTCCACTAAAAATTCAATCTGAAAGAGAAAAATTGTTGACAAGACATTTTTCAATATTTTTAGCGGTCCTGTGGCATTGATTTGATGTAAGGTGGATGCTGCATCAGCACAATTTCCCAAAATTAAAAGAACACGTCTCGCTAGGTTGTTTGAACGGCTTGGCACCTCCAACCACATATGCCGGCAGCGGCCATTGACCCTCGTCCTGGTCCCTAAGCATCAACAAGGGCTGGCAATCCTCGCTGACCACAAGCCAAGGCCAACCATACTTGCTGTGAGCAAGGCTAATATATTTTTGAATAATTATGTTGGCATTTTTGTTATCTCTAAGCTTTTGAATCTTGACAACTTGGAGAAGATCCAATGCAGTGGAGCCAAAAGAGCTATGATGATATCAAATACGAACCAAGACCTCATGACGACAAATTTGAAGTCCATGGGATGGTAACGTCTATAAGAGTTTTTCTAATGTTGACTACATTAATTTCTATTGTAATTTACTGTTTTTACGGTTACTGTAAAACATTGTTAGTTTAAGGTGAGATATAAGATTTATTAATTAGTCTATTATGAGGCTAACTAGTGTGGGCTGAGTTGAGTCTAACCCGTAATAAGGGAGCCTGGTTGGAAACTCTATAAATAGTGCTCAAGTCTCTTCTTTAACTCTAATTTTCACATGTATGACCTAAGGAGGGTTTACCTAACGCTAAATGTGAGGGGGACCGTTTCATTGAGTCAATGATACAGAGGGCAATACTCATTGAGCCAGTGATACGGAGGGCAATAAAAGAGAATGACTTGCACGTGGAACATTGTGTTTTCACTTCCGCTTCAAGAACGATGGATCCTAAAACAACTGCGTTAATCTTTCTACTCAATTATGCATATTCTTGTTCTAGTTATAGAAATTTTGGGGTTGCGCAATTTGCGTTCAACATGTGGTATCCCAACTCTTGACCGCGTGTAGGGCCACAACAAGAATGCTGTTTTGACTCCCGACCTCGTGTGGGGCCACAGCAAGGACGCTGTTCTGTTAAGAAGTGGAGAGTGTGATGGCCCGAGCGGTGGTCCTCGGACGTGCGCAAGGAAGGGGTCTCTCTCTTGTCTCACATCGCTTAGGGAGGGAGTCCTAGGCTAGCTTATAATGCTTGGGTATCTCTAACTGTACATACGCGTTTTCTTGGGGTAATATGGGCTGCCCCGAGAGGAACAAAACCGTGAGTACTTAGTGTCCAAAGCGGACAATATGTGTACCCGGAATGTTACAACGTCACCATGCTTTTCCCATTGCGACGAGTCCTCATGATGTTGCATATTGGATAAATAGAGAATAAGCACAAGCAGACCATTAGCATGGATTAAGGCCAAATAAGAAAAAAAAGAAAAAGAAAGAAATGAAACAACATTTTAAAGGTCCTCTTCCACATAACTGTCCTTCCACAATCATGAAACAACATTTTAAAAGGTCCTCTTCCACACAACTGTCCTTCCACAATCATACTTTAGATGCGTTAATCTTCTCCACTAGTTTGGACCAAAAACGTCATTAGAGAGTATCGTTGGTTGAGGATGTAGCATCCACTAATTTCGAAGCCTCCATATGTGTAAGAAGTTATGTTAGGGACACTTTAAGACACTTTCAAATTGAAAAGAAGTTTAATAAAAAAAAAAATGGAGTTGAATGAACACTTGCCGAAAAGCAACATCAAGATAATTTATTTTAAGAATAAGTGGTGATCAAGACTGTATTGATGTCATAATTATTATGCGACGCTCACTTTAATACGAATATTTTGCATATGACTATTTACGTGCCACAATGATTAAGGAGCTATTACTTAAATAATTTTAATGGTGAAAAATCTGATGTGACTCATTGGAGTTGCACTTATAAATGACACTAAATTGATTGTTCTTAAAGTTTTGGTAAAGAAAATTTTAAAATTGTGTGGCGCATAATTCATGGACTAACGACCTCATTAAATGCGTCAATTTTTTACAAATTGAGAAATTGGCAAATTTATTCCCGAACATTACCTATCATTGATCCTCATATTTAATCAAAGAGAAATAATCTAATTTCACAAAGCTACAATATCTATTGTTCAATTTAGGGATGATTGGTTCCACGATGGGTTGGCTCCCACCGTGGAATCGAGAGCTAAGACTTTGTCCACTCGGACCGAGACCAATTGTGCATACAAGATTGTATTGAGCTAGTCTCGAAAGCGAAAAAAAAGGTTAAATACATATGTTAGTGATGGTGTGATCTTCAAAGCGAACCAAATGGTGAAAAGATCATTGGAAATGGTGAAAAGGTGGGAAAAGTACACTAAAAGTGTCTTAACTTGTGTATGGTGCTCACTTTACTGTCACAACTTTTACGGGTTCACTTAAGTGCTACTTTTATAAGAAAATAATTACTTATGTATCAACTCCGATCTAAGTTGTCAGAAATTTGATGTGATAATATATTATTAATTTTTAATGTTACATGGCTTGCTGACCTACCCGGTCAGCATATAATCTCTAAACAATGTTGTGGGGTAAGTTAAAAGGTGATCATTTCAATGATAGTTGTTGTAAAAAAGATGATAATTTTAGTTCAAAAATGATCACTTCAGTGTCACTCTGAATGAAAAAGTGATCACTTCAGTACAAAAAAAAATCTCTAAATGACGTCGTATGGCAAGTTAAGAAGTGATCACTTTAGTGTAAGTCATTGTAAAAAAAATGATCCATTCAGTGTCAATTTTAATTAAAAAGTAATCACTTCAGTGCTAAAAAATGCCACATCATATAAAATTTTTAATTATAAAAGCCATGTAATTTCTCTAGTCAGAATTTTTCGTTGGGGGGCATGTTTTTCTTCGATTTTAGCACTTAAGTGAGCCAATAAAAAGTTGTGACACTAAAATGAACACCGTACACAAGGTAAAGGTATTTTTGATGTACTTCTCCCTTGAAAAAGCATTAGGCTTAGCCACAACCATATACGCAGAGACAACCGACCCAACTTTAAAGCCTTTTCAAAAGGTCAAAAACAAGAAAATACAGAAGAAAGTAGGCATTAACCACTAACAGTTCTTTACGTACTAGAAGAGAGAGTTCGAGCAAAAGAGCCATGGTGTTTTGTTTAATCCTGGACGATACACGACAATGCATCTCCACGCATGGTGGGGATATGTAAGATTGAACAGATGAAGATTCAAATAAAGCTATGTCCAATCCAATCTTTTAGCTCCAAGAACAAAACGGACGAGTGACTGGGATTCACTTTTCCCGTATCTACTTCGATCATTTGACAAATGAAAAGGTAACCATCCTTAGGACATTATATATAGGGGGTCGTAGCACTAATTCTCCGTCAACCCAAGAACGTTTTACTGTATTGAAATGAAATAAAATGGCGATGAGCATGTTGAAAATTTCTTTATCCTTAGTGCTGATAATACTTTCCCTTCCGAGCTCTCGCGCTCAAGCTCCCTACGTCGTGATCCGAGGGAAGATAAGTCGTCACCAGCTCACGAGGGCTGGTCCCGAGCTCCTGATCCGGAGCATACCTTCATCGTCTCCGCTTGGTTTTCTACAAGTTCCAACTTCTACCATGTCTTTCTTCAATGTAACGTCCTAGTAGGGTATTACAATGTCGAGCTGTCCGCGGAGCTTGTGGGCATGGCAACATAGCTTGCGGTCATAAGCGGACCATGTGGTAAATTTTTTTTTTTTTTGGTCACTTCTTTGTTTGACTGTTCAACCTTGACGTTCTGTATAGGTGAACTTCTTTCATCTGCTGTTCAACCTTGGCGATCTTGACACTAATCAAATAACAATTTCCGTCATTACCAAAAAGATTATTGCCATCTTAAGCAAGTATTGTGACCATTGGATCATAATCACATTGAAGAGTGTATATTGAGTGCATAAAAGGAATATCTAGAATTTTCACCCCAAAACCTATCAAAGGAGCTTTGGAGAGCATAAAAAAAAAGGACTTTGATACCACAAAATATCTCAAACAAATACACTCGTGACAAATTTATCCCAAAATACATTTTTTGACAATAAAAAATCCCACACTAGTACACTTGTGATAAATTTATCTATGCAAAGATGAAATGCCCCGTTGGCATGGCTGAAAAATGATGCATGGAAAATATGTCAACATAAATTGCTTGTTTTAATTGATTTTTAATAATTTAATCTCTAAAGTCGAGCTCATAGGGATTGCTGTCATGGGTCTTGATAAGGACGCCATGCCATATTCATGAGTCCACAAAACATAACCTAGAAGAACGAATGGATTTCCAGCGTGTTGTCTTGTCACCATCGAGAGTGTTTGTCAACACCAAAGTCGGCATCCTCATCTGCCTCTTTGACTGGATGCAGAAGAGCAAGTCCTCCACTCAGAAACGCTTGCTCCAAGTTTCGCTAGTTTCTCGACACCTTTCGTCTAATGGGAAAAATGCTAAAAATCATAAATCTATTACATTGATAACAATTTAGTCCTAAATCTTTCAATTGGACCAATTCAGTCTTAAACATTTTTATATTAATATTAATTCATTTTATCCAGTCAATTTTGATTGGCTAGCTGACATGGATTTTGTTCCTGTCCGACCAATACTAATAAGGCAAATTTTTAAATAGATATATATTTTTATTTTTTGAATTTTTTTATTAATTCTTTTCTTTTCCCTATTCTTTGTTGGAGCTTTGGGCCGTGCAGTCCTTGCCAAAGCCTCACCGGCCATTGGAGGGATCCAAGGAGGAAGAAGAGCAAAAGAAAAGGAAAAGAAAAAAAAAAAAAAAAGAAAAAGAAAAAATTAATAAAAAAATTGAAAAAAAAAAAATTATTTAAAAGTTATTACATCAGTGCCAATAGGCTAAAATTGGCCGGATAGATTGAATTTGTCCAATTAAAAGATTTAAAACAAATTGATATCAATCTAATAGATTTAGAACTGAATTGATATATTTCCCTTTGTCGAACCCCACTCTTTGCATGCTTGGGGACTACTTCAGCACCATTTTATCGAACGTCGCTCTTTCGATCGAGAAGCAGCCCCATGAGGCCTCGACGAGTCCGTCCTCGCCACCAGCCTTGTCGACGCACTCAGGATACGCTTTTCAGAAAGCTGCACACCTCTACGCCACCATCACTTTGTTTGGACGTGCGTGTATGAATATCCCACGAGAAGCAGAGGGAAGCAGCTTTTGAATTTGTTCCGACTTCTCGTACACGTTAAACAAAGCAGACAGAGGGGGAGAGGAAGGAGAGGCGGAAGCTTCCTCGCGTCTCTCTGGCGCATGCCCCAGCAAGATTAGTTGGTGATGTAGGGCTAGGCTAGGGTGGACGCACTTAAGCCAGAAAATGCAAGCATCGACGTGTGGTGCATTTTTTTTTCCCGCCTCTCAGCCAAATTGACACTTACGTACAAACGTGTTTTTTACTCATCCACCCCATTTTTTCTCCTCCATCGACGCGCTCACCTTGAGCCCACTCCCCGCCTCCCTCCGGCGGAGTTGCCTGCACCGTGTCTAAGGTGACCACAGCCGGGCATCGAACCATCTCTGTCGTCTTTATGGTCGGAGTTGCAAATCGCTGTCATGGCTTTGCGTGGTTCCAGATCTGGGTGCGGCGATGGCTCCAAGGCCTATCGCGCGCATGGCTTCGCCGTTCTAGATTTAAAAGTTCCCCGTTGTCCTTGCTTGTCCGTGGCGGTGCCTCCACATCCGACTTGAACGCGGTCATGGCTCCAAGGTCTGTGGAGAATGGAGTGTTGGCTGTTCAAGCCGGAGCGATAGTCGATGACCGCGGAGGATGACGGTGAGAATTGGGGTTGGTTGGGAGGAAGTCTTTGTGTATCTGGTGAACTAAGTTGTGGCTGAGGAGCTGCAGCGGTCAGGGTGGTCCCAGCGCGGAGGAAGGGGCGGAGTTACACCATGGAAATTTGTGGAGATGTTATTTCTTTATTTTTAATATATTTTAAATTTGCTAAATGCTTAATTTGGTTGGGCGGAGTTATGTGGGTGATTTTGGGTTACTCCTGGATTGAATTGGGTAGGATATGAGCCATTTAAAATGTATAGAAAATAAATGGATTAATGTGAGTTAAATGAATGAATTTGGGCTGAACCTATTTATGATTGACCCAAACCTAACTTAAGTCACCCATTTGCCATCTCTCATTGACTAGCTATACTCCTAAAATAAATGGTATAATAGAAAGAAAAATATGCTAATTTTGAAATGGCAAGAAATATATTAAAGACTAAAGATTTGCCAAAGAAGTTTGGGACAAAAGCCATTGCCTGTGCTGTATTTGTGCCAAACATATGTCTACCAAAGAGTGTTGGTGGAAGAACCCTAGAATATTTCGGAGCAGCAACAAGTCAAATGTTATGTTTCTATGAGTATTTGCGTGTGACATTCCTATCTAGGAGGAAAAGTTGGATGGCAAAAGTCAAAAGTGCATTTTTATTGACTACGGTGACATGACTATGTTAAAGGATCAGGATTTTTATCTTACTCTATTACTATAAAGTCAGCTAGTGACTTTGAGAAGGAAAACGATAAATCAAGTATGCGAAAAACAGAAACAAGCTGATGATCAACAATGGAAAGCTGGTGATGAAGACTGACATGAGTTGATATAGAAGACACGGATCGCCAAACTAATCAACGGTGAAGAACATGCGATGTAGAAGACACGGATCGCCAAGCTTGCTTAGTTAACGGGTTGTTGTTCTGTTGTAAACAATTGGCAAAGTTTGGTAGTTTAGTTTTTCTGTTACTGGAAAATTAGCTTCTCTCCTATATATATAAAGAGAAATAAAACTCTGTAGGGTTGAGGGAGTCAAGCTCGACTATGAGATGTACACACAATGAAAACAGAGTAGAAGAGGAAGAACGGAGGATTTGTATTGATTGTTGTAGTTGATACTTTGTACAAACACGAGATTCTGATACAAAGATATATAGAACATTTCTTGTACAGATTTTGTTTCTGCTGAGTCTATTCTTCATCATCTTCATCTGATTCCATTCTTCATCATCTACATCTTCGGTTTCACATGGTATCAGAGCCGGTTCTACTACATTTGATGAAAAGATTCATTCTGCAGTAGGTCATTACATCAAGACGGAAGATCTGAAGCACCAGCAACATTTAGTATCACGGTAATCATATCAGAACTCATAGTATTACTGTTATCTTCTTCTTCAAGCTAAAAGATTTTAACAATGGTGATCAGAACACCAAAGTATCCTTTTCCAATACATGTGAACATCTCTAATTTTGTCACAATCAAACTTGCTGAAGACAACTTCCTGTTGTGGCAAGCTCAAATCCAGAGATTTCTGGAAAAGTCAAGAGCTTTTTGGTTTTGTTAATGGTGATATCCCTTCACTTCCTCGAATGCTGCAAAGAGAGGTTGAAGGCTGTGAATCTAAACTTGTCAATCCAGATTATACTGATTGGACAAGAACTAATCAGTTGATATCATCTTGGATCAGTGGGGCTGTTACTGAGAATATTTTGAGCTTAATAATTGGATTAGAAACATCGTCTGAAGTATGGCAAACACTTCTAAAACGATTTACATAGTAGTCAATTGCTAGAGAGTTCGAACTGAGAGGAAAGCTACAATCGTGTCGGAAGCATGATCAAGCCCTCTCTGTTTATCTCAGAGAATATAAGTCCATATGTGATCAGTTGAATGCAATAGGCAAACCTGTGGATGAAATAACCAAAATGTTTGGTGTATTGGAAGGTTTAGGCCCTGAATATGAAAAATTTCGAATCACCATATACTGCTTAAAGCCTCAACCTGATTATGATGAGGTTATTGCCCAATTAGAAAGGTTTGAATCAAGGCTGAAGACCTATCAGTTCAATCCTAATTTGGCCTATTTTGGGCAAAGACAATCTCAGATACAGCTTAAAGAAAATACTAATGGAGAATACATCTCTCAAACTTCTGGATTTATACCTCAAAGAGGAAGTTACAGAGGAGGCCGAAGCTATGGTCGTGGTAGAGCTGTTAATAATAGAGGTCGAGGCTTTGGTTATGCTTAAAGAAATCAGACTTACAGAATAGATGCCTTAATCCAAGGACAAGGAGATCAGCATCTCAGACAGAGAAATACTTTCTCTACAACTAATCAAGGATTTAGACCCTATGCCACTTATTCTCAAAGGTACCAAAACACCAAAACTTATCCTTCTGTAAACTCAAATAAGAACTTACAGGATGAGAAAGAAACATGCAATATTCGACTGGAATGTCAAATATGTAAACGATCTGGACATGATGCTCTTCGTTGCTGGTATTGTTTTGACAACTCTTATCAAGCAGAAGACATTCCAGCAGCATTAACAGCAATGCATATTGAAGATTCAACAGGAAGCGAATGGTATCCTAATACTGGTGCTGCAGCCCACATCAGTGCCAATCCTGGTATGCTTCATACCCTTTCTAAATATCAAGGACATGATACTGTTATGATCGGCAATGGATCATGTTTACCTGTTACATACATTGGTGATACTTGACTAAATACAAAGGGTAATACATTACCTCTCAATGATGTTCTAATTGTTCCAGAAATAAAGAAGAATCTTCTTTTAGTATCTAAGCTTACAGATGACTATCCTTGCTCGTTTATCTTTGACAAAACTGGTGTTTATGTAAAGGACAACAATACCAAAATAATGGTGAAGTTCGGAAGGAAAACTAGAGGGCTTTATCAAGTAAATCCACAAACCACAGAAGCTTTTTTTACTCAGAGGCAAAGGACCGTGGATGAAGACATATGGCACCAGAGATTAGCTCACACAAATTCACAGATAGTGAAACATCTGCAAAAACAGAAGCTGATCCATTACAACTCAACATCTAAGAATGTATGCAGCAGCTGTTAAATAGCAAAAAGTACAGCACTATCTTTTTCTTTGTCGGATTTTACATCAAGTCTTCCATTAGAAAAGGTACATTGTGACATTTGGGGGGACCCTTACCAGTATGCTCATTTCAGAAGTTCATATACTATGTGATTTTTGTTGACAATTTTTCTCGATATAGCTGGTTATATCCTATGAAGTTGAAATCTGAGCTCTATGATATATTTGTCCAATTCCAGAAGTTAGTTGAAAGGCAATATAGTCATTAGATTAAAACTTTCCAAAGTGATGGAGGAGGAGAATTTATAAGTAACAAGTTTCAAAATCATCTGAAGAACTGTGGGATAAAACAGCTTATATCCTGTCCACACACACCGGAACAGGTCTTAGAAAGAAAACATCGACACATAGTTGAACTGGGATTAGCTATGTTGTATCACTCAAAAGTTCCACTGAAATTTTGGGTAGATGCCTTTGTGACAGCCAATTACATTGTAAATATTCTCCCCACACCAAAACTAAAGATGGATACACCTTATAACAAAATTCATAATAGACAGCCAAGGTATGATCATTTAAGGGTGTTTGGCTGTGCTTGTTATCCTTGCTTGAGACCATATGCAAACCACAAATTTGATCCTCAATCTCTTACCCGTGTCTTTTTGGGTTACAGTGATATGCATAAAGGATATCGATGTCTTGTACCTACTGATAATCGTGTGTATATCAATAGACATGTTGTCTTTGATGAAACTTTTTATCCATTCACAAAGCGGTTGGCTAATGAGTTTGGACAGTATACAACTTTATATAAACAATGGATTGGAGAAATTCATTTGTTTGAACCTCCAAGTACAGGGTCAACAGATAATAGTCCTCTTCATCAGTCAGCCAAAAGTCAGAATCATCCTGATATAGGTGATTATTATAGTCATCACCTATATAGTGGACATGAGCCATATACCACTTCCTTAGTACCGATGTAGAATGAATACACAACAGATGGACAACCAGTCTTTACTTCAATAAATGTTGTGCCTACAGATCTCTCTACTAATCAAGAACAACATACTTCCAGCTCTTTATCTTCACACAATGATCTACCTGCTGACATTAGTCCTGATCAAGAGCAACACAATTCTATTCTTTCTTCTTCTCAAGGTACTATTAATGTTCATCATATGCAGACTTGACTGAAATCTGGGGTTAGAAAACCAAATCCAAAGTATGCTTGTTTAGCTGAGTATCAAGTTCCTATGGAACCAAGGTCTATCAAATCAGCCTTAGCTGATAAAGCTTGGTATAACGCAATGGAAGAAGAAATGAGTGCACTAAATGAAAATCAAACCTAGACATTAGTTCCCAGAACTGACCAAATGAATGTAATAGGCTGCAAGTGGGTGTTTAAGACCAAACTCGCACCTGATGGGAGCCTTGACAGACTAAAAGCTCGACTAGTAGCCAAAGGTTTTCACCAAGAGGCAGGACTTGACTTTACTAAGACCTTCAGACCTGTTGTAAAACATGCAACAATCCGTATAGTGCTGTCTCTAGCTTTGATGAAACAGTGGCCAATACATCAACTTGATGTCAAAAATGCTTTCCTCCATGGAGATTTGAATGAGACTATATACATGGAACAACCACCTGGCTTTATACATCCTCAAAAATTGAGTTATGTCTGTCTGCTCCAAAAGTCCTTATATGGTCTTCGACAAACCCCAAGAGCTTGGTTCGATAAATTCAGCAAATTTTTACCCGAAACTGGCTTCTTCTATAGCACAACAGATTCTTCCTTATTTGTCTTTCATGCTGAATCACATACAGTGTTATTACTACTGTATGTTGATGATATCATCTTGACTGGTAGCTCATCTCAACTTTTAACTACCTTGATTCAGAAGCTCAGCCTTCACTTCCATATGAAGGATCTTGGATATCTTCACTATTTTTTGGGCATCGAAGCCAAACGTACTTCACAGAATCTATTTCCGTGTCAAACAAAATATGCTACTGACTTACTGAAATGAGCTCATATGGCTGAATGCAAACCAATCTCAACACCCTTGCCACTTCGATCACTTTCCATGATCGATGCTACAAATCAGCTAACAGATCCTGTTGAGTACAGAAGCTTGGTTGGTGGTATTCAGTACTTAACTATTACTCGACCAGACCTAGCTTTTGCCACAAATCTTCTTTGTCAAAAAATGCAACATCCTACAGTGGCAGACTTTCACCAATTAAAGAGAGTCCTTCGATATGTCAAAGGTACCATACATCTTGGGATCTATCTCCATTCTCAAAGTTCAGTAAACCTCTATGGGTTTTCAGATGCTGATTAGGCAGGTTGTATTGTCACATGACGCTCTACAACTGGGTTTTGTACCTTTCTTGGATCTAATTTGCTTTCTTGGTTAGCCAAGAAACAACCCACTGTTTCAAGATCCTCCACAGAAGCATAATATTGGGCACTTGCCTCAACAACCGTTGAACTCACTTAGATAAGCTTTGTATTACGTGATATTGGTATTTCTCTTCCATCAGCTACACCTTTATTCTGTGACAACAGATTAACAATTTCTCTTACAGCCAATCCAATACTGCATGCTCGAACTAAGCACATCGAAGTCGACTTCCACTTCGTACGTGAGAAAGTTTCTTCTGGATCTATTCATGTTCAATATATATACCTACTCATCTTCAGTTAGCTGATATCTTTACTAAATCTCTCTCACGATTAGCTCATGTTACTCTTCGAACCAAATTGGGAATGGGATTTTTCACCCTTCCCAATTTGAGGGGGGATGTTAAAGGATCAGGATCTTTATCTTACTCTGTTACTATAAAGTCAGCTGGTGACTTTGAGAAGGTAAACGATAAATCAAGTATGCGAAAAATAGAAACAAGCTGATGATCAACAATGGAAAGCTGGTGATGAAGACTGACATGAGTTGATATAGAAGACACGGATCGCCAAACTAATCAACGGTGAAGAACATGCGATGTAGAAGACACGAATCGCCAAGCTTGCTTAGTTAACGGGTTGTTGTTCTGTTCTAAACAGTTGGCAAAGTTTGGTAGTTCAGTTTTTCTGTTACTGGAAAATTAGCTTCTCTCCTATATATATAAAGAGAAATAAAACTCCGTAGGGTTGAGGGAGTCAAGCTCGACTATGAGATGTACACACAATGAAAACAGAGTAGAAGAGGAAGAACAGAGGATTTGTATTGATTGTTGTAATTGATACTTTGTACAAACATGAGATTCTGATACAAAGATATATAGAACATTTCTTGTACAAATTTTGTTTCTGCTAAGTCTATTCTTCATCATCTTCATTTGATTCCATTCTTCATCATCTACATCTTTAGTTTCACAGACTAAAGGTTATAAGCAATATAATTTAGTCATGGAAAAGGTGATTATCAATAGGAATGTCCAATTTTTGAAGATGACATCGGAACTAAAACCAAAGGGTGATCCTAGAAGCATAATGATCGAAGATGAACCATTTCTAGGAGGGAAAGAAAAATCTTCAACTGAAGATCCACCATCTTCGCTTGGAAGTTCATCTTCTTCCAACATCATGTGCAATAGGGTGAACTTGAGACAGAGTTGAGATTCTGATTCTCCGTTTCTCTTCCTCCATTCTAACAAATTTTGGTTCGTGGATGAAACCAAGGTTTATTTCATGCTTGAAAGTGCCAATTAGTAGCTAGAACAATAATTTGTGATGATATAGAATGAACCTAGTGAGGACTTTCACAAAGGGCGGGAATTTGAAAGCGATTCATCGACAAAGGAATTGATGTATAAACGGCGAAGCGGAGACTTAGCTTTGAGGGCGATTGGTTTGACGTGATGCAGCTGGTGAATGGGACCGAGGTTGCGGGCACAAACCGGGGTAGGGAGCCTACATCTTCATTGATTCGACGACCTTCATCTTGGTGATAATGAATCTGTGGAAGTGTTGATGA